>CM051015.1:3747694-3817694 GCA_027704905.1 Muraenolepis orangiensis | reverse complement strand
TCCGGCCTGTACCGATGAATGTGAGACAGTAGACAAACTAATACGTCAGACAAGGGGAAGAGACAAGGGGAAGAGTTTTGTAAAGTTGCCCAGTCATGGGCTCGCCAGCTCAAAGATGTGCAAACTTTACAGAATTACAAATTAAAAATTAAAAATTAAAAAATGAATTTACTCAATACAAGGAAATAGGAGGTGGATCTTGTTGGAGGTGTTAGGGGTTGATCTGGCAGCGGGTGGAGTCTTGAATCATTAACCATATTGGCGACAGATAAAAGGGCTGTTGGACTTGTCCCCGAAACACCTGGGCACTGCCGAGGTGCCCTTTAGCAAGGCACCAGACCCCTACCCTGCTCCCCGGGCTGCTGTATATACAATAGCTGCCCACTGCTCTTAATACTAGGAAGGGTTTAAATGCAGAGAATCACATTTCCCTGTGTGTCTACATGTATCTGACCAATCAAGAGGTTTTAATCCTTCAGATTTGGATTCAGAAGGCATATCTGCACTATTATATTGGGTGAGAAAGGGACTGATGAAAATATGTACAAAAAAAACCTATTCAAAACATTAGCTAGAATTTCCCGCGTCTTCAAGAAAGACAAATGGTATCTATGAACTCATGTAGGTGATGGAGTGGTTAAGGTTAAGGTGGAGCATATATATCAGTGGCAAACCGTGTCTATCACACCTGGCAAAACCAACCAAGACAAATGAGTCTCACTCACCAATGATGTTCACTAAAGGACAAAATCCATTCTCCTGTCCTTCTGGATGAATGTTTTGATAACCCGGTCATAAAGCAGATTTTGCTGCTTTTTAGATCCAAAATAAGTTTCCTTTCAATAGCTATGGAAGCTAATGCAGTGAGTCAGGATTGTCCTGTTCTGTTCCTCCATATGTTTTTATTCGTTTGAGGGCGGAAAATGTCCTTTCCACAGATGCAGTGGTGACAAATTTTTTTTATAATGTCAATCTTTTCACTGAATGGTCGTCTTGAAAAGGGTACTAACAACAATTCCGCAACAACATCAACATCATCTTCACCTGTTCCCATTTCAACGTAAAAAATCTACGTAGAAAAAATCCAACGTAGCACTAAGCTAGATCCTCTGTCTCGAGCCAGTGAACTAACGGGACCTTCTAGCGTATTATGGAACTGTGGGGAAATCTGAAAGAATACGCCCATTGGCTACAAACCAATATATGATTGGTTGATCAAATTGTCAATCCAAACATACTTTTCATTGCGTTTAAAGGCCAAGGCATTCGCGAGTACTTGGTTGAAGGATATTCTTCCCAGCAACCCAGAAAAATATCTGATTGGTTGCATTTGTTTTCTAACACAAAACCACTCAAATGCGTAGTGCATGGACCTAGAAAGACAAACAAATCAATGTAACAATGTAATATAACAGATAACAACACAGATACGATTCTCATGTATTCATTTTATTTAAATTTTATAAAATTTTATTAATACAATTAATTCGATTTATTTTAGTTTCATCTGAGGGTTCGAGGGTCTTCTCTGAATACCTTGAAGGCCCTGACGCTTCACCACTGGTATACATCCTATGGTCTCGCCTTCTTTTGAAACAACAAAAACAACAACCAAACCTTAACAGTGTTGTGTAAAAGAGGTAACTGTAGTACGTACGTCAGTGGTTATTTTATTAAACGCAGACGCATGCAAAACCCTGTTTTATTTGCCATCTGTTGATGTGGTGGATTTGGTTGCTATCTGGCTGGGGAAACAAGCCTGAAATGTGACCGCATCACCGTCATGAACACAGACACAATGAACACAGACACAATGAGCACAGACACAATGAACACAGACACAATGAGCACAGACACAATGAACACAGACACAATGAACACAGACACAATGAACACAGACACAATGAACACAGACACAATGAGCACAGACACAATCAACAAAGACACAATGAACACAGACACAATGAACACAGACACAATGAACACAGAGACAATGAACACAGACAGTATGAACACAGACACAATGAGCACAGACACAATGAACACAGACACAATGAACACAGAGACAATGAACACAGACACAATGAACACAGACACAATGAACACAGACATAATGAACACAGACACAATGAACACAGACACTATGAACACAGACACTATGAACACAGACACTATGAACACAGGCACAATGAGCACAGACACAATGAACACAGACACAATGAACACAGAGACAATGAACACAGACACAATGAACACAGACACTATGAACACAGACACTATGAACACAGACACAATGAGCACAGACACAATGAACACAGACACAATGAACACAGACACAATGAACACAGACACAATGAACACAGACACAATGAACACAGACACTATGAACACAGACACTATGAACACAGACACTATAAACACAGACATAATGAACACAGACACAATGAACAAAGACACAATGAACACAGACCAAAATATTATCGAAAAAACAAACATTTAAAAGGGAAAAACAACAACAAAGCAATGATCTGCGCCCATGGATCTGTTGTTGACAATGAGCTCCATGAGCCTGGCTTGAAGAGAACACCCTTCAGAGAAGGCCAGGTTTCGTAAGCACCCTTTTCTTCCACCCTGTGCAAAAGAGCCAACGCTGCGTTTGTGATGTCTCCTCCAAAGCCCCCGCTGGATCACGCATGACACGAACACAGCGTAAGAACGAGAGGTGAGCGGACGCACTCCTCACCTCACCTCACCTACGTGTGTCATGGCGCTGGCATTTCTTCCCCCCCCCCCCCGTGGTGTAATTGTTGGCTGACGGTCCCGGACAAACAGTACAACAGTATTCGAATGTATTTAAAAGCACACGTACTGTCATGGTTCCAGGACAACGACAACACAGTGGAGTAACTTGAGAACCTTCATCGAACCTCTGAAGGTGGTAGCAGAATTTAGAATGGACACGCACACACACAGAGGATCATAGGCGCGTGCGCATGTGTGTGTGTGTCTTTATGCATGTGTGTGTGTGTGTGTGTGTTTATGTGTGTGTGTGTGTGTGTGTGTGTGTGTGTGTGTGTGTGTGTGTGTGTGTGTGTGTGTGTGTGTGTGTGTGCGAGAGAGAGAGCAAGAAAATAAATAAAAAGGCTCCAACACACCTGTGTGTTTCACATGTGCAAACATTCACATGTGCAAACATTCCATTCCACACCCTGTGCTGGGAACAGTGTTAAAAAAAACATTTGATCGGTGTTGTTGTGATAATCATTACCGGGTGGGTGGGTGTGCGTGTGTGTGTCTGTGTGCATGTGTGTGTGTGTGTGGGTGTGTGGGTGTGTGTGTGTGTGTGTGTGTGTGTGCGTTTCAGGGGGCGGGCTGAAGACGTCAAGGAACAATCACCCTAATGCGTGGGGAATGTGGGAGAAGTTGGTCTTCTGCAGCTCCAAGATAAGACAGTGAATGAGGACAGAAGGCAGGAAGCACATTTAGAAGCGTACGCACAGACAAAGACAAAGACACAGCCTGGCAAAGGCAGCTTAGTGCCAGACGATGTACTCATCTATGCACTTTATACAAGACTTTGATCAGCCATGTTGTGGATAGACAGACGTACGTAAAAGTGAATCATTAAAAAAAACACTGCAATATATAAAACACTTAAATAGTTGGAAGCCTGAGGAGGTTATAAATAAAAATAGTATTTATGGACACAAAATAGTATTTATGCAGTATTTGTTGTTATACAGTTTTCCCAGCTGTTAAGCTAGCTTGTAAAAACTGGTTTTGTGCTCTGTGTTTATACTGTATGAGTATCCGAATTGATGTCATTAAGTATGTATGCCTTTTATGCAAACCGGGCTAACTATCGGGTCTGAGTGATCAGGTGGTGTCTAGTTTTGGTGTATTCCTAGATGTATTCCTGTAGTATTCCTGTATTTCCGATTCCTTGGAGTCTCCCATCTGAAGACAAGGTCACCCTAACGACCTCCATGCCGAGATGGATGAATGGATGGATGAATGAATGGATGAATGGATGGATGGATGAATGAATGGATGAATGGATGAATGGATGAATGGATTAATGAAGACCGCCGGTAATACGATTCACTTGGCAGCCGCGTGTTGCCAAGCATGAAGAGAGCGGATAAGAGGCTCACTGTCAATGTTCACTTAAGTGTGTCCTACTAGGAGTGGCTAATCAATGGAAAGGTATTTAATATGGCGAAAACACATGAAAACACATGACCCCTCCAAGGGGCTTGTGGCTTTACCTTTGACCCAGATCAAAACAAAAGCAGGAAGAGAAGGCTAAGTTCGACCACTGGTTCTGCCGCACGTATTTCGAGCGTCAGCGTGCGCACGGCGTGTGGTCGGTTTGAGTTCCTCCTCTCACATGACGAGTCACCACTCATTCTGTTGTTGTTGTTGTTGTTGCTGTTATCCACAGGGCCCAGTCATGCAATCATATCTACCAGGGGGTAGCAGGAGAACACCAGGTCAACAATCTCACTGTGGTGTTCTTCATGTTAGTTAGTTGTGCATGTGTGTGTTGTAGCATCACCAGGGGACAGGTTATAGAGGGGTGCTATATTTGCAGTGGACCAGCTGCAACATCCCAAAATGGCTGCCGGTCCACAAACAACATCTCCCAGCATGCCCCACAACTCTGACAGGTGTAGGTGCTTAAGCCACCTAATTTAAGCCGCACTGGGGAAACGGACAAAAGCCCAGACTCTCAGGAGCAGAGGGAGAACCAGGGAGCACATGGCTGGAAGGAGCAGAGGGAGAACCAGGGAGCACATGGCTGGAAGGAGCAGAGGGAGAACCAGGAGCACATGGCTGGAAGGAGCAGAGGGAGAACCAGGGAGCACATGGCTGGAAGGAGCAGAGGGAGAACCAGGAGCACATGGCTGGAAGGAGCAGAGGGAGAACCAGGAGCACATGGCTGGAAGGAGCAGAGGGAGAACCAGGGAGCACATGGCTGGAAGGAGCAGAGGGAGAACCAGGAGCACATGGCTGGAAGGAGCTGAGGGAGAACCAGGAGCACATGGCTGGAAGGAGCAGAGGGAGAACCAGGAGCACATGGCTGGAAGGAGCAGAGGGAGAACCAGGAGCACATGGCTGGAAGGAGCAGAGGGAGAACCAGGAGCACATGGCTGGAAGGAGCAGAGGGAGAACCAGGAGCACATGGCTGGAAGGAGCAGAGGGAGAACCAGGAGCACATGGCTGGACGGAGCTGGAGACACTTGTAGAAAAGCCATTTTTGTTTGATGAACTGTGCTGAGGAAATAAAGCCTATTTTTATTTAAACTTTATTATTTTTGACCTGTTTTGCCTGGAACTGTGTGTGTGTGTGTGTGTCCGTGCGTTCATGAGCAATTGAAAATGTGTAATTGTATATCCTCCAAGGCATGTGTGTTGCTTGCGTGCATACATGCGTCCATGCGTACGTATGTATGTGTGCTTGTTGCGTGTGTGTGCGTCGTGTCAGGGCCACAGTGCGCCAGTCACTACTGTGTGTATTTAGGAGTTGGGCATGGACCAGTGTCAGTGGCATGAACTCTTCACCCTGAGCCCATCCTCACTGCTCAGAGCAAACAGTGACCGGCCTGGGATGTTGACCCAGGCTGATACGGTATCAGCACACATTCCAATTCCAGTGAAGCTGCGTGGTAGAGGTCTCCGTGACAATGATGACGTCACCAAGATGTTGAGAGACACCCGATTAAAGTGGACATGAAACAGGAAGAGACTATCCTGTCTGGTCCTTTATGACCGCTGTGGGTACATGGAGGGTTTAAGGCTTGGAGCTGTCTGCGATGGAGTCTTATGTTCTACTGAATCCATTGCCCTCTGGGAGAAGAAGACCCTGGTGAACTGATTACACCGATCAATGATGTAATGCAGTGTCTTTGAAACCGCTTGGCTAATAAGTTATTATTGTGTGTATGGTATTATTATTATTGTGCATATGGTATATGGCGTGTGATTTTACTGAGCGTATTTGTTATGTTACGCATATACTCGAGCGATAGCGATCTCACTTGCATGACTACAACAACTTGAAGCCGGAGCTCAACATGAGGAACTTCATAAATCTAGAGATAAAGAGGAGATTCTCTCTTGATCTAAATCTGGAGGATTGAAAGGTCTTTATTGATCACATGTACACACGGTCAAATGTGTTTCTCTGCATTTAAACCCATCCTAGTATTAGGAGCAGTATATATATATACTATTGTATATACAGCATCCGGGGAGCAGTGTAGGGGTCTGGTGCCTTGCTCAAGGGCACCTCGGTAGTGCCCAGGTGTTTCGGGGACTTGAACCGGTGACTTTCTAGTTCCCAAGCCGAGTCCTAACAGACTGAGCTACTGCCGCCACCGCGAGATCACTTGTTATCTTCTCGCACTACAATCAAGCATTGAGCAATGTTGCTAACATGCCTAGATCTGCATTATTTCAAAGTATAAACAGCAAGTAATGCATTGATGATAATGCTATACAGTATGTCAGTATTGCTAATGCGTTGTTGCCTTGATGCTGTTTTAAACATGAGTGAGCTTTGCAGTGTTGGCTACATCTCAACATCTCTAAGGGGTCATACAAAGGTCTCCATTTGGTTTCCTTGGGACATCAAATGACAAATGACAATGCAAAAATGCAATTTGGATAATCTCTAGTGCTGTTTGATGCGGGAGGGAATGGTAGAGTAAGCATTCCATTGTACTTGTTGCAAATAACAAATCAAATTCTTGAATCTTTAATATCTCAGTGCAGAGAGGTGAGAGGAGAGCGGGGAATTCAGCGCACAGCGTTCTAGACGGGCGGTGACCCGAGAAGACATGACGTCAACAGCGTGACATGGTGCTGACGCAAATCATCATGCCCGTGAATGTACGTTTTCTTTATTCGTCACCGTTCACCTTCAAGCTAATCAAATAATACTACCGTACTTCACGTCACAATAACAATAACGATATATCTTTTAGTCATAATACCTTTATTAATAATGATAATAAAAATCATCTTCTAAATCAATCAATCTTCCTATTCCTAATCATTGTATTCATATTCATATTCATTTAATTAATTCATTATTTATTTTGAGCAGCAATAGTAGTAGTAGTAGTAAACATATTGAAACAATGATTATTCTGGAATAATTGTGGTCTGTATCTCCCTCCATGCGTCATACCTAAGCTGGGTATGACGTCTGTGCAGATTGTGTAGATCTCCATTTAGTGGAGCTGTTACATAGGCTACATGTATAAGAATGAACAGGCCTACGGGGAACAGGACGAGTAAATAATCTGACCTCATTGGCTTGCCTAGTACTTTTTAATTGTCATGCATTATTCACATTCATGACGCTAATCCTTAATTTCCCCTCGGGGGAGGAATAAAGTAAACCTGTGTCGTTTGACCTAGTTCAAGATTCTACTTCTTCAGTCTTCTACTTCCACCTAGTGGTCAAAATACAACACTGCGGATAGAAAAGGAGGCCTGAAACGAATTAACGTATTGCTTTGAAAAAGATACAAGATACAAGATACAAGAATTTTATTTGCCATTTGTAACAAGTACACAGGAACGCTTACTCCCCATTCCCTCCCGCAGTATACATCTCAACAACAACAACCATAAAATAAACAAATAAGAGCAGCAAAGTGACTTAAATGATATGTACATGTTTTATTTGTTTTACAAAAATCTTCCAAAACCATTTAAAGTGCCAGTAGTGCAGCATCGTGAATACAGTGCAGTAACTGTGATGAGTCCAGAAAGTATGTAAGTGTTATGTTAATGACAATGTTATGAAAGGGAAAGTGGCAGCGCTCCTAGCAGTTCAGTAGGCACACTGCCTGTAGATAAAAACTCTCCTTAAACCTGGTAGGACTTGTACGGATGCTGCGCAACCGGCGACCAGACGGTTGCGCACGGTTGGTAGGGGGGGAGAAGAGATGGTGCCCAGGGTGGTTGCAGTCCTTTCTGATGGACATGGCCTTCTTCCGACATCTGGTCCTACAGATCTCCTCTATGCATGGAAGTGCACACCCGATGATCTTCTCTGCCGTCCTCACGACCCTCTGGATGGATTTCTTGTCCCGTGCAGTGGTGTTGCCGTACCACTCAGTGACGCCACTCGTCAGGACGCTCTCTACGGTGCCACGGTAGAAGTTCACTAGCCACCACCACTAGCCGAAAGGGGTCATCCCTTATCAATGTAATCAATGAAATTGGCAGACCCGCAAAAAACACGACGCACTATCAATTATTATCAAACCTCATTTGTTGTTGTGGTTCATTTTTGTGTCGATTCCAATTTCCTCTAAATATGTATTTTTCTTTGCTATATTGCATTCAACGTTCGCTAAATGCGAAACGATCACACATAGTAAAGCGTTTAAGAGTGTTGTCCTCGTTCATGTCCATCTTTAATTAGTCAAGTCAAGTCAAGTTTATTGTCACATCAAAGTTATACAAGTATAAGCAATGGGTGAACATCTTATGTGCAATACCTGACGACAGACAGCAGTTATAAAAATAAAAATAATAGAATAAAAAAATAAGTTGTAAAAAGTAAAATATTAAAGTTAAAGTTAAATATATAAAAATATAAAAGTGCATATATGAAATGCAATATATTAGCACAAAAAAATAGCAATATATATATAATCAATGTAATAAAATATACATTGTTATATGCTATACACCCTTGTTCAGCAGCCTGATGGCCTGACTGTGGAAGCTGTCTCTAAGTCTATTTGTGCGGCACTTGATACTGCGGTATCGCCCGCCTGACGGTAAAAGTGAGTACAGTTCGTGGCTGGGGTGGGCAATGTCTTTTATGATGCGTTTGGCCTTGACCACGCACCACTGGTTGTATATATCCAGGAGGGAGGGGAGCTCACCTCCAACGATATAGTGGGCTGTCCGCACCACCCTTTGAAGCGCTCGAGTGCGGTGCAGTTCCCGGACCAGGCGGTGATACACCCTGTAAGAACACTCTCAATTGTGCCGGTGTAGAATGTTCTCAGGATGCGGGGGCCCATGCTGAATTTCCTCAGACGCCTGAGGAAATACAGGCGTTGTTGGGCCCTTTTCATCACATGTGTGGTGTGCGTGGACCATGTGAGGTCCTCGGAGATGTGCACGCAGAGGAACTTGAAGCTGCTGACCCTCTCTACTGCAACACAGTCGATAGGGCGATAGGGCCGTGCTCTCCTCTCTGCTTCCTGTAGTCCACGATGAGCTCCTTGGTCTTCTTGACGTTGAGGGCGAGGCTGTTCTCCTGGCACCACTGCTCCAGCGATCCAACCTCCTCCCTGTAGGCTGTCTCGTCGTCGCCGGCGATCAGGCACTGTCGTGTCGTCAGCAAACTTGATGATGACGTTGGAGCTGTGCATAGCCATGCAGTCGTGGGTGTAGAGGGAGTAGAGGAGAGGGCTCAGCACGCATCCCTGGGGGGCTCCCGTGTTGAGGGTCAGTGGCTCTAAGGTGGTGCTGCCCATCCTCACCATCTGGCGGCGGTCCGACAGGAGGTCCAGTATCCAGCTGCACGTGGATGGAGGCACGCCTAGACCTCTAAGCTTGGTGTCGAGCTTGGCAGGAACTATCGTGTTGAACGCTGAGCTGTAGTCCACAAACAGCATTCGCACATAACAGTTCTTTCCCTCCAGGTGGGAAAGGGCAGTGTGGAGGGCCATGGCAATTGTGTCGTCCGTGGATCTGTTTTGACGATATGCAAATTGCCATGGGTCCAGCGTGGCAGGTAACACGGAGCAAATAAAGTCCTTGACCAACCTCTCGAAGCATTTGCTGACAATCGAGGTGAGGGCTACAGGTCTATAGTCGTTCAGGCATGTTACCTTGGGTTGTTTAGGGACAGGCACGATGGTAGACATCTTGAAGACCGCGGGAACAACAGCCTGGGACAGGGAGAGGTTGAAGAAGTCTGCAAAGACTCCTGCCAACTGGTCTGCGCATGTCTTTTTGTTATTTTAAGAATTACTAGTATCACAAGTCATGAATTACCTTACCATACCCATGTGACCTACTTTTCTGTGTCTTGCTTTTCTACAAGTTATAAATATGGAGTGAGGTTGCTGTGTATACATCTTTTAAGATGTATTCAGATTCTCTTCTGACAATGACCTCACTTTTACAAGCAGACATCCAGCCACAGGTCTTCGTCGTATGGCGCCCCCTCGTGGAGCAATAATGTTAGTGATTCTTGACAATAACATTTTGTTTTTCTGAACTGTTCTTTTTGTAACATGCCTTCAACGTTGACGCGGTTAACATTGCTTTTAATGTGTATATAGTGTGGTTAGCTTGTGGTGTTTTTTAACCTGTTGTTTCCTCTTAAATGTATATCTGTATCCATGTACCAAATTATTTTAATAATCGAAAGTGTCTTTGAGTTTCTCACACTAGATAATAAATAAATATATATATTTATTATAATTATTCTTATTCTTATCTTGTTGGCTAGGTTTTTTTTCTCACAAAAAACAAATAGAATGAGCAGCATTTCTATAACTCAGGTCAGCTGTCCCAACTAATTAAGAACAGTGATTATAATTGAGTTGCACCTTGTTTCAAACCAATCAGGGACAGAGAGGAATGTGATTGGATGTCAAGAAGGTTTAAAAGCGACCTGCTGCACTAAAATGAGTCTGTTTGAACACAGTTCTGTGTTCAATGAGGCGGAGGGAGGCGGAGGCGGAGGCGGGCGGGCGGAGGCGGAGGCGGAGGCTGTTCCAGGCTTACTGCATTATCTGTCAACTGCCACCATGGCTGTTCCAATAAGGTAACGTCTGTATGTGTTAAACAAATGATGTAGTCAGCTATCAATGGGTGTGTAGTAAAACATTGGTTATTTCTAATCCAGGTTACTGCAATTGTCTCTACTACTTGCTGGGTGGTGTGAAGTACATGGTGAGTTTATTTCTAATGGGTTTTTTTAAAGTTAAACTGCAGGTATCCATGTGTTAATGAGCATGATGTGAACAGCTTCCAGGATAAATTATGACCTGGAGGGCCCTAGCTATGAGCTGCTGCCGCTGCAATGAGCAGCTGCCGCTGCCGGTGGGCTATGAGCAGCCGCTGCTGCTGGCGGTAGGCTGAGCAGCCGCCGCTGCTGGCGGTGGGCTATGAGCAGCCGCCGCTGCTGGCGGGGCTATGAGCAGCCGCCGCTGCTGGCGGTGGGCTATGAGCAGCCGCCGCTGCTGGCGGTGGGCTATGAGCAGCCGCCGCTGCTGCTGGCGGTAGGCTATGAGCCGCCGCTGCTCGCTGGCGGTAGGCTATGAGCAGCCGCCGCTGCTCGCTGGCGGTAGGCTATGAGCAGCCGCCGCCGCTGCTCGCTGGCGGTAGGCTATGAGCAGCCGCCGCCGCTGCTCGCTGGCGGTAGGCTATGAGCAGCCGCCGCCGCTGCTCGCTGGCGGTAGGCTATGAGCAGCCGCCGCCGCTGCTCGCTGGCGGTAGGCTATGAGCAGCCGCTGGGCTATGTTCCTGGGCTGCTCTCAGACACCCCTCGCCTTGCAGCGCAGCAGCAGCCTCGTAGCTACTGGTGGCAGCAGCCTCAAAAGCAGCAGCCTCCTTACTTTGAGCCTCAAAAGCAGCAGCCTCAAAAACAGCCGCAGCAATGGCCTCCACAACAGCAGCACCAGCAGCTTCAAAAGCAGCAGCCTTCACGCTATGAGCCCCAGCAGCCTCAAAAGCAGCAGCAGCCTCCTCGCTTTGAGCCTCAAAAGCAGCATTCTCAAAAGCAGCAGCAGCCTCCTGGCTACTGGCGGCAGCAGCAGCCTCAACAACAGCAGCAGCAGCCTCAACAACAGCAGCAGCCTCCTCGCTTTGAGCCTCAAAAGCGGCAGCCTCAAAAGCAGCAGCAGCAGCCTCAGCAGCAGCCTCCTCGCTTTGAGCCTCAAAAGCAGCAGCAGCCTCCTGGCTACTGGCCCCAACAGCAGCCTCCTCGCTATGAACCCCAGCAGCCTAAAAAGCAGCAGCTTCAAAAGCCGCAGCCTTCACACTATGAGCCTCAGCAGCAGCCTCCTCGCTTTGAGCCTCAACAACAGCAGCAGCCTGAACAGCAGCGGCCTCAACAACAGCCACAACAGCAGCCTCCTAGCTACTGGTGGCAGCAGCCTTTTCCACTGTAAGGCACATTGGTGGATTACCTTGGGTGAGTCTTAAATTAAACCTCAAACGCTGTTGTATGACGCGGCCAGTAACTATGCCCGTCTGTATGCTGAGGTTCATTGACTGACTGTTGTCCTTTTTCAACAGGTAGATCACTGGAGTTCACACGGTGACCTGGTCTTACAAGCTTAATTTTCTGTCAACAGCAAAATAATACAATTATCCATTTTAAATGGATTATTTTTGTTTGCCTGCCAGCAGACTATTACATGTTACTCATGTGAGCAACTGCATGTTACTAGTTCATGATGCCTTTTAGATACTTTGCTATGAGGGAACACGTATTCAGTGCTACACTTATATGTAGAGAAATGACTTCAATTGTATGCTCATTAAGGGAGAGACGTGCAGCTGGTGTTCATAATGCATGTGCAGACTTGCGGGGTATGAGCTACAGCTACTGGTCAGTAGAAAATGTGGGCCAGATGACAAATCTTTACTTAGGCGTCTTGTAGGAAGAAGTTTCAGATGCCAACCGTCGTGACGTGAATGCTTGAGCACATGCCATAAAACTGCTTTTTCATGTTTAGCATCTTATGTAGAGACGGTTCAACTTGAACAATGGTTTACCAGACTACTACAGAAGTCACCACTTACTTGCGCACAATGTAAAGGAAAATCACTAATGACAGTTTGTTTGCTAGTTGCTGGCTGGAGTAAGGGGAGCTGCCTGTGTGACTTGAACTACTAAAGCCAGATCATTCAGTACACCTTCAACTGCCACTGCTCCAATCTGCCATGACTTGAGTTTAGTCCCTGACTCAAGCTTCTAGTGATGGACAAAATTGAATGACAATTGTTTTAAAGTCATTTTCACACTCTATAAAGTCACATGGTAATGTAAGTACTGAACTATCTGGTATGTTCTCAAGACACGTGTAACATGTATCTCCCCTTACTGCTATAGCCACTAACCATAAAATAATCAGAGTATATTTTGTCAATCATACCTACAATAATTTTATTTTCATGTTTTGTGGATTTTGATCAATACCACCGCACTGAGCTTGTCTTTAATCTTAATGGTGGGGAGGTTGTGCCATTGACAAGCATCAGTATATCTGCACACAAGGAAAGTGCATAAAATAGCTCCCCTAAAGCAACATGTCTGACTAAGGTCAAAATCCCTGCATTCACAAGAGGATGCTGCCAGCTGGATGAAAACAATGTAGAGGAGAAACGGCAGATGGCTGACCTCCAGGTCTGTGTGGAGAGTGGAGGGTGACTGGATGTACGTGTTAGTGAGTGCCTCGCATTGGGCTCGAACGTCTGTGGTGCACAGCACCGCCTGCTGGCGTCCATTACATACGCACCAAGTACACCATACTAGGTGAACCCATGTGAAAACTAATCTAATCTAAAACCACATGATTTTCCTGGTGTGTGTGGGCTGTGCCTTGACTAATATGTGCTCCAGTAGTATAGTATAAACATGTGTATATATATTGTAGTGACGAACCGTGTCTATCACAACTGGACCTTCTGTAGACCACCACAGTCGGGAATGTCCTGTTGTTCCTCCATATGTTTTTATCCGTTTGAGAGCGGAAAATGTCCTTTCCACAGATGCAGTGGTGACAGGGATTGTTAACTTTTTTATGTCAATCTTTTCACTGAATGGTCATCTTGAAAAGGGTACTAACAACAATTCTGCAACAACATCATCTTCACCTGTTGCCATTTCGATGTAAAAAAACCTACGTAGAAAAAAAACAACGTAGCACTAAGCTAGATCCTCTGTCTCGAGCCAGTGAACTAACGGGACCTTCTAGCGTACTATGGAACTGTGGGGAAATCTGAAAGAATACGCCCATTGGCTACAAACCAATATATGATTGGTTGATCAACTTGTCAATCCAAATGTACGCTCTCATTCAGTTTAAGGGCCAAGGCATTCGCGAGTACTTTGGTTGAAGGATATTCTTCCCAGCAACCCAGAAAAAAATTCTGATTGGTTGCATTGTTTTTTTAACACAAAACCACTGAAATGCATAGTGCATGGGCCGAGAAAGACAAACAAATCAACGTAACACTGTAATATAACAGATCAACACAGATATGATTCTCATTTATTCATTTTATTTAAATTTTATAAAATTGTATTAATACAATTAATTATATATATATTTTTCATCTGAGGGTTCCAGGGTCTTCTCTGAATACCTTGAAGGCCCTGACACTTCACTGATATATAGTATGTAGTACTACATAACTTAACCACTTGAACAACGTTGAAACATATTTCCGTGTTTCAAAAGAAAAGTCAGAACACCAAAGCATTATAACTAGGGCTGTCACAGTTAACGCGTTAACGCATGTGATTAATCTCGAGACTTTTACGCACACTATTTTTGTGTTTTGAACTCAAATTAATCATAGAATCCGGTTTAGACTGGTTGACGAGAGGTCGGCCCAAAAGGCACGTCGGCCCACGGTATGCCAGATGGCCAGTACAGCCCTGGTGGAAAATGTTACTGCATTCTCGATACGGACATTATAGCCTGCAACTGTCGGTCCGATATTGTAAAAAAAATAATATATTTTTATTCTCAAAATAATCTTCCGGGCCAAATATTATTGTTGGCGGGCCACCAATGGCCCGCGGGCCGCCTGTTGCCGACCCATGCTTTATAGGGATTGTTTAGCCTCAGAAAGAGAGCAAAGGGGACTTTTTTGGTGTGTCGGTGGTATGCGCTCTACTGAGGGCCCTCTGGTTATTCAGAATGCGTCCACCCACCGGCTTTCTAGTCTTTTTTCCATACAGACTCCGCTCCGTGAGTCGGTCCGCGCCGCAGCTTACGGCTCCCCTCCTCGCTGCTACTCAAGTTTCACTCCGGCCTTGTAAGTGCGTGCCCTCCTCTTCTCATCCGCACCGTGTGTTGTTAGGCAGAAGCACGCAGTCGCAGACACTGAGGCGGCTGGGGTTTTTTTGGGGGGAAAACTTGTCGACTTTTGGGCTACAATGTCGGTACTAGGCGCCGAATCCGAGTCTGGCTTCTCGAGCGAGGAGGTGCTGAACCACCGCTTCCCCCTTCACCGGGCGTGCAGGGACGGCGACGTCGGCGCCTTGTGCGCCCTGCTTCGGTGCACCACAGACGCGGCGGACCTGGCGGTGGAGGACTCCTTCTACGGATGGACACCCATACACTGGGCCGCTCATTTCGGAAAGGTAGCCAGACTGCCGTTTCCTCTTTTTAGTGTCTGTAGTGTGTGTGTGTGTGTGTGTATGTGTGTGCTAATGCATAATATATGGTCTGGTCGTGCGCTAATAATAATATTAAAATAATAATAATGGCCAACGCGAACTACGCACGTAATTGTTCCGTCGCTGTTGGCGCACCGCTGACTGTGAGATCATTGTTGTGTCGCTGGAACAACAGTCGTTTGACATGACTATGTATTGTTTAGTGCACCATTTAGACCATTAGTAGGTTGGTCGTCTTTTCTAGGATGCACATTTTTTTCTAGTGGTCTCCTGGCGGTTTTCACTGTCGTCTCTAACGTGTACAACGTTGGCATCGATTCATTTTCATGCTTCCCAAAACGCGTGGAGGTGTGGCGTCCTAGTGGGAACAAAACAACCCGAACAGATGCATGAGAGGCTCTGTAATGATGCCTAATTTAAACCACTAAGGGGTCACCCATGATGTATCATTATGGTTACGACATGCCTCTGAGATTTTAGTAAAAGTAAAAAAGAAATACATTATTTAAGAATAACTTTTGTACCAACTGGGTTCTTTCTTTGTAACTGAGCCGTCTGCCCTTCTTTGTGTCCGCATGTTGTCTCTGGACAGTTGGAGTGTGTGATGCGTCTGATCCAGGTGGGCTGTGGTGTGAACGCGGTGACCTCCAGGTTCGCCCAGACGCCCACCCACATTGCAGCCTTTGGGGGCCACCCCGAGTGCTTGTTATGGTTACTGCAAACTGGTGCAGATATTAAAAGACAGGTATGACAGTGACACCGCCACACCGCATGCAATGTGTGTGTGTATATATATATATATATATATATATATATATATATATAGCCTGATCGCATACAGTTAAGGAACAGCAACATAACACGCATACACTGTTTGGAGTATACGAGTATACAGGAGCCAGAATAGTGTCACCCACACAAATAGTCAAGCAGGAATGATTTGGTATAGAGGATGAAAACATTGCATATCACAAGCTTGTGTATGTGTGAAGACTTGTTTTTTTACCAAGACACTGGCCGTGCATGTTGAAGCTTTAGGGAAGGGATAGAGTAACGCCAGTGTATTAAAGTCAGAGCTCAGAGCTGAGCTCATCAACAGGATCATCCTTCCTGTGGGTCGTGACTCGGGCATCCTTCATCACCCCCACCCACTCCTCCTCCTCCTACCCCCACTAATTAGCGTCTGGAGATGCTAATTAGTGGCGTATCCATGCACATGTCTGGCTAAAATAAGCCACCCCTCTTCCTCTCGCGGTGATGTGTGCCTTTCCCTTTAAAGTTCACAGAGAGTAGTACATGTCATGCGCCGCTGCACCGCCGGCAGGCGTGTAGATTAGTAGGTCACAGATACATGTCTTGTCTCGTAAGCCGCCCGTGGGCTGGCACACTTCTCTAGTATACATGGTGTGCGTGTGTCTGTTGTATTTAATTGAAGTGGTTCGACACAGAATTTTATTTTTTAGGTTTAGGAATCTCCAGGATCGGTATGAGATGTCCCCACATGGGGTTGCACACAAGTGCAGCGTTTGCACATGACCTACATTTTGGTGATTTGATAGACGGCATTCAGACTGTTGGAAATCTCTGTGCTTCAAATGGTGTTCAAACATTTTGAGAAATCCCTGCACACCCCACACATCTGTAGTCCTGCCATGTTTATCTGAGTGGGTGGTGGTGGTGGTGGTGGTGGTGGTAAGGTCTGGGTGCAATGTTTACACTCACACCCTCGGTCTACGCTCAGTCCTGCCTTTGATCTTTGCAATAAGAGGAACCCGTGAAAGTAAGGGTGGACGATGCCTCAAACAGTCTGGAATATTAATTATGTAACGAACAAAACAAAGACTTTACGTGATTTAAAATAATTTGGTACACGGAACATGTATACATTTTAAGAGGAAATAACCGGTTAAAAACATATAAAATGCAACACTAATAACGCATTAAAAGCAGTTCTGAACAGGTGAGATTTGGTGAGTGATTTGAACATGGATGGATCGGTACAGTTTGGGGAGAGAGTTCCAGAGGGAGGGGGTGGCTATGGAGAACGCTCTGACGCCCCAGGTTTATTTGTTCTTCGCTCTCGTGTGGTATTTTGGGTGTTGGACAGCATCTATGTTCCTCTACGTAACGTGGCTCTCCCTCCACTCAGGACTATGTGGGTGAGGCACCCATCCACAAGGCTGCCCGTGCGGGCAGTCTGGACTGTGTCAGGGCTCTCTTGATGCAGGGAGCGGAGGCTGAGTAAGTCCTATTGTAACCCTCATCTCCTCTGTCCTCTTCTTCTTCTGTTGTTTACTACTCAACATCTTAACTTCCGCCTTTAGCAAGGGACCACCACCAAATGGGAAGTGCTTGACACGTCCATGCTGTGTAGTTAATCCATTTCTACAATAAGTAGTTGTGACACTAGGTGTCTAGATGACCCTTCAGTCTATTTAAAGACACTTGGATTTGATTATGTAGGCATATGAATGTATGAACATATTGTACATTTGCCTCAATAAGCTTGCTATCCTTTCATGGTAATATAGTTCCTTAGGGGATGGCATTAGTCAACCAGGCTAATTATTTCTTTCCAAGATGTGGGGCCAGTCCACAACATTGATTGGCTAATATTTAACAACATTGATAGGCCAATATTTAACAACATTGATAGGCCAATATTTAACAACACTGGGTGTCAACATTCCAAACAAATCATATGGATGTTGAACTGTAGTTGGCATTTTTTGGTGGTGTTCCCCTGATAATGTAACATTTAGAAAAATAAGTCATAGAAATTGTTGTTTTAACATTGCAACAATTCACATCAAGTTGCTCTCTGTGCGTATGATGGCCACCTTCTATTCACAATATATTTTGATTCTTAAAGATAAGATTTATAACTTGGCAGTAAAATACTTGAAAACTATGGCATCATGACGGAGGAGTATATAACCTGTGATGCCAGTTATGTGCAACTGAACGATAAATACATTTAAAATCACACCTGCTTAATCATACACCCAGAGGGCAATTCAATGTAACTGTTGATACAAGCATAGTAGACCATGTTGCATGATCCTTGTTATATCCAGAGTGTGGTTTCATTTGTTAACCCTTTGTTTGGTTAAGTGTATTGCGTGCACAATGGAACCTGGTGACAAAATGCACATTCTCCTTTTGTCTGCATTGGGCTGTCGGTTTGAACGCTGCCTTTTTGTTGCATCAAATACAGTATATCCAGTGTTTATATTTAGCTTGCTTTTAGGCTGAGGATAGTGTTGGAGACACAATCAGGCATGCTACTAATGTTTAAGTAGCACATGCCCCTGTAATATAGCGGAAGTCACAAGAGAGAAGTATTATTATAGTCATGAGTAGACTGGCTGGGTGAGTGATCTTTCATGCAATCTACTTTAGCTATGAATGATTCAGCTGTCACACCTTTGTACCCGTGTCTGACAGTTGTTTTTAGGTCCTTCTATTTCCCTTCTAAATGTACACGCCCTGAATTGACATTGTAGACGTTAATGAAAGTATGCTAATGTGTCACTTCAAAACCAGTATCATGCGTCTTTGTATCTTGATGAGCGCAGAGGCTTGAGTTCAAACAATGATTTACCAAACCGGTTTGCTCTGCCAAGTTACTAAAAGCTCATTATTATTTAGTATTGTAGTTAGTTGAACTCCTACTGTGACAAACCAGTCAGTGTCGATGAGAGGATTTATGTTTAAAGTAAATTAAATATAAATACCTTTACTTATTAATGTATATATATTTCTTTAGCATTCTATTTATATACACTAAATTCTGAATTGTATTTGTGCAATGAGCTGTTTCGTGCTGACACCCTCATGTTCCAGTAATCAGAAACTACCAGTGTTAACACATGCTGTGTTCTTTATTTAATATATGACCTCTCACAGGCTTAATGAATACTCAAAAGGCAAGTTGACCTCTATTTTATAGTGAATAGAGTCGATTTGGAGGTACCGCATCAGCACATTATAAAATGTTCCAAGCTGTGCTCATTAACTGCTGAGCAGTTGGCTTTCCGTTAGAATTCTCAATACTAAAACCTTCCCACATAGTGTAACACATTGTAGGTACGGTCAATGTTATAATATCACACCCTTTAAAACATTGTTTATTATGTTCTGTGTAGAAACATGTTTGTTCATTAGTAGGTTACACACACCAAGGTTAAACACGGTTAAAGAGCGTTGTGTTTACACGCCATGTGTTCTCTCTCTGGGTGCTTACTGGGTACTTGGCTGACATGATGTGCATTTGGTCACTGGCTTCTGTTGTGCACTGATGTGATAATGATTGTTTTCCCCCTGCAGACCGTAGAATTGTTTCTTACCTCATGTGCTTTTTTTTAAGCTTATGTTCCAAAAATAAGAAGGCTCACTGCCAGCAGGAAAGTAAAGCCAAGCTAGGTGGGGTAGGCTCATGACAAATTTAAGACGTCTTCTGTAAATTTACTTTAACTTTAAATACACAAATGGTCACAAATGTACTTCTTTATTATACACAAGATAACACTTCACGAAGGGAAGTTCCCGTGTTACAGTGGCAGCAAAAACCAAAGAGAAGATGAGTATAACGGTACACATTGGAATAACTACAATATATGTATACCTATATACACATTTAATGGAGTAAATGAAGTTTAATAACAATCAGATTTACGCCACACGTTCTCCGCGACGTACTCCACTTTAATGTTTTAAAATGATCTTTTAGATTTAATTTTGAATGTAGTCCTTGAGGCAACTTACATATGAAAAACGTGTGACTTGCATATGATTTGATACTAACAAATATTCAAGGAAATTAAAATGTAGCCAAAATGGAAAAACTTTAAAACATTTACAAGAAATCCAGTATGATGCTCCAGTTGTACAGTAGTTCTAAAGTCTCAATCCAGTCGCATTTGGAAAGAGCTGCTTTGTCATTCAAAAAATGTGTGGTTTAATAGGCCTATATCACACGTCCTGCTTCCGGAGCCTTAAAAATCGCAGAGCAGTATACTCTTACTTCCGGTCGTTACCCCAGATACGTGACAAACTGTGGCCGCCTCCTCTCCTCTCTGTTATTGTAGTGTACCGGCTGCTCAACGTCTAAACAAAGACAGCCCTACCTCAGTTTACACAATTTCCCCAAAGACAAACTCCTCCACAAGTCTCATGTGAGGCTGATGAGGAGGATGAAGGTCCCTCGTTTCATGTTCTCAGGAGTAGCGCGTATGTCTGCAGTTTGCACTTTGACAAGGAGAGCATATACGTCTCGAAAAGTGGGCGGAATAGGCTAATAATGTCGGGTATGTGTATGATTAAAAGCACTGGTCCTGACCCCCACACACACTCCATCCGAATAGAGCCACATAATGTCGGGTATGTGTGTGATTAAAAGCACTGGTCCTGACCCCCACACACTCCATCTGAATAGAGCCACACAATGACGGGTATGTGTGTGATTAAAAGCACTGGTCCTGACCCCCACACACACTCCATCCGAATACAGCCACACAATGACGGGTATGTGTGTGATTAATAGCACTGGTCCCAAGTAGGACTGGGCAATACGGACCAAAACCCGGTATTTTTAGGCTGCATCGCGATATATACGATATATATCGGTATTTTATACAAATTTGGTTTTAACTCAATGCCACAAGTATGTCACAAGCACTTTTATTTTAAGACAACTCAGATTCACAAGAATAACAGGCATTCCCTTTTAGAAAATATACAGCTGCACACTACATATTAACACGTAAATGAAAAGGTACATTGAAATAATCAAAATCCATCAAATAAATCGCCTATATTAAATACATAGGCATACCTCTGCTCCTACACAAAATCGCCTTCGTTATATGGCGATATATCCAGATAGAGCCACAAGACACAATGTCGGGGAATTGTATGATTCGGATTTAGACTTCTTCACTGTAGTGTTCATTCACTAGTTGAACCACATCGTCTGGACCGACTTTTGGAAGGTTATGCAGCGATGTTGTCCAGCAATAACTGTCCTCCATGGTGAACGCCAAGGTGAATGCATTAACCGGAACTTGGGATACACTGCTTCAGCGAGTTTTAACGGGTACTTCCGGCTTTCAAATCTAACGTGATATAGGCCTATTTACTACCATATAGTATCCCGTAACAGTTGTTTGGGATAGTATTCTAGTATTTATTGAGTTTTTAAAATATTTGATGGCAGATAAGATGTTACTCATGATAATAATTTCCCCCTAATGGGAAGCTATTCCCAGTTTAGCATTATTCCAAATAGTCTAATCATAATTGAAGTACATTTTAAATTGTTACATTTGCAGTACAATTTTGGTTTTCCAGTATTAAATAAGTATTACACTTCCATTTGATTTGAAATTCCAGAAAGACAAACATACTTTCACACATGCTATAAGCATATACTATGCTTCCACATGGTATGCTTATGATCAAATATCTATAATTTTGGATTCTTTATGTTGTTTATGTTGGATATATGAATAGATACCACTCATTATATCTGCAATGCCCAGCTACTGCTGTCACCAAATTTTACTTTTACAAAATTTTACAATTCACAATTCAACTTAAATGTTTACTGCCATACTCTCCGGGCTGATTGGCCACTACAATTGACCATGTGTCCAAAGAGACTGCCGAGAGACTTCATATATACAGTGCATTTAGAAAGTATACAGAACCATTCACTTTGGTTCACAACTTGTTGGTGCCTCTTTAAGAAATGGACTCACTCATCATTCTACATCCACACACCGAGAAGGAATGAAAAAAGAAAACGTTTTTTTTGGAACTTTTTTTGCTACATTCAAAACTGAAAGTGCATTTATGTAAGTATCGATGCCCTTTACGTGCTGTATTTGTTGGAGCACCTTTTTGCAGTGATTACCGCCACAAGTCTTCTTGAGGGTCTGACTTTAAGCTGGACCAAATATTTGTGGAACTTCCATTGAGCTCTCAAGTCAGGCTGATTTGGAGTGTCACAGCAGCTGCTTCAGATCATTCCAAGGAGGTTTGTTGGAGCAGGCATCCAGAGACACCCTGCCTACTTTCCTCGGCTTCCTTCGGCTGTGTGCCTATATTTACCCAGGGTCTTGTTCTAGGTGAAACCTCTCCCCATATTGAGGTCCTGGTTCGCTTTGGGTCAAGTTTTCTCCAATGATCTCTCTGCAGTCTTGCTCTTTCCTGTGACCTTGGCTCGTCCTTCAGCACCTGCAAATGAAAAACATACCCACAGCATGAAATCTGGCATCACCGTGCTTCACCGCAGGGATGGTTAATGACGAGATGAGCAAAGACTGCTGAAAACATCCTGAAGAAACCTTCAGTCTTCAATCCCGGTTCTTGGTCGTCTCACAGACTGAAGCCCTTCTTCACAATGACTCCACTACCAAAGAAGAACAGTTCCCCAGACAAGAGATACAGACACAGATCTGCACATCAACTGGAAATGACCAACAAGTGAACACCAATAGAAACATCTAAATAATGACAAATGTAAGATTGGTCTTTATACTTTCCTAATGCACTGAAAGCATCGGTAGGTGCAATATCGCCTTCATAATCTAAGAGATGCCAACACTTTTCTATTCCAACTCATTTGACATTACTTGACATTTGAAACATGGAATTTCATTTCAAATCTTGTAATTGAAAAACATCAAACCTAAATAAACCTTAGTTCAATTAATTCAAAATATAACTTTTTTTTTTAACCATTTGAAAATATACACACACACACAAACGTTGAATGCGCTTTTAGATTTGTCATGAGCCTCCAAAGTGCTACGGTTGTGATGGTGGGGGATAGAGGCTGCCGTTTAGCTCTAGTAGTTGCAAGAAGCTTGGTGAGAGGGGTTAGCACCAGTGGATGAACTATTAACTGTATAATGCTAACCAATCATCCTGTTGCAATGGTTTTACACTGTCAATTTGTTATGCAGATAATTTCTCCTTTTTATTAAAACTGTTTTATCTGTCTGTCACTTACAATATTAACCCTATACAGTAATATCATACTGTCTGTTTTGACATCTGATCTTTTGTCACCTTTCTTTTCCTGAAAGTGGCAATAAGTAAGAAATAAATTCTGTACTGTTAACGGAACAGAAGCATACGTTTTAATGTTTTGCAGCCATTGAATTGGAAGTGACTTGGTTTTTTCAAGTAATCCTTGAAAGGGGGAGAATAGACACTGCTGAGTCTGCCTCGTTCCCCGGGATAGCCGCAGTGTTTGAGTGTTCTCACTATCGCTTCCTATCTACACACTGGCAAACTGTGGAGGTATTTCTTGCGGTGATTGGTTTTAATGCTAGGATTTTATTAATCAAAAAAACGTTTAAAGAATTTATATTTGTATGTATATGTTAGACATGCATGCTTTGCTATTCATAATTGTTTCTGTATTCAGTTTTGTTTTATTTTGTATTATTTGTTAACCAAGCGTAGATCCCTTTGTGAGGACAGGTTTAATCATGAGAGTCTATGAGTCAACATGTAGCATGATACTAGGAAGTCTCAGGGAGTTTAGAGAATAGCAAGATGAGGTGATCAAGAGCAAAGCATTCCAGGAATTTACCAAAAATGAACGCTTCCTTTTTAATTTTCCTGCCAAAAAATGGGGGGTTGGGGCAAACCTGTTTTGTTGAGCCGCTGGTGGCGGTTGGTGGTTGGTCTCACTAATGAGGATTTTTATTGCTAAACTTTTTGGGCTAATTACGTCATGTAGTAAGATATATTATATCCATTAATTTTACGTATGCTAATCTAAAATCTGAACTCGTGTAGGATTCCCTTGGAGTAAAGAAAATGTGCTCAAATTGTGGCAAAACATTGTCCGAGAAATGACCTTGAAAAGCATTTAAACAGATTAGTCAGATTAACCGAACAACTGCAGCCAGCAAGTCTAGTCTTGACCAAAATTTGACTAATTGTCATTTGGTCATTGTAGTTTAAACCATTTTACGTTATAATATATATATATTTTATATATACGTTTTTGGATGCATCGCCATCTTCCAACTCCTGGCCTATGTAGGTGTAAACACCTTGCCTCTGCCACAGGCGGCTTCATGTTTCTCTTTGCAGTGAGATGTGAAGGGCCCTGTTTCAAAACCTTATCTTGTGGTTCTTTTGCGAGCAGTAGTCTATTGCAAGCATCACACAGCATCACAAAATCTTTAATCTGACCTGCGTTAATCATGGGCAGAACCGTAGCGTATACAGTATTTTACTGCTGAATGAGCATACAATAGTTCAGCACAGATCTTACAAACAGTTCAGCACAGATCCTACAAGTAATTCAGCACAGATCTTACAAATTACCTTAAACAAGGTCTGCTTTGTTCAGGTAACATACCAAATGTTAAACACTCCTTTCAAGTGAGGCCATTTCACCAACCACATTAATATACATATAAATGTATATGCATTTAACTTTGGAAGCGTTCATTTAAAGGGACTGGCAATGTCTATGCAGGTTGATGTGTTTTCATTTTGATTTCAAATTCTACAGAAAGTGTTTGTCATGTGCACTATTTCCAAAACCTTATTCACACACCTGTTTAGGATGAGAGAAGGAACAGCCAGTGTTTTTCTTTTAAATATTTGAATAAGCAAACAATGGCTTTGTGCTGAAACAAAATGTAAGTATGAAAGGCAATGTCACTTGGTTTAACATACTTCCCACGAGGCAGTCTTCCTTTTTAATAGCTACATTTCCTTACTTTTATTAGCCTATTTTTCATGAACAAAAACAATCGTAAATAAAGTATATCATCGACAATATGTAATAAGTGGATACATGGTTGTTGGAGGATAGATGTGCTTTAAACAGTGCATTGCGACCTACATGATGACTACAGTATTCTGTGTTTCTGCCCTCTACTCGGAGCAGAGAGCCTGTAACCGTGGCTCAAAAGCACCACATGTTCTACACAAAGGCCCCCTTTTGTTCTTGAGAACTCGGCGACTATTGCGCCCAGACTCCTGTGACATTTAGCCTCCAAACAAACGCAGCACTGTATATAAACGGGGCTCTTGGAAATATTCGGCATCTGAATGTTTTTTTTGTTAAAGACCATCCGTTCAGCCCCGTTATGTTTATCAAGATGCTTACATTACGTCAATAAGAACCCACTGCTTCATATCTTCCAAAAATGTTTATGATATCCAAAAAGGTCACATATCCTTAATGTATGTTTAACTAGCTGATATAATGGGTATGTTCAACCAATGACATTGTTTCCATCACTAGCATGAACCCAAATTTGAGATCACTGCATTGTTTGCTTCTTCATAATCCCACACATAGGATCACACAATTCCTGCTGCAACTGGATATGATTAACACTGGTGGCGCACGACTGCCAGGTTACTGATAGTCACGGTATTACTGAGCTTTCTATTGGTCTTAGGCTGATGATAGTTTTCTTCTTCTTCTTCTTATATAAAGCTTCCTGGAGGATTCTTCAATGTCCACTATCCAATATTCTCCCGTGCTCGAATGGCTTCTCCAGTCAACGTTCGAAATGTCCGTTCTTGATTCTTCGTGCTTATCCGGTTCTACGCTTGGCGATAACTAAATCCGAAAACAGTCGTTGACAAGACGGAAGACTTTTCTACTTGTTTGAACCCTGAAGTACATGAAGAAATGACATCCTTTACCAGTGGCGTGCTCCTTGATGTCCCATTCCATATTATCTTTATTTATTTGTGTCCCCTTAAGAAGAATGAAGAACGGCTTACTCCACCTTCTGGATCTGACCAAGAGATTCCGTCTACGATGAAGACACCGATCTCACCGAGTCCTGTCTGATCTTCTTGATGACCAGCTTCTGAGTCTTCTGAAGCAGCAGCTAACATTATATCATGAATATCAAAATGAGTAATGTATATCATCAGCCAATCAACTAGATTGTCTCAGTCATTCATTGGTTGAAATTATATTCTTATTCATCTTAATCATATCCATTTGCAGCAGAATATTTCCTAGATTATTTTGCCCTTATTTAAGCCATTTTAAATTAGAATTGTTATGGAATATGATCCAAATGGATCATACGTCATCCATCATGCAGATGACGAGGATAGGTGTGTGTGTGTGTGTGTGTGTCTGAGTGAGAGAGTGTGAGCGAGAGAGAGAGAATGTAATATTCAGAATTGAGTTTTGGGTGTGTGAGTGCGTGGTGATTCTGTTGTCCACAAGCTGTCTCCAGGGACGTCCCTGACACGTTCCTTCCTGTTGTGCAGTCTGAGGAATGCCAGTGGACTGACAGCTGCCGACCTGGCCCATGCCCAGGGTTTCCGGGAGTGCGCTGAGGTCCTCTTCAATGCCCAGAACCTCCAGCGGAACCTGGCTCCCTCCCAGAGCCAGCTCACAGGGTTCTGCCTCAATGGCACTGCTGCCCAGAATGGGGACAACTCTCCTCCCGCCCTCCAGGGGAGGAGTTTCCTCAATGGAGCACCCAACAGAAAGCGGTCCTTTGATGGAATGGAAGCCAATCAGACAAAAAAGCCAAGGACAAATGGTACGTTGTGACCCATTACAGCGATGTGTGTTTGTGTTAGAGGAGAGAATGTGGTAAGGATGGTGAAAGGGTTGCCAGGTCAATGGTGTTTTGGTAACTGCTGGTTAACTGTTGCTGGTCTCAACTGCAACATTGTATTTAACCAGGAAAAGGGGATTATTGAGATTAAAAATCTATTTTTCAAGTGTCCTGGCATGATCAACAGGGTTGCCGACATGCATATCATAATTTACATGAAGAAAAAAATATAAATAAATAAATGACGGAATCAAATTTATCTGAATTAATTCAGTGAAGTTAATTTGATCATAAAAATGGTTTAATGTATCATGGGTCAGCATTATAATATGTACCCTTGAATAGACATTAGAATAGACAATATTTGTGACAGTTGTGTATTGTCGCCATATTGTTATAATTGACTCACGCTCCTTGACTAAATCCGTTTCAGGCTTTGGTGTCCCACCAGGACTGCTGAACGGAAACGGGCCACCGGGTGGTGCTAGAGAGGTTCACATGGAGGGCATGATCGAGGAAGCCGTCACAACCTCAGGTGGGCCAGGACCCTTTACGTTTGGGCTGAGTGAGTTTGCTCCGACACAAGGGATGGACCAGAGTGAGGACCAGGCCAGAGTGGACAGCTTTGGCCCTGCGCCTAAAGAGCTGGAGATCATCACTGTGGCGTCAATGCAGATCCCATGTCGCTGCACCAACTCCTATGCCTACCTTTAAAGGGGCTTGTGTGTAGGCCTCACTTTGCAGCCGGGTGTTCTATTGGCTATGGTTAACCTGTGTGCTGATTACATATGGACCTGTGTTTGTTGTTATGGCATAGAATTCTGTGAGCTATGTATTTTTTTTAGCATTTTCTTAAGATCGGTAATATATAATTCTCCATCAAAGTTGTCCTTGTCTGTTAGGTGTATTTGGTAAAGTTTGGTCAAGGCGAGTTACATGAGATTTTTTGTAGGTAACGTATTTAGTTTTTCAATTACAATTACAGAGGAACATGATTTACCAGTGATGATTAAGGTCATGATTTACCAGTGATGATTAAGGTCATGATTTACCAGTGATGATTAAGGTCATGATTTACCAGTGATGATTAAGGTCATGATATTGTAGGGAGAAATAGTTTGGCCACTTGACTGATTTTAAATGCAATGTTTTCATTGTCAGATGTGTTACTGTAGAAGAGTTGCAGGCATTGTAAGTGCCTTAGTCCTTTTGGAATTCCAATCTGTTTGACCTAGGGGACTTTTCCATTTTAGGTTTATGCTTTGTCTGACATAGCTTTTCATTGGTTAAAACAGAAGAGTATTACTTTATGCCAAAGCATACATATCCTTACAATGAATATGTACTACAGCTTCACTGTGCAGCTTTTCGTTTGTTTGTAAACGCAAATGCTTAAATGTGTATATCTGATATATTAATGGTAGTTAAGTCTCCTGCCGACCTTCCACATGTTTGATGAATCAAACTCTGCAACCCTCAAACATATCATAGTTGACAGAATAGTGAAGTTTAGCTCTATTATACTTTGGAGGCTTGGTTAATATTATGCTGTCTCATTGTTTCATTGCATAAATTAATCAACTTTATTACAATTTTATTAAGACAAGTGACTGGCTAGTCGAGGATAGTTCTGCTGCCCATATGCTTAATGAAGAGAATTCAGAATGTGTCTTTGGTCTAAAACTCTACAAAGATTAACTTTGCCCTAGTGCTCCTATTGACCCAATAGGTAAACCATTGAATTAGGGCCAAACATTAGCGTCCCCTCGTTATGTATTACGTATTTCACCTCCTGATGACTTGATGACAAATCATAGTTGTGCAACACAAATTTGATCCCCTGGGAATGGACTCTATTTCCCACCACTCGACTTAACATTGGTTGTACTCCTGTGTTCTGAATGACTTGTACACCACTATTACGTGACGTGAATATGCCCCGTATATTTTGATTTGTCTCATCTCCAGTGGCAGGTGAAACACACTGTGGGGATATTTCCTCAAATGGCCACAGCCAGCAAGAGTGGCTCCTAAACGGGGTCGGGCCGACACTCGGAAACGTCTCTTGCGACCATCTTGCCTACAGGGACATACCTGAGGCCGATGCCAACAGTACTGCAGGCAGCCAACTGGAGCACCAGAAGTCTGTGAAAGCGGAGCAATTTTATGACCATGCTTTCTTCAGCACTATGCTCCTTTACCACGGGTCCTGAGCCCTACAGGCGGTCTCTCTGTTCATTCTTGATGAGCTTGGCACCTAAAAGGAATTTGACTTATATGGTTTGGTTAGTTTTGTTTGTTTAAAAAAAAAATTTAAAAAGAAAAGAAAGGGATGGCTTGTATTTAATGATTTAGATGTTTTCCATGTAAATATTTTTTTTGGTATTATTTCTTTGTGCGTGCAAAAGTTTTTGTTATTAGAATACAATTAGTCAAATTACACAATGATTGTGTTGAGCTGTACATAGATTTGCTTTTTCCTACATACACTTTATATACTAGTTTTTATTTGGGAACAAATACGCATCAATGTATTTAACCAATGCCTGTACTTGGATATACCCGTTTTGTTCTAAACTAAAGAGTTATGCATTTTTCAGATTTCTTGATAAAAGTTTGATTGATTGGATGAATACCGTGATGGTCATTAATACAAATAAAGGATTTGTAAAACTAAACCCTGAATCTTTTTGGAAGACTTGGAAGCAGATTTTTCACGAATGGGATTAACATCAAAGCACAACAGTTAGTATGTTATGTAAAGATGTGAACATTTATGACTTAATAGGTTATGTAGTATTTGTTTGGTCACATCCTGCACAAACAAATCCAAGTAAGTGTGACCACTCCTGGTAAACACCAACGTACACTTAACAGGGAGGGAGATTTATATCAGGGTTGTGAACTACACACATTCTCCCGAAGAGTTTTGTAAAAATTGTATATCCTTTTAGAGCATCAGTCGTATATAACGTGACTTTTATGCAGTGGTAGATGTAAAGTGTATATTCCCCGTATATTCTTCTTTAAATTCTACCGCCCCCCCCCCTATGTTGGTGAAGTGGTACGGTCGGATTTACCTCGCTAGACCAGTTGGGCTTCGAGTGATCAGAGACACAAACAACTGGGCCGGCTCACTGCAATGTTGTGAAATAAACAAAACCGCAATTATAACCTAGCATTTGTTTTAACAAGTTAGCACTCCCCATCATATATAAACAATGTCGACTCCAGCAAGAAGACGGCTCATGAGAGATTTTAAAAGGTAAAACAAAAATACTTTTATGCGGCTAGTGGTGGTGTCAGAAACAGCTAGCGGTGGCTAGGCTAATTCGAAGCTAACACGGATGACGAACTTAACCCGGCGTAAACACACACTCTTGCTTTATTTCTTTCGTCGATGTGTCGCCAAAATTAACCACCATAACGTCGGCAATTTGTTGTTGTGAAAAAAACGTCGTGTGATTTGAATGTTTCACTTTTGTTGTTCGCGTTTCGATTGTGTTGCCCCGGTGCTGACACTCGCCTAACTAGTTAACACTCGACTGCGAATGGGTGCTAACTAGCTTGTTGACCAACTGTCACCAACATGTGACGTTGTAGTAACTCCGGATGACGCGTAAGAAACGTCTGTTCCTGTAAACTTACACTGACAACGACTCCCATATGCTGTGAAACTTGGTGGTGGCGGACACACTCCTGTGTCCTGTTTTATGGTTCTCTATTTTGCCTATTGGTGATCTGTGGTGATTTAGCTAGCTAATCCCACTGGCTTGGCCCCGCAGACCTGTGCCTACAAGTTATTAAGTTATTACGTTTTATTTATTTATTATCTGGTCAGGAATGTGACACGTTGAAGCCGCGTTAATAGCCGAAACGACAAGGGGAAAAGTGTTTCACTTTCAGGTGATTTTATCTGAGCGTTATCACACCTGGAACTTTAAATGTCGACTTTAAATGTAAGATGCTGGTATCAAAATGGATCTAGTGGCAGGCATACATGTTATTACTAGTATGTGCGACCACAACAATATCCAATCAATCTTTTAGGCCTACCTGTGTCAAACCAAAAATGTAGTTGTGTCAAACACAACATTGATTGGTTCGTTGTGTGTATTTGGGGGTATTTGGTCGTGATTAGTGAATTCACTAAATGGTGGAGTTATGATTACGTGTGGTCACCTACGCAGCTTGTAGTGGGATAACAAGGCATTGTCTTTGTTTCAAAAGGCTACAAGAGGACCCTCCAGCAGGGGTTAGTGGAGCCCCTTCTGAAAACAACATCATGGTGTGGAATGCAGTCATATTTGGGTAAGATAATAAATGGTGGCTTTGTGAAACAGGAATTATGTGTCTAGTTGTCTTCTCTACGGTATGAAACAAATGTATTTTTTCCCCACACAGCCCAGAGGGAACACCTTTTGAGGATGGTGAGTATATGCTTACACTTATGTCATTGTGAAATTAACGTGTGATCGGTTAGTTATTTGCATTCTTCTCCAACCATCTAATACATTATGTATTACATATAAGTAATCGGGGAAGCTGGTGATAGGCCTTTCTTGCGATCGGTTAAAATTCTAGAAAAAAAATACAGCATACTACTATAACCTCCTAGAGTCGGCCAAGAGGTGCAGTAGGTTGGGACTAAATCATGATCTTTGTTCCCAATCTCCCCCCATCCCCAGGTACGTTTAAGCTGACAGTTGAGTTTACAGAAGAATACCCAAACAAACCTCCTACAGTGCGCTTTGCTTCAAAGATGTTCCACCCAAATGGTATGATTGATGGCTCATCCTGGGCCTGATATCAAATGTCATGTTCATGAATGCTTCACTTGAAATAATGTTTTAGTTTTTTAATTATAATAATTAATTTGAATTTATTTCTACAGTGTATGCAGATGGTAGTATATGCTTGGACATCCTGCAAAATCGCTGGAGTCCTACTTATGATGTATCATCTATTCTAACTTCTATTCAGGTATGACATGTTTGAATTGGTTTAGAATTAATAAATGGTGGATGCTGTTCATTTTGACCAGGACTTAATAAATCCCGGGTCATATTGGTGCTGACTATTATGGTTACAAAAAATGATATTGAGATTTGGATATTGCATATATTTCAGCCCTGGGTTGTATTTTCATCGCACTTCCTCTTCTCCATGTAGTCGCTGCTTGACGAGCCAAACCCAAACAGTCCGGCTAACAGTCAGGCGGCACAGCTTTACCAGGAGAACAAGCGGGAGTATGAGAAGCGTGTGTCGGCCATCGTCGAACAGAGCTGGAGAGACAGTTGACCACACTGTTCGGGTGGTTGCTCTCGTGGTTTTTGAGCTGTGTGTGTGTGTGTGTGTGTGCTGCAAGTTTTAGTGGAGTTCTTCTTCATTTCTGGACCCCTCACACCCTTTTGGTTTTAAGCTTTTATGCACTTTACCATCACCTTCCATTTATGTAACATTTGTTTTCTTCAACACAACCTTTAATTGGCCTATGAGAGGATTATGTGCTGCATTACGCCTTTTGAAATCTTGGTTCACTAAGGACTGTTTTGGGCACCAAAAATGCCTGTTATTTAGCTGTAATACATCTCCTCTAACTCCTTGTTTTGAAGGATGTGTGAACGACAATATGAACAATTTTTTGTCTCCATCCCACGTTTTTGGTCTGTAGTTTTTTTTTTCTTTTCTTCCCCTCGGCAGTTTCTCTGGGCTCCAGTCTGTTCACTTGCCAGGAAAACACTTGGACTATCAATAGCCCACAATCAATGGGCCACATCTTCCAGTTGTGTCTTTGCAGTGTCGTGAGCTTTGTTACATGCATGACCGAGTGTTTTCAGGTTTCTGTCCAGTACTTGTGTGTGTGTGTATATACGACAATGTGCATCCAACTTGATGTACGGGATTTGCACTGGTCATCCCTTTCCCCTCATGTAATTTTTTTTTCAGCACGTGTAAATAAAAAGGCTAATTCACTCTCATTGGTCTCCCGGTTCCTTTTGAAATGCTCTATTTTCATGGTTGATCTGCACCCAATGTGGTAAATGTATTTTAAGGGTTTAGTAGGCCACATTCTAGAAGATTAATTATATATTGTTACATGACAATGTTTTAGAAAGGTCCAGTAATAGTTAAGACTTATTTTAGCACATGATCTGAAGCTTTTCTGTAGCTGTTTGGTGTCTGGCACAGACCATTATGGGCCAGTGCCACCACATTGACAACCTGGCAAAGGCTGGGTTTCTACAATGAGAATGTACCTTGTTCAGGACTTTGTCATTAATTTATTCTAAATAAAGTGTAAAGTAACCACTCATGCTCTTGACAATGGGATTGTTTCATTATCAAATGGCTCATGACAAAACCTTAACCAAGTTAAGTATTTTATTAGTTAAGAACAAATTATGTTGCATGCATTATACAACTTTGCAAAAGATAACCGTAAGTGCAGAACAGTTGATTTAAAACATGCAGGTTGCATTACATTATGTCTATAATTCACAAATACAAACTTGACCAGAAAGGAGCCTTTTATTTTTTTTTAATGCTATGTAGAATTAATAAAAATAGGTCCTTACAAGAGCCCCCTCAGCTTGCTCTTCCGACGGCATCGATAGCAAGTTGATACAAAAATACAAATGGACACAAAATGAATAGCGTTCATACGGCACGGCAGGACCGCTACCTGTTGTAAGACCTCTCCTTCTTAGCCCTCTCCAGAGCCTTGTCCATGGACTTCTCGTTCTCACCCCGGCATTTGGGGCAGAACCACTTGCCCTTGGGCTTGTGATGGAGCCCCACGCAGGAGAAGTGGAACCACTCTATGGGACATTCGTCGTTATCACAGCCAATCATCTCCCCGTAGGACACCTGCTCACACAGGCAGTAGGTTGGCTCGTCGGGGTCGATGGGCAGGTCCGGGGGGGATACCTCTCGCTCAGACTTTCCCTTTGACCGCTTCTTCTTCTTGGAGGACGTCTTGGCCCTCTTCTCTCTGGACGCCCCCAGGCCCGCATCCTCGCTTTGCTCCAAACCGCCACCGCTGTAGCTGTCGCGGTTCTCCCCGTTCTTCTGGCGCCTCGACCGCTTGCCCCCACCGGACTTATCCACGACCCCGGGGCTCGCCGCCACCTCTTCTCGCCGCTTCTCGTGGTGCCCGGCTTTGGCCGGCGTGACCACCAGTGACGACACCGGCGACATTATGGATGCGGTGGCCGTCGTTACGGAAGCAACCGGCACAGGCACGTGACTCTCTTGGCTCTCCTGAGGGGGGTGGAGGTGCTCTGAATGCCAGTCGATCTGCCGTGTCCGGTTCTCCACCAGCTCCACCTGAAACAATAAGGATACGACCAGGGTTTTAGAAGAGCCGCCGCAATTTAACTTCAGATGTTAAATAGCACCATGTTCAACACAGAGGGCGGAGTGCTTGTCGGCTACACACCATCTGACCGGCGATCTGGATCTTCTCATCTCCAAGTTCTTGGCTGCGGATCAAAACTCTCTGGATCGACAGCTGAAGCCTCCGGCGCTGGAGCGGGTCAGACTCCCGTCTGTAACGTTCATAGGCATCGTCAAGCTCCTTGAGAACATCTGACCAAAACAAAAAAACAACGTTCAGTGGAAATAGTTTCAGGTACATTCCAAATAATTTGTCATTAAGAATACACAGGAAATGTATTGGGCGGTCTTCGGTAGTGGTCTGTTCATTACTCATTACTCAGAAGATAAGATGGCTATAGCTGTGTACCATAGACGAGAACACAATGATGGTTGATCCAATTATTTTAATAATAATACCGCTGGTCTAATTAGGTCAAGTGGCTCTGAAGCATATCTAACTTACCTTGGTACTTTGCGTCAATTTCCTTCATGAGGGACACGCTTCTTTGCAAGTCGAAAGGCAGGGACTCCACCAGGTCCAAATATTCCCCCACAAAATGTGCCACCACATGGACGGGGTCTCCATTGGTCGGATTTAACATTGCAGGTTTTTATTCAACCTTACCCACTGCACCTGTACGCCAACGGGGGAAATGTAATCCGAGTTTAATTGGAATATTGACAAATTCAATAAGAGGTAGTTCAGCTAAGCTCTCATCAAGTAAGATGACCGGTGAAGATGAAATAAATGCACACATATAGACAGCAACCTCACGTTAGAGATTGCAATGAATCCACAGAAATATTAGATGAAAAACGGACCGGCTTGCGTCTGTATAGTTGTGCAACCAAAGAACCAACTAGAGTAAACCAGGCCCAATGGGTCTGGGGTAAACAATAGCATATTATGATGCATGTCTTCTCCACATCCCACACAATGCTTTAGAAATATAGTAATACCACTCCAAGCATTTTGCAATGACAGAAACCACCACAAGGACAGACATTAAACTATTGACATTTTGACCTGGATCAACTCTACGCTGTTTGACAAAGATTCCTGGATTACTCAAACATGGAAGGGGTATGAGATAACAATTCGTTGAAAAGCCGGGGCACTGGGGTCAGAACTGTGTGTTTGGCTAAAGGTTATATTGCTAAAAAATATATTTTAGACTAATAATAATTAACAAACGTGTTTATTATTAGTCTAAAATATCTCACACACACACACACACACACCTTTTAGAAAGAAGCGGTATAAAAGTATTGCTTTTTCAACAAAATTATCATTATTTATTTTTTGTCGGGTTTGGTCGGGTCCGAAATCAATGCCCTGTTCATCTCTGCGTTTAGTTCCCGCTTCTAACAAGGCGTGTCGTATAACGACGTTGGTGTCACGTGGTATCTCTGTGTCGTAGTCAGCGATCGAGAGTAGTAGCTGCCAGTGTGGAAGAGAGAGAAAAAAGCTGCGATGACTGCGAGTTTGACGGTAAACCAAACGCCCAGCTTTCACTCTGGTACCAATCCTCCAAGTACTGGGCGACAAAAAGCAAGGAGCAAGACCAGGGTGACCATGGGTTCGGCTTTTGGTCTGACACGAAAGACTCCACCGTACAATATGGAGGTCGTCCAACGAACTGGTAACCGGAATGGCACGGAAGGTGGGGGGGGCGAGTGCGACATCTAGTGGCTGAACGGCCTCAAGATTCAACATTGTTTATTCGCCATGTGTAACAAGTACAACGTAACGCTTACTCCCCATTCACTCCCGCAATATGAACAATAATAACCACTACTATCCTATAAGCAACACTATACACAACAATATTACAATAATACAAAAATAACTAACAGTGTCTTAACGGACGATATATACTACGTTATCAATGGCAATCAATAATCAATCAGAATCGACCAAAAACAACAAAGCGTGTTTCAGACATCTAGTGAACACGACCCTTAAGATTAGCTGGCGGACGACGCCGAGACGACGACAATGTGCTGAAGCGACCATCTCGCCAGCAGCATCTCGACTACCCACCGTCGCTCCTGGCCGGTTTGTTATTCACCGTCACGCTATTTTAACCCAGAGCCATAGAGAGAGAGAGAGAGAGATATATAGATATCTAGATATATATATCTATATATCTAGATATATATATCTATATATATATATATAGAGAGAGAGAGATATATAGAGAGAGATACTATCTCTCTCACCTAGGGCGCTAAACGTCCCCCTCCGTCTCCTTACAGAGAGCTGCTACTAGCGAGTCAGTGTTTTCAACTGACCTCTTCACTTCAACTTTGTGTGTGTGTGTGACACACACACACACACACACACACACACACACAGCTACAACCAATCTAGGAATCACATTATACATACATATACATGATCATACACAGAGAGCATCGGTTTGGGGGGCTAGTGGGGGGGTGGGGGTGGCGGTGTAAACAAACAAAAGCAGCAAGTCGGTCGACACAAACCCGACTAGGCACAAACAGCCCGGAGTGTTTTAGCGGTGGTGTGTGTGTGTGTGTCCAAGGAGACACGTCGTTAGCCATCATGGGACACACGTTAACGATTCCCTTAGAATACGCTCCGTGTCGTTTAAGTGGGACGTTTATCCCCAGTAACCGTATGCATAACATGCATCCACCACCCCTTCTTCGTCTTATTGATTATCGATAGCAATAGAACGGAAACTAACGTTCACAGTATATCTAGCCATCGTTGTCGGTTTAAACAAGGCTACAGTGGAGGAAAAAACCCATACAAGCCTACCTCGATATAGTGACAAAGTGCACGGGGTAAAAGTTTACCTTGTAACGTTGTTTTTCTCCTGAAAGTACAGCGTAAGCGTTGAACCTGTAGGCCAATGTGGACGGTTGTTTGGCTGTTCCCCGGCGCTACTTTGCCCTAGGTGAGGCGGACCATAAGGCAGACTAATACTACGGTACTACCTACTAGCATAGCTAGCGTGGATGCTACGGCTGCTAACTAGTGCCATTGTGCGCATGCGCACATTGAGTGGATGTGTAGTAGAGCGTAGTTACTGGTATGATCATCTGTTCGACTGTACTCAAGATTTGTCCCCACACAATTAAATACACAATTCAGTTAGTACAAAGACAGTGTAACATTTATCAAGCAAGTGAAATGATTGGACTACAAAGAATGAAGGACTCCACAACGCCACTCTGGCGCAAAAGGCGCATTACATTATTACGACAGAATGAGTATGTCGTGTTGTGGTGGCTGAAAAGCAATAACTAATCCGACAAAATGTACACTTCATTTATTGTAAAAATTTTGGATGAGTGTAATTTACTAATCACATTTTTTTTAATGCTATGTTTTCCATGGCAAATGGCTGGCTATACACAACACATAGTGTCAGGCTGCTCAAATTCACCTCAGCCCATTTACAGTATATAACGCAACCTAAAAAGATCTAAGTGAATGTCTTTGGACACCTTTATTATACTCATCTAGCTATAGGCACGTACAATTTGAATGAACGCTAAACTGAAGATGTATATTAAAACATTGCCTCCCCTCCCCCCCCCCCCAACAATATTTATTGTGAAGCACACAGCAGTGTATTTAGCTTTCAAAGATCTTTCTAAAAGCAGAACCGATTTCCTGGATCATGTCTGAGGTAGTGGTGGACCTGCCATGCAGCTGGAAGGCTTGACTGTTGCACTGTTTGGTGAGACAACACGCCCCATACGCCGCCAACATGGATGGGCTCACACTGGGGGAGGGGTCACAGAGGAACACAGTACGTCACATACAAACACCATTTATTATAATAAACAAAGGCTTTTATGTTTTTAATAAGGTTTACCAATGTTTAAATAGGTGCTGTTGGTAAGATCTGAGAGTTAGTTGGAGAAAGAACAATGAAAGAAAAAGAACAAATAGAAAGAACAATTTTGAAACTTAAAGACCCCAAATACCTCCCCTCCCTGCTCCCTCCCTCCTTCCCTCTCTACGTTTCTCTGCCATTGAGATTGGGGAAAAGATGCTCCTGTCAGACGGGTCCGAAAGGAGACAGGAATTGTCTCATACGTGCGGTCTACTCCAAACAGATAATCTCACCAAACATTTCACTCCCTATTAGCAGACAGTTGGCTTTAGAGTTGAACGGTTGTGTACCTTTTGGAATGTGCTGTTGAAGTAAAGGCCCAGTGTGCCAGCACACCGAGAGATCCCGAGAGAAGATCCCCCTGACCTCCACATCTTCTCCCGCTGCCTCTCAGATCACACGTCAGGACTGAAATCAAAAATCACACACGGCTCAATTCATAAATCACACATGGGTTAGTAAAATCAGGGGGCAGCAGTCGCTCAGGAGGTGAAGCAGGATATCTGTGTCGAAGTGTCCTTGAGCCACCAGACAACTTTCCCCCTTGTTCCTGACCAGCTGGCTGTCTCCTTGCATGGCGGACACCTCTGTCGGGCTATGAATGAGAGGCAACAATTGTAAAATGCTTTGGGTAAAAGCGCTATATAAATGCAGTCCATTTACCATATCAGACCCTAGTGTGATTATAGACAGGTCCAACGTAAGTCAGATGGTTTGTTAATTTTTCACCATCTTTCGGGAGTCATCTGCATAAAAGTGGAGTGGGGCGGTGGGGTCGGATGTGGCTTTTCAAAAAGTGGGAGGGATTTGTCACAGTGGCTAGGGAAGAGCTTTGCTACAGCAGCGCTAAGCTACCGACGTAAACATTCAGCCATCAATCAACGTGCTACAAGTTGCAGTTGGCAAGATACAAGATAAGACGTGTACGCTACACTCCATCCCTGATTGACAAGCTGAGGTTCTAGTCTAGACAGAATCTCTGTCAAGTCTCGGGGCTTGGTAACCTTGGTTCGCCGGTCACCATTACTCATTCTCTGGGACGGTGTGAACCATGGAAGCGGTGCAGACCTGAAACATGTATGTGCCTGTGCCAATCAAGCGAGGATCTCTCGTGAACTGAGTCTACTTATTACGCCGACGGCTGTCAGCGTTCAGTGTGTAAACAGGAGTTTTATAATTCAATCTATGCGCTTCTTTTGCGTGTAAACGGGGCCAAGCGGCGGTTCAAATGCACTCAGCTGTTTACATAGTGGGAAAGAAAACCATCCTTAAATAAGGTGTAGCACACACATTATCAATTGTATGAATCTATATCATTTAGATCAGGGGTCTTCAACCTTTTTCAGCTCAGGGACCCCTTGGTGGATTGAGAAACAGCACAGGGACCCCCTATATATTTTAAAATAAAATTCTGTTTATTATCCCAGGATATATTATCATATATTATCATATTATGCATATCATATATATGCATATTATCCCAGGCCTATTAATATATTTTGAATGACTTATTAACTCATTCATTCATGTGACCAGCTTTCATGTTTAGTTATAAGCCATGTCGACATAATTCAAATCAATCCATCAGGCTCAAACTTTTCCATTGTACGATGACTGACCCTGGTGTGTGGCAGGATACAAATGATTCTGAGGCCCGGGTCTATCTAGACGGTATGTTGATGACCTGGACACTCACTGTGGAGCAAACACTGACTTGAAGGTGGAATTTGGGTGAAACGTGGGGGGAAAGGGGACTGTTCTGCATTCATTAATTGGGGTTTTAATATGCATTCAATTATCTGCAGTAGCTCCGCGGACCCCTAGTGGAAGACTACTGATTTAGACACTAACTGGACCACTTATTGTAACCATAGGCCAAGAGATGCATCTGTATCACGAAAAGGCCACCACAGTGTTGAATGTCCACTAAGCTGAATGGGATGGGGATGTGCTTGCATGTGGCTAACCGTTTTTGCCATCCGTGATCAGGTCCTGTTCCCCCTTCAGGACCACCGTCAGGTTTCCCATGGTCGTGCTGAGCTGCATGATGCTCCGCCGTAGATCGCTGCTGTCCATGGGCTCTTGGTGCTGAAAAAGTAAATGGGTGGGGGGGGGGGGGTTGAGATGAGATGGATACACACAGAATGCAGAAATGCCACCGTGTGGGGCCAGGTGAGAGACACAGCCGCTGCTGCTTACAACTGGGCTAAGAGACCCACCAGCGCCTCATATAGCCGTGTGAATTCCATGAAGTTGGGCGTGAGGATGGCCTTCTGGTATCCTTGGATGACAGATGGTTGCTGGGCAACAAGCCATAATCCGTCCTGTTGTAAACAAACAAACAAACATGCATGTAGACAGACAGACACATACACACCAGCAACTACAACTAGTGTGCAGATGTATCTGATGGGATTGTCTGCGTGCCATTTTTAGTACTCACTGCATCGATGATTATAGGAATATCTCTCGCTTTGGACTTTTCAATCACCTCCTAAAAAAGGGAAAGGGATGACAATTGAGATCATGAGATTTAAATAATATCCCAAAAGGTGTGAGTTCAAAATGATCCTCCACAGTTATCAATTGCATTGTTTTACCATCCCCTGTAACTTGCTTTTACATGGCATTACAATCCAACAACGCAGCACCACTGCGTTGTGGTGTGTGGTGTTGTTTTCTGTACATGCCTTGGCTGTTTTCAGTAGCGCCTCGTCCCTCCCGAGCCCCGGACCAACCACCAGACTGTGCAGTCTGGGCAGCCATTTGTCCAGCTCCTCCACTGCGTTGGGGCTGTCACTGCATACACATAGCATAGCATGTGTGAGCCCACACATATACTGTGTTGACATCATTGGAATCAACCGCTACTTATGACCCTGTTCATGGTTCACGACGCAATGTAAACTTGTAGATTAATTTGCAATGAATATAGACTGCATCTAGATAGAAAAAAATAAATCTGTTTACAAGTGGGCGGCAGTAGCTCAGTCCGTTAGGACTTGGCTTGGGTTCAAGTCCCGAAACACCTGGGCACTGCAAGGCACCAGACCCCTACACTGCTCCCCGGGCACCATATAGAAAATAGCTTCCCACTGCTCCTAACACTAGGATGGGTTACATGCAGAGAAACACATGTTTCCCTGTGACCAATAAAGAGGATTCAATCCTCCAGATTCAGATTTAGATTTCAAAGGGCTCAGAAGCCTGCTCAGAATTGAACCTCCGTCTGTCTAGACCTAGAGAGAGAGAGATCCCCACTTGATATTGCCCACGCACATAAGGTTTATGGTTTGTGCCACGCCCACGGGTTGCACAACGATTGTGAGAATGGGAAGGATGCATTATATTTGAAGAAGGAGAGAAAGGGGCACTCAGAGCACATACCCCCGCCCCACCAACAAGTCTCCTGGTTCCGGATCTGCGCCAAAATCAAATCAACTGTTCCTTGTCCCATATGTAATGTAATCTTCACCAAGTTTTGTCCAATTCTGTACATAACTTTGAGTTATCTTGCAAACAGGATAAATTTATTTTTACTTCCGTCTCAGAGGGTTACAACTTTCCCCACAGAAGGCTGTGTGCTTCTGAAAACCCCTGCTGGATCTTCGCCAAAATCGAATCAACTGTTCCTTGGCCCATAAGTAATTGAACACCCCAAGTTGTGTGCAATTCCTACACGAGTTATCTTGCTAACAAACAAACCGACAGACAAACGTGGGTGAAAGCATAACCTCTTCCCATCTTGAGGAAGAGCCCACATTTGTCTGTATATCCGTCTGTTAGCAAGACAACTCCAAAAGTCATGTACGGCATTGGACTGGTTACATTACTTATGGGCCAAGGAACAGTTGATTAGATTTTGGCGCAGATCTGGATCCAGGAGACCAACTGGTGTGATGGAGGTATGCACTCTACTGAGTGCCCTCTAGTTATTTATGTTTTGATTAAACAGTTGGTTATTTTGTTCAATATATACACTGTATAACTGGGTGGGCCTGACCCTGCTATACACAAGAGATGTTTGAATGTAGCCGTAGCGCGCGCACGCACACACACACACACACACACACACACACACACACACACACACACACACACACACACACACACACACACACACACACACACACACACACACACCACACACACACACACACACACACACACACACACACACACACACACACACACACACACACACACACACACACACACACACACACACACACACACACACACACACACACACACACACACACACACACACACACACACACACACACTTCCTTTGGTTGAACATGTAGCCTAACTATCGATGGGTCTGGCATTTCTAATGTAAAGACAACCCTTTGGTTCAGCCATCCATACATAAAATGAACACCATAACAGTGGCTGAAGCTACTACTACTACTACTACTACTACTACTACTACTACTTACAGTACTGGGTGGACGATGAGCTCAGGACTGTATGATTTGATAACCGTTGCCGCATCCTTGGTACAGAACACGTGAGACAGGTCTGCGCCCTAGAGAGAGAGAGAGGGCCAGAGAAACAGTCAGGACACAAACTCCCAGATGTTAAAGTACCTCTGGGATGGATATATCAGAAACAACAAGAGTGGTATTGTTATTACACATCATTCATAGTATTATTTACCACTTTCAACGCAGCGATTGCAGCAAAGTACGGGGCTCCAGTGTACCTTCACAGGAACACATTCAGAGGGTAAAAATGTAACCTAACGTAACGCAACGTGTTTGATCACGTTAACTAGAATGATCGCGTCTCCTCCATAACACCGGAAGCTAAACCTACTCTTGGCAGCCGCCGAGGATCCCGATGCGTCCATCTTGCCCCTTGTGTTTTTTGGATGTCAGCGCCGGGACGATGGCCTTCAACTGTGAGAGCGTTTCCTCGTCCATGCGTCCGTGGGACTGGGCCCCGTGGTTAAAGTAGCTCTCAAACACTGCAGGGAACAACATATTTTGAAAGTTAGAAACGCGGTAAAGGATATTTTGTCATGCTCTACTGGGGTCTGCCTCAGAGAATGGGACGCTATAAAAGGTTGGTTGCCTGACAGGAGAATGTCGACCAAAAACAAACTAACTAAAGTGTTTCAGCACCTGGCCTTAAATACTATTATTTACCAACAAACAAAAAAAAACATTATTTTGGCATCGACAGACTGCCGTGATCCAGCACTTAGCAGTGTCGTGTTGGTTAAAGTTCCACTTTCTAATTTCTCTTGACACCGTCTCCCACAGTGTCTGGGGCTGGTACCTAATGCCTGTGGATCTGACTGTAGGCGCTGACTTTGTGGTTTGAGACCGGCGGCCATGGGGTAGGGCGGACTACATCTGAGGTGAGCGGACGGGTCCCGCGTGCAGGGCGGCGAGGCGGAGGCACTGGGGTATGCGGAGGTACGGGCGGGCAGATCGCCCCTGGAAGAGGCAGCGGTGGCGCCGGCCGAGGAGACACTGGAGAACATCTGGCCGAGCATTTGGAGCATGTGGAGCTCCCTGGTGTGTTCCGCCTCCCTGCGGCGGTCTTCTGCCTGCAAGCGCTGCTCCTCTATCCGGTAGAAGCCCTCCTCGGCCTGGGCGCTCTGCTCCAGGAACTGCTTCATCAGCTTCTCCATGGGGAAGTTGGCCCGCTGTTTCTTTGGCCGTTTAGCCCGGCTGGAGGTCAAGGTGCTGGTCGGCTGGTTGCTGTCATTCGGTGGTTCTGAAGTGCCTGGACAGTGAATGTGTGTGTTAGAAACGCCTGGCATTGTTTGCAGGGGATACTGTGTGTGTGTGTGTGTGTGTGTGTGTGTCAGGTGCATTTACCATTTTTTCCGACGGTGACTTTTATGGGAATAGGGATAGGAACCGCGGAGTATTCCAACTTGACTTCTGTCTCGGCGGGCTTTCGGAAGTCCACCGGACTCACGGAGTACGGGTCGTGAGCGTCTTCTCCCTCCTCCTCCTCCAGGCAGTCGGCGGTCTCCTCTGCGCCCGTGCCGCTGTCCATAAACTCCTGGGCGTCCATCGCCGGCCGATTGCTGAGAATGTTCTCCATGGCGTCGTAAAACTTGCATATCTTGTGGTACTGCCCATTGTTGCGGATGTTACCCTCCTTGGCCAACAAAAACTGCCTCTTGAGACTTTTGATTCGCACTCGGCATTGCTCCGGCGTGCGTTCGAACCCCGTGGCGGCCAGCCGCCTGGCGACGTCGCGATAGACAAAGCTGTTGCGGAAGTGTCCGTCCAGAGCTACCTGGATGTCCTGCTCGCCCCATATGTTCAGCAGGGTCCTGGTCTCCACGTCCGACCACAAGAAACCACGAGTTGTGTTATTCTGCATCGCTGATCGCAACACAACAAAAAAAATTGAGAGAGCTTGCTTTCCAATCCGGAGTCGGAAGCTATTATAACGTTATTTGCGTTTTTACTCCTCGCTACAAAGCATCGCCGGTCTGGTCATCCCACACACACACACACACATACTGCAGTTAATCGATTTTGTTGGGGGTCGGTGGATTGTGTGTTTAGCGTTCAACTTCTGGATAATTGAGGAAAATATCTCGTCCCGAGCAACTCTTCCACAAGCGCTAACCCCAAAAATGTCTGTCTCTACGCGTTTCTACGTCATTGGCCTGGGCTTCATACATCTGTCCTGGCGCTGACTTTAGACCTGCCTTCCAATTGACTTCCCGTCGTGTCATTAACCGGTACAACTGACTCGGGATCAGTTTGTCAGATTTGTCAGTGAATCACCGGAGCCCTGCCCGCCATGTATAACGCCTGGGTGTCTGCGGGGTCCTAGCGTCAGTTCTCAATGAAACAACGTCTTCTAATAATAACAATAATAATAATAATAATAATAATAATAATGTTACATCTGTGTTTTGAGAGGGGAAAAAAAATGTGGACATTTGTCAGCTATTTTCATTGGCGTGACATGACTATACGCGGTCACTGCGTTTCACTTTACCTTTTTCGTGCAAACATCCTAACGTGATAAGGACCGAAAGTGCCACCGTGAGCACGCGACACACGACCATCACCGGAGTGTCTTGAGGCATCTTGTGCCATTGGACATTCCACTTTAGTCTGAACACACACCGTAACCACGTTCAAAAGTGTGATGATGTGCGCTGTTATCCGACAGGACGGGACAGGGCACACTTTCTTTGGTTGAATGGTTCTTCTTACCTAGACTCGTATTGCGTGTAAACGCAGGAAAGAGTGCGGGAATGTTCCTGATCATTCCTGAGTACTTTGGAGTCCAGCCTTAGAGAGGCTAAGCGCAGGCTAACCTAACCACTGGCTCCCGGGGCGTTCTCTTCTCGCGACTGAACTTCCTGGAACCGGAAGCTCTAAATTAGCGTTATTGGCGTGAGAGAGGGCGGGACTTTCAGTTACATGGGTTTAGCGGTTAGGGTAGAGAGAGAGAGAGAGAGGTGGGGGAGGGATGTCCCATACCATATTTTTCGTAAAAAAAAAACTCCATACATACATCATCCTCGTCTTCGTTGTTGATATTATTGTCACGCTGTTATTCTTCTCGCTGCGAGGGGACAGTAAATACTGGCGTACACACATCTCATCGGAAGTAAATGACCGGAAATGGCGTGGCGGTAGACCGGGGTAACGCTGTATCCCAGGATCTCTTAAGTGTTGTTGGTTTGTTTTTTTTAAACACTGGAATACAATTGGGCTGCTGCTCTTAAAGGTACCGCGGTGGGCTTTTGTACCGTGTCTTCTCCTCGATACTACTTTACGGGAAGCAAGTGTGTGTGGAGAGACGTTGAGCGTTGTTGTGTTTCTCTCTCTCTGTCTGTCTGATACGGACGTTGTGGGGAATGACCATAACCTCTGTTTGCGGTTACAACCCAAACCAGACCCCATGTCCCCCCCCCCCCCCGTCCGCATCACATGTTTGACACGCCAGGTGACGCTGGCCCTCGGGCCCTTTCCTGTAAACATTTAACTAAATAGGTACAAGTAGTGTTCCAGGTATCGGGATTATAACGAGGAAACAAACTCCTGGGGGAAACGAGACCCCGTATGTGCCGCTGTGTGTTGTGTGCGGTCCAGGGTCCAGGCGGTCGGACTGTACTCCCGCTAACTAAGTTGTCAGTCCGCCTATAGGAGTGGGTGGTGGTGGGTGGTGAAACCATAGAAAAACCCTTAGAAGTTTCATACGGCAGTCTCCCACTTGGCAGTGGCCACTTCCCGTTTTTTTTTTGTTTATTAAACTTGCGTTTAACTTGGAGTGGAGTCCGGATCCCGTTCGACTACCAAAGTCAAAGTGAGCGATCCTCCCGAGTTTCACACCGACGAAACGAAACATGCCCCATCTGAACGCCCTGGTGCTCGGTGCGAGTTGAACTCCCGAGTGTTCGTTCTCGAGAGCTCTCTTTCTCGTGTGGTTGTGTCCAACGTCGGTCGGTCGGTCGGTTATTTATTTATTTTATTTATTCACCCACCATCATGCCGGAGATATCCAAGATGAAGAAGCCCGACGTGAAGGTGGTGATCCTGGGGGACATGAACGTGGGGAAGACGTCCCTGCTCCACAGGTACACCGAGAGGAAGTTCAGAGACGCGATCAGCACCATCGGAGGGGCTTTTTACCTCAAACAATGGGGGCCCTACAACATTTCAATCTGGGACACGGCAGGTAAATGTACCCTCTTTATTGACCTGACACCCCCCCCCCCCCCGCTCACCTGGCCGCCCGCCGTGGGGTTGCTGGTTCAACACCCACAGCAATCAAAATGTTGGTATTTTGAAAAGGTTGGGACATGGTTGACGCCGATATAGCGACGGGGTTTGGTCCCTTTGACGCCACAGAACCCCGTTAACGGTTCGTCGGTATTACGATGTTACGGTCGGTAGTAATTAGTAGGCCATCTGGCATACAGTAAGGAACTTAATAAATATGGGAGTTGACTATGAAATGTTCGAATAACGACAATATCATGTCATCATCGCCGGTCATTTTATGAAGTATGGAAAGTTGCGGTGACGTCTAACCGACGGAGGGTTTTTCGTTCATCCTGCGATTGAAGCTACACTGAAACCCACTTCATGGTCAGTCAGCTGTTCAAAGGTCAAATGTTGCAAACAGTTATACGTATGTGTGTTGTTGATGTTAATGTTGTTGGTGTTGTCACTGGGAACTCGACATTTTTCACAATTAGGTCATTATTGGTCCCTATGTCGAACCCACACCAATATCTGTCATCAGTGACCTCTTGCCCTCGTGACCTGACAAACTGGTCCTTCTTTAATGTCTAACTTCTGGGTTACAGAAAGCTCTGTCTCTCCTCTAACGAAGGCTCTGTTCTTGTTCCACACAAGATCAAACGGTCGGTAGTCCTATTATGTTATGTTTTTCTTTTACACATTTTTTGCTAACCAAATTCAACATGTGTAGCAGTTTTGCCTCGGGGTCTAACTTGTGTTTTGTCATTTGAAGGCCACAGGCCATCAGCCTTCCTCTTATCAGCCCCATGACTGTTGAGACAGAGAAAACTGAGACTCCACTTGCTGTAACCTTTCCCACAGTCACACAGTACTTTCCAGAAGGAATGATGATTCCTCATTCGGCAGGGGGGGTCACAACAGACCCCGTCTGTTGTGTTTGTGCTACTTTTGAGCCTTATCTTAATACCACATATTTATAGTCTATGGTACGACCCTATTTAATCTATGGTACAACCTTATTTGTATTTCCTGTTTAAAATCTACCGTATTTCACAACTCACACACAGTCAGCACTAATGTTTCCTCTTTGTTTAGCCTCCTTGTGTTGGGATAGGTGGGACCCTTGTTTAGACAGCTTGTCTGCACATAGGCTGTCACTGTGAAATGACTCTTAAGAACATGCTCTTTCTTTTGTGGGTCCCGCAATAAACGCAGGGAAAGTGAAACCCTGGCAAGAAAAGAATGCCAGACTGAGGACATTTCCCACACGTTGTTCATCCATTATAAGCTTTCATATTTCGGCAACAAAGCTTCTCTTTGTCTTCTAACGGCCACAGCCAGACGCCAACGAGCCTAACACAAATGCTTAATTAAATGAGCACACAAATCAGGGAGCACTTTTTGTTCACATATCAAAGCTTCCTTATTAAACCAGTAATATAGCGTCTATCTTGAATGTTTGAATCCATCTTTCTTTTGTATCACCCTAACCCTGAATGCATCTAAACACTTCACAGCTTCCCTCCTCCTCCTCCTCCTCCTCCTCCTCCTCCTCCTCCTCCTCTTCTTCCATCCCACCACCACGTTTATGGCAGCTAGGATGTTCAAATTGACATTTAACATCCCTGTGGCAATCGCGTAGTTTCAGAATATTGAGTTGCGTCATAGACTTCCTTTCCTCCTTACCGTACATTGTTATTAATGTTTCCCAGGCCGGTGTTAGTCACGGTTTAGTCACGTTCACCATTTATCGCCAAACGTTACTCTTTTAAATTCCGATTTATGGTGCTTTTTATTCAACGCTCTGATCTAATCTGATACTCTGATCGCTCAACATTGTGACAATGTCTATTGTGTATAGTATTTTTCTAGTTGTTCTACAATTTCATACTGTGGGAGGGAATGGGCAGTAAGCGTTCCATTGTACTTGTTGCAAATGGCAAATCAAATTCTTATATCTTGAATTGAACAGTTGAGGCAAAAGATCTGCGCAAAACGCAAAGCTAAAATATGTTAGCTTTAAGACGGCTGAGGTGAAAATGAATGGCCATTGACTAGCATTTGCTATCTCTATTCACCCATGGTGAAAGGAAACGCAAGACACTCCATGTTGGCACTTTGAGTAGTTGGATTTCATGTATTGCATTTCTGCTTTCGACTCAAACGTCCTGTCTTGAACCTAGAGTGCATTTGTCCCATTCTGTTCATAACATTTTTAGGAGTTATGCTTGCTAACAGACAGACAGGGGCGAAAACATAAGCTCCTCCCGTCTTGGATGGTAGAGGTAGTGACCCGAGTCAGACGAGTCCTCCATGATGTGCCCGTGTGTCCCCAGGCCGAGAGCAGTTCCACGGTCTGGGCTCCATGTACTGCAGAGGAGCGGCCGCCATTATCCTCACCTACGACGTCACCAACTGGCAGAGTCTGGCGGAGCTGGAGGAGCGCTTCCTGTCCTTGACAGATACCGCCAACCACGACTGCATTTACGCTATAGTGGGCAACAAGGCCGACCTCACGGACCCCCAGGCCCAGCGGACGGTGGCCCCGGACGGCCCGGCGGACGGCCCGGCGGACGGCCCGGCGGACGGCCCGGCGGACGGCCCGGCGGACGGCCCCGGGGAAGGCCCGGTGGACGGCCTGGCGGACGGCCCGACGGGCGGCCCGGCGGATGACGGGGAGCGGCGGACGGAACCGCCAGTCCCCGTCCCCGTCCCTGCCCGCCCCCCTCCCCCGGCCTCCCCCGGTGGCGGCTCCCCCCTGCCCAAGCAGGTGGGGCGTGACGAGGCGGCGGCGCTCTACGGGAGGATCCTGCGCTACAAGGGCCTGGAGGAGAAGAGCAGCCTGCCGGCCGACCGGATGTGCTTCGAGACCAGCGCCAAGACGGGCTACAACGTGGACGTGCTGTTCGAGACGCTGTTCGAGCTGGTGCTGCCTTCCATCCTGAGGAAGAGGAACGAGAACCAGCAGTCGCCCACGGTGGACTTGGAGGACTACAGGGAGGCCAGCGGCAAGCGGAGAGGGTGCTGCTGAGAAGGGGGGGGGACAGGGTGCAAGGCGGAGGGGGGGGGCGTGCAAGGCGTCGGGTGGGGACTCTCCCTGACGGACAGCAGCGACCCACTCTTTTAAAGTGATCTACGAGCAAAGTGTGTGTAGGTTGACCAATAGCACGCCACGATCTGGACACCGGATGACCTCCTGCCGTGGCTTGTTATTTTTGTTTTGGTACGTACACACACACACACACACACACACACACACACACACACACACACACACACACACCACACACACACACACACACACACACACACACACACACACACACACACACACACACACACACACACACACACACACACACACACACACACACACTATATATATTTTTTAAATAACTATCTGGACTATTTAACGGATGTGAAAGTGTTGGGTCTTTGTGAGTTTGTCTCTGAATCCACCCTCGGTGAAGCAGTGTTCATGGGTACAGTGGGAGGTGTTCACCCTCGGTGAAGCAGTGTTCATGGGTACAGTGGGAGGTGTTCACCCTCGGTGAAGCAGTGTTCATGGGTACAGTGGGAGGTGTTCACCCTCGGTGGGAGTGTTCATGGGTACAGTGGGAGGTGTTCACCGTTTTTGCAACCACGTGTTCGAAATATTGTTGTTCCTTGACTGCGAAAAATCACCCTTTTTGTATTAGCGGCACCAATTGTTTATTTTTTATTATTGTTATTTTTTCGGTGGGTGGCATGTCGAAAATAGTCCTGTTTTTTTAGGATTTTACAATAACATGCAAATGTTATTCACTTAGAAGCGGTTGCTATAGGGTTCCTATATTTCAGAGACAATGCACAATCTGCACTACTCGATAATTAGACATCCCTCATCATGTTTTTTAAGATTCTATCATAATAAAGATTTATATTTTAAAAGAGTGGATCATTATTGTCTCAGGTGTGGTGGTACAATACCACTGAAAGGCTTGTTGATTTCAATTCAGGAAACAAATGTATTAGAAAACATGTTTAATCGGTTTCTTTTACAATGCATTTGAATGAATTTGTCACAGTGCGGACCAGATAATTGACACAAGACTCAAATCTGTTTCTTTTAATTAAAAAGTCGAAAAAATTGGTAAGTGTGTGTGTGTGTGTGTGTGTGTGTGTGTGTGTGTGTGTGTGTGTGTGTGTGTGTGTGTGTGTGTGTGTGTGTGTGTGTGTGTGTGTGTGTGTGTGTGTGTGTGTGTGTGTGTGTGTGTGTGTGTGTGTGTGTGTGTGTGTGTGTGTGTGTGTGTGTGTGTGTGTGTGATCAAATCTTTCAGTATGAACTTTAGTCGGGTACTTTTAGGGAAGCAAACGGACCCGACCAAAGTGCAGACTTGTCAGCCTACTGCTGTTAAGCCGCCTCTTTGAACTATTCAAACAGGTATAATATCATGTGATAATCACAGGAAAAAAAGACAAATCAAGCTTGTTCAGTAGATAAATATAGAGGACAAATATAGGACAGAGAATCAGTGCATTGTGTCTAACAAATGGTATTTTTTTTATATATATACAGTATATATATATATATATATAAACTTAAACCTATGATAAACACATTTCAGAGACGGTGGATAAATGTGTAAAACATGAAAAATAAACATGATTTGTGTTTTATTTTAAAACGATAGTTTTTCTGATAACATTGGAGCGAGAACATGATAATACTGTCAAACCGTGTTGACCAACACAAAGAGCTCAAACAGGAGTGTGAGGCAGGGTTAGTGGTATTGCTGAACCATCCTCGAGTTAAGACAAGGAGTGACGAAGGCGGTACATACACACATCTTTGGTTCGGCTGTGAACAACAGGCTGACCTGTTAAGAGTTACATTGTGGTCGAGGTATTAAATAAAATAAAAAGCACCGTTATGAACATAACACTTAAAACATAACATGTGGTTTATACGAGGCTGCGGTTGACTTCATGATCGGGGGCCCGGGATCCATTCTACGTGCCGGGCCTCTCATGCTCTCAAACTCCAGAGATGTGAGCTGCTGTTAAAGGTGTGTCTCATTTACACTGATCTGTGGTCAGTATTTCAGGCTCCCCCCCCCCCCCTAGCTTGACGGATGATGGATACGGAGAAAGAAAAGACTATTGTCTTTGCAACGTTTGTCTTCCGGATGTCAGCGTTTTTTTTCTTACAGTCACAGAGTCGGAAGCGCAGATCACAGGTTCTTCATGCAGACCTGGCAACGGCTGATGCGTGAAAGGAATTGACCGGCTTTGAGGGTCTCTGACGCGGGATCGCTCTGGAAGGACTGGTCGATGGAGGCGAGCCAAAAGCTGTGCTTGTTTGCAAAATAATGGCAGGCGCCTTTGACCCCGTTGCACTCGATGAACGGTGTGGTGCGGAAATCCTCCAGGCAGGACCCGGGCGACGAGAGGGACTGGCCGCCGCCCTCATCGCCTGCTGCTGTGTGCTGGAGGAATGGAACAAAACACGGTGTGAAAAGTAGGCCTTTTTTTTTACGTTAGGTTAGGCCTTTTAGTTAGTTTCGGTTTAGTTGGTTTCACGTTAGTGTTTTATTGTTGAGCTCTATTTTTATGTTTAAGTCCGGCACAGCACGTTGAGATTTACGAATGAAAATCTGCTTTATAAATACAATGGATTATTATTACTTCCACCATTAAAGATTGGACAGAGGTTATCAGAATCAGAATCTGAATGCCTTTATTGTCATTGTACAAGTACAACAAAATTCTCCAGCAATCCTCAAGACACTCTTGCGAACAACAATTAGAAAATATTTTCACCCCTTTTTGTCTGTCTGTCTGTCTGTTAGCAAGATACCTCAAAAAGTTATTTAAGCGCCCATCGTAGTATTCCTCTAATCCTCATCAATTTCATGGCACAAGTTCTCATCGTGTCCTTTAACGGCGACTGTGCGGTAATGGCGGCATGGCGAGACGACGATGACTCATCACTCACCATGAGGAAGGAGTACCCGATCCAGAGACTGCGCCAGCCTGCCGGGCACTTGGGGATGGTGATGTCCTGGCTGTGGACGGCGATCGCCACAGACGGCGCCTCGCACACCGAGCAGCGGCTGATGTACTGCTTGATGTCTCCCTCCTCCACGGGCATCATGGGGAGGGCCGCGGTCGACGACAGCCAATAGGACTTGTCGTTTCTGCTGGCGTAGTAGCACACGTCCCCGGGGTTGCAGTACAGGAAGGGCATGGTGCTGAACCGAGGAAGACAGGAACCCGCCAATCCTGAGAACCAATTGGATGATTTAGCAATGCAAAGTTAACACAGTCAGGGCTGATATGAGTGTAGAGGAGGAGGCAATGGTTGTGTATTGTTGGTACATTGAAATATCAAGTTTTCCTAGGTATATTTAAGGTTATCCTCCCCATTCAGTGTTTTTTCAATTGCCAAATGCCAATTCCTTTCCAGAAGCTTCAAATTAGTCGAAAAGCAGACGTTACATCTCTAAATGTAGCTCTTTCATGCAAGGAGACAGTGGCCAAGGATCCTTCTCTTTGAACAGAATTGTTTCGCATTTCGGTGCTCTACACTTACCAAGGTCTTGGTTGTGGGCCTTCTCCTGTCCCTCAAAGTACAGAAGACTGTATCCGTCCCACAGCTTGGACATGCCCACCGGGCACATGGGCTTCTGGTCTGACTGGCTGTGCTTTACCAGCAGGTAGCCCACACTGACACTACGGCCTGGCATCCCAGGTAACCCGGGGATACCGGAGCCACCGCGACGACCTGCGCAAAAACACATTACATATATGTACATATATATATATACCTGTGTATATATACCTGTGTGTGTATGTATATATATATATATATATATATCAGGGTTTGGACTATAACATTTACATATTCACACCAGCACACCAGAACTCACCTTCCATGCCTCCCAGACCCGGATGACCTAGTCTTCCAACCTCCCCTCGGAATCCAGGCGTTCCCGGCATTCCACCGATCCCCGACATTCCCGTGAGTCCTTTCGGGCCGTAGAATCCTGCGAGGGGAAACAGGTTTTAGTTGTTAGTCCATTTGTGGATGATGTTTGTGTGCTGTGATGCACTGATTCTAAACCTGTTGTTATGAACGACTCACCTGGATCCCCAGGGGGTCCCCGTGGTCCCTGTTCCCCACTCGTCCCCTCCGGGCCGCGGATCCCCTGATACCCTGGGGATCCTCTCTCTCCCGGGATCGTGATGGGGAGCGGCAGAGGACCCTGGCTGCCCGGTTGTCCAGGAACCCCTGCAGTGACGAATCACAAGGGTGAAAACGGTCAAAATCAAGGAAATGGACATCACCAAAGCAAGATGCAAGTTCCAACTCTAATGCCGTGCAGAATATATCCATCCTTAATGTTTGTGTCATGTGACATGCAGTGATGGAATTCACCTGTGGGTCCAGTATTTCCTTTTGGACCGATTGGTCCTCTGTCGCCATGGTAACCAGTTCTACCGGGTATTCCCATCAACCCTTGTTCACCTTTTACCCCTGGAAGCAAATACAAAAGCAAATACATCCGTGGAATTCGCTGAGATTATACAAATGATACTGAATATGTCTCAGATCTTGAGTTTGAACAGCAAGCTCCGCTTACAGTTTAACGTCTTGCAATTCTAAATGAAAGTTCAAGAGGTTGCCACTCCTACCTCTTTTCCCGGACACGCCGCTGTGGCCCCTGTAGCCTTGTGACCCATGGTTTCCTATGAATCCTTTGCTACCGGGAAATCCAGGACCTCCGTACTCCCCTACGACACCCTTTTCCCCTGGAGGGGCTTCCCGTCCAGGAACTCCACTGGGTCCAGGAAATCCTGATGGACGGGAAAGACGGGATCGCAAAAAGAAAGTTAGAGGGCCATGGGACATACACAACATGAACACTGTGTACCACTAAGACGGTTTGGTCTTCATTGTATTTAACTTGACCTGATTAGCTACTATCTTTTATTTTGTTTTTTTGGGCTTGATAGGAGACTCAAGGGACACTCAAAGACCAAGTCAAGGGATCAAGTAAAAGGCTGCTTTTGACCATGTATTTACCTTGCAGTCCTTTAGGCCCTGGGAAGCCAGGGCTTCCATTGGGTCCCGGTTGGTCTGAGAAGCTCCCTTCTCCCTGGGGACCTTGGAATCCCCGAGGTCCTGGTTCTCCCTGATCCCCTGGACACACAACACATGGCTTGTACATCAGGGTGCATCATGGGATTTACATCATGGGAGATACAGACAAAAAACATATTTAGCGGACTCGAGAGACAGTTGTTGTACTGTAAAATCCTAAATCAACGTAAATATACCGTAACCTAGGCTGCTGAACCAAGTGACAAACACTGTAATACTTTTAAACACAACAATGCATGAAATGATTTGTCATTATGGGGATAATGACAAATAATTTCAAAATGTAAATTTCTAAACAATGACAAAATGAAAGCGTTCCTACTACAAACATAACGAGGCAGTCGTTGGCGATGTTACGTTGTGATGTACAAGACCTTTAAAAGGATAGCTTCAAGGTTTCTGCTATTTTTATCAGCACTAGATCTGTTGCGGTGTACAAAAGCTCTTATAGCTCTATTGATAGCCAACTCATTGTACTTTTTCCTGAGCAATGGTTTTGGCTTTTTGAGGCTTGGTAGGAGGGAAATGCACTTATGACTTCTGGTGAGTAGTAGTTATCTTGTCTACCTGTTAAATGCACTATTGTAGGTCGCTTTGGACAAAAGTGTCTGCTCAATGATTGTGATGTAATGTAATTAAATTGAATCTGCTCTCTGTGATATGCTTCATGATCAAACTTCATGACTTACCCGGGGGCCCTTGGAAGCCCTTCGAACCAACGACCCCGGGGACACCAGGCTCACTATTAGGGTGGCCAGTCTCTCCTTTCAGCCCCTTGGCTCCTGAATTCCCTGGAGTTCCATATCTATCCGCACCTGATAGAACACAGTGGTGGAGTCAGAGAGGCACATCGACATGGCTTGATTACAACAGAAATCTCAATGTGTTTTCATAGCGGTAGTTATTATTAGACATATAGAAGACAGATATTATTAGAGCTATAGAAGGAACATTGCTCGGGCTCCCAAACTTAATTATTCCTAAACACCAAAATACCTGCATCCATTAACCCTAAACAACGTATTTAGCTCTCCTGTGCTACAGGTTTCCAATAAAAGACACACAGTTACAAAATAAATCTTGAATGAAGACAGAAGACCTTTTGAGGAATACCTTGGAGTCCAGTGACACCTTTTTGACCCTTCAGACCATGTAATCCATAAAGACCCTTGAGGCCAGGGAAACCTGCGTATATCGGCAGTGACACGGGACAAGAAGAGCATTATGTACACGATAGAATCAATGGCTTAGCTACAGCGGATACTAATACATGAATAAAGACCTACATATATAGATATATACAAATCACTGTGTGTTCACATAGTAATAATCCTGACAGCACTTGACAGTGTGTGTTCATCATCCACATCCACAGTGACGGGCAGAGCGGAGCGATAGGTTGGCCGGGTCACGCTACCTGGGTCTCCCAGGAGGCCGGGCGAGCCTGGTGTCCCCGATTTACCGGGCGTCCCCGGGAAGCCCTGGTGACCCTGGTTACCAGGAGAACCCGTCTGGCCGTCCGTTCCTGGAGACGATAGGAATAGAACAAGGGTTAAGAAGGCATACCGTTGCTGGCTAAAGCTAGTGACCACACAGTCCATAGGCCTTAAAGCCATCACGGTAACCACGGTGAGGGGTCATCGGATGAGGGTCTCGCCGTACCTGTGACTCCTCCCTTGCCTGGCTCGCCAGTCTCACCACTCATCCCGTCGATGCCATTGAAACCAGAGCCGCCCCTGTCTCCAGGACGGCCATAGAGTCCTTTCTCACCTGGAGAGAGAGAGAGAGAGAGAGAGAGAGAGAGAGAGAGAGAGAGAGAGAGAGAGAGAGAGAGAGAGAGAGAGAGAGAGAGAACAGACAGACAGACAGACAGACAGACAGACAGACAGACAGACAGACAGACAGACAGACAGACAGACAGACAGACAGAGAAAAAAGCATGCATCGTAAGCAGGTCTTTTTTTGGCCAGTGCCAAAAAAACAGAGCAATCAGAGCATTAGAGCATCAGAATAGAGGGATTAGCCCTAATAGCCGGGAGACTCACCCAGTGGCCCTGTGAAGCCAAGCTCTCCTCTCAAACCGGTTGAGCCTGGAAGGTCTAGACGTTGGCCTTTATCCCCTGAGTAAGAATGTGAAAAATTACTATGTAATAACACTTATTTTAGCTCAAACGTTGCAGTGGCCAGATCTGTGTGTGTGTGCCGTGTGTGTGGAGGTCGTACCCTTGAAGCCACTCTGACCCGACACCCCTGAAGCTCCATAGGCACCAGAACTACCCTTTTGCCCCTGAAAAAGTCAATACAAAGAATACAATACAATACAATACAATACAATACAATACAATACAATGCAATACAATACAAATCACAGCTTACAAAGAGTACTAATCAGCCAACAGCAAAGTTTGTAATCCTGAACATCGTTATGACTCGACAGTCGCATCAGTTCATTTGATGGTTAAATCATTGTGGAGTGTATTACATTACATTACATTACATTACATTACATTACAGTCAGTTAGCAGACGCTTTTATCCAAAGCGACTTACAATCGTGTCTTTCAACAAAGGAAGGTAAACAACTCGTCACCAGAAGTCAAAAAGTGCATTTCATTTCTAACAAGTCTCCAAGAACTGAACCAGTGCTCAGGTAGAAGTACAATAAGTTCAGGTAAAAGTACAGTAAGGGACAATATATAACAATATCTAGAACAATATCTACCTATCTATAATATCTAATCTACTTAATCGACTTAGCGGAAGGATCCGGGAAGTGTGTCCTGAAGAGATGGGTTTTCAGCCTGCGGCGGAAGATGGGCAATGACTCTGCAGTCCTGACCTCCGTGGGGAGTTTGTACCACCAAATTGGGGCCACAGGACGGAGAAGAGCCGTGACCGCGTAGATCGGCCGCAAGGGCCCTTAAGCGAGGGGGCAAGCAGACGCTCTGAAGTAGCAGAGGGAAGTGGACGGGTTGGGATGTAGGCTTTGACCATTGCCTGGAGGTAGGATGGAGCAGTTCCTTTTACTGCCTTGTAGGCTAGCACCACGGTGTATGTGGTTGGTAGCTGGTTCAAGCAGCTTCACCTGGCCTGAGTTAGACTGATTACTCTATGGCTGGTGAGGCTACACACCTGTGGGTCCTTGTTAATCAAGGCCCACAGGTTAAAACAGCCTCCACCACACACTAGAGGAGAGAGCTCTAGCATGTTCCATCTGCTCTGTTCACCATGATTCAAACTCTTGCAATAAACCGGATTCCTTATCACCCTGTGTCCTCGTCTTCGGGAGGAGAGCTCAAGTAGCCATGTTAAGGGCTTGTGGCAGCGTCGACTGCTACAATCACACAGGGGGCTTAAATCCACAAAACCAATGGTACCTGGTTTCCGTTCATCCCATCAAAGCCGCTGATTCCACGGATTCCTGTCAGCCCCGGTGTTCCCTTGTGGCCCGGGAGTCCCTGTGCACCCGGGTTCCCTTGGAAACCTTTCTCATGGCTGGGGTCTCCGGGGAGTCCGTGAAATCCTTCGTTACCCGGAATACCGGGAAAGCCCTTGGAACCTGTGGAAGATTGTCAGAAGAGTGTGAGCCCAAATTATATATATATATATATATATATATATATATATATATATATATATATATATATATATATAATGATCACATGGTCAAAGACTTTTTTGTATACTCCTGTGTGAATTAAGCACTTAATTTCACATTTTTATTAAGAACTTAATCCAAATAATAGAACAGCTAGAACAGTCTCATGCCATATCACAATATTACAATATCCAAAAACGATATCTAGTCTTATATTACAATATCGATATAATATCGATATATTGGCCAGCCCTGGTTTCAAGTAATTGTATTTTTGATGGCTCTGACAACTAAAACGATTCCTAAACCCTGGACTAGAGCTACGTACCTCTGGCTCCAGTAAAAAGGTTCCTAAACCCTGGACTAGATCTACATACCTCTGGCTCCAGTAAAAAGGTTCCTAAACCCTGGACTAGATCTACATACCTCTGGCTCCAGTAAAAAGGTTCCTAAACCCTGGACTAGATCTACGTACCTCTGGCTCCAGTAAAAAGGTTCCTAAACCCTGGACTAGATCTACATACCTCTGGCTCCAGTAAAAAGGTTCCTAAACCCTGGACTAGATCTACGTACCTCTGGCTCCAGTAAAAAGGTTCCTAAACCCTGGACTAGATCTACGTACCTCTGGCTCCAGTAAAAAGGTTCCTAAACCCTGGACTAGATCTACATACCTCTGGCTCCAGTAAAAAGGTTCCTAAACCCTGGACTAGATCTACGTACCTCTGGCTCCAGTAAAAAGGTTCCTAAACCCTGGACTACATCTACGTACCTCTGGCTCCAGTAAAAAGGTTCCTAAACCCTGGACTAGATCTACGTACCTCTGGCTCCTGTAAAAAGGTTCCTAAACCCTGGACTAGATCTACGTACCTCTGGCTCCAGTAAAAAGGTTCCTAAACCCTGGACTAGAGCTACGTACCTCTGGCTCCAGTAAAAAGGTTCCTAAACCCTGGACTAGATCTACGTACCTCTGGCTCCAGTAAAAAGGTTCCTAAACCCTGGACTAGATCTACGTACCTCTGGCTCCGGTGAAGCCGGGCAGGCCGGTTATTCCGTACTCTCCCTTCACTCCCTTCATGTTGGTGATGATCTGACGTGGGATCTGAGGTTTCTCGCCCGGACGGCCCCTCAGGCCACGGTCACCTATGGGGGACAAGGCGAGGGCCGGGGTCAGGGTCACAGCAGGTGAGTGTGTAAAAACGCGCTGTGGACACAAAGGGGTCGAAAAAAAGCTCTTTTTTTTTCTCACCCTTTTCTCCACTGCGACCTATGCTGCCTTTGACGCCAATTTCACCGGGCAGACCGGATTGTCCTTTTGACCCGCTGAAGCCCTTAGATCCGAATCCCCCCGTGCGGCCCTCAAAGCCTGTCATGCCGTGAGAACCTTTGCTACCTAGAGAGATTAAGGGGAGACATTACAAACCGTCCATTATCATCCATTTGTGTCATTCAAACATGATGATGTTTGAACATAGTTCTTGTCTTGTTGTGAAATTCATATTCAGACTAGAACGAAGGTGCTTTGGAACCGACCCCTGAGTCCCGTGACCCCAGGGAGTCCGTTGGGCCCGGGGACACCCAGATCACCCGGAGAACCCCGCTCTCCGAGGGGCCCGTCGTCCCCAGCAAGCCCCGGGGTGCCTTTCAGTCCCGCCGGCCCCGGGGCCCCGGGGTCGCCTTCGATCCCCCTCTCACCACTGAAACCTGGAGGTTTGTAAGATACACATTTAAAACTTTAGACTACCTGTTGGTACGTGAAGCAAGTTTAAAAGGAAGATATATATGCTTGTGTTTGCGTTTGGGAGTGTTTATGATGAGTGAAATGGAGTTGGGTAGAGATGTGTGTGTGTGTGTGTGTGTGTGTGTGTGTGTGTGTGTGTGTGTGTGTGTGTGTGTGTGTTTAATTGCCTAACCTGGTTGTCCAACAGCTCCAAATTGGCCAGTTGGGCCAGGCCTTCCAGGAACCCCCGGATAGCCATATTGACTGGGAGCTCCTGGTCTCCCTTCCTCCCCCTGCAGGCCAGGAGGGCCAACAAGACCCTTCACACCGATTATACCAGGCATGCCGACCGATCCTGCACATGAACCAAAAAATAGAACAACAAATTCAAACATTTACATCAACAAAAACTATGAATAGACCATATAAAGTGAGTTAACATTTTTTTTATTTTGTATAACCATCCAGTTTCCCCTTTTTTTAGTTAGATAGACAATTAAGTTAGTGCTATTAGTGAGTACCTCGCTGTTGTTGAAAGGGAACAATATTTAGTTCTTTAAATTAAATTAAATTAAATTACTTCTAAATTACTTTTAACCTTTTAATAAAACGACTTATTGAGAAACATTCTCTGGATGGATTGACTCGTGGATGGACGCTGGTTTGAACCTCATGCATTGTTGATACGGACCTACACTATGTTCACACTGTAAAAAGACCTTTAGTTACTAAGTAGAGAGATACTACTAGTTATAGGCAGAAGGGACTGCATGACTAACCTCGATGACCCGCCCTGCCGTGTTCTCCAACCAAGCCTTGATCGCCTTGTAGGCCAGGATATCCTGGCTCCCCGGGGCCCCCCGTGGAGGCTCCAAAGATGTCCCCGTGGTGCCCCTTGTCGCCTTGCTCCCCATTCTGCCCGGGTATGCCGCTGATACCCGGGTTCCCCTTCACGCCTTGTTGTCCGGGCTGGCCCAGGTCTCCACGGGTGCCCACAAAACCTGGTTGGGTACAACAGAAGCCGGTTTTGTATTCCAAAGCATGTGTCCATCGTCAGTCATCCTTCCCTCTCGGGGGGGTTTACTTTACCCTGGCTTCCGGGAAGGCCTCCTCTGCCTTGTTCTCCCCTTTCTCCTTTGTATCCGTCCACTCCTTGTAGGCCATCCCCTCCCTTCTGACCCGGGGGTCCTAATGCACAGTACAGGGTTAGCAAGGCTTTGCGTGAAACCACATTGTTTTCAATTGGTTGAGGCTTGAGGCCAAAACTCCTCATCACGTTACCTGGCATCCCCTCCAATCCCACCGTTCCCGGATATCCGGTCATGCCTGGAGGTCCCGGTGCCACATCACAGTCTCCTGAGCGATGAGGTGGAAACACACCTTTCAGCACCGCTTAGGATCTCACGGTTTAACGGCGGTGATTTTTTAAGAGGTGGGTTTTACTTGCTTAATGCCTGGCGTGACATGCCTTCCGTAGCACCACGAAAGCCCGGTTATAGCCATGATGTTTAGTTTATACGTGTAATCTACTATGTCCATTTGGGTCTCACACTTTACAATTACAATATGTCATGCACAGACTAGAGGAGCAAAGCCCAAATAAATGGCCAAGAATCAATCATTAAATCGGGAGAATGTTAAAGCCGCTACCTGTTACGTCAAACTGTCCTCCATCTCCTCTTGGAATAGTATTACAGCCTCCTTTCAGTTGCAAAGACAGAGAATGAACGAGCCACAGGATGAGAGAGAGAGAGAGAGAGAGAGAGAGAGAGAGAGAGAGAGAGAGAGAGAGAGAGAGAGAGAGAGAGAGAGAGAGAGAGAGAGAGAGAGAGAGAGAAGAGAGACCGTTGATTGGTCATGATTATTAAAAAGCAGAAGCATTATCTCAAACGCTGAGTCAGGGTTTCGTTTGAGAGATGCAGCCACTGCATCCAGGCTTGACATTAAGATGATGAGATGATGGGGATGAATGATGAAGGAGCAACAGGACACAACAGGACACGTACACCACCAGGCAAAGCAGTATTACTCATGCTCGCTCCATGAACTGTAAGTGAACCATGTTACTGTACATACTGAAGACAATACAATGAACCACAGCTGGACGTTTAGTCGCTTGTTATAAGGAGAGGCCAAGTTTTTCTCACCCGAGGTTCCTCTGGGTCCCACCACGCCGTCGTAGCCCGGCAGTCCTTGGTCCCCCGGGAGCCCCGCTTGGCCCTTGGAGGCCCCCAGCACCTGCCCCTGGTACCCCCTAAGGCCCACCACGCCGGGCAGACCCGGGAGACCCTGGTAACCGTCGTCCCCGGGCTCGCCGACGAAGCCCTCTCCCTGTTGGGACGAAAACGGGGGCGCGGTGTGTCACTCGGTGGCGTGTGTGCGCTCAGAGGAGAAGGTGAAGGTGAAGGAGAAGGTGAAGGCGGGCCGAGGAGACCGGTGAAGGCCGTACACACCTGGGAGCCACGCGGACCCGGAAATCCGGGGAGTCCGATGTGACCTCGTAGACCCTGGGCCCCTGGTTTCCCCATCCCTCCAGCCTCCCCCGTGTCCCCGGGGTACCCTTTAGAGAGAACACACACACACACACACACACACACATCGGCCGGTAAGGGACCTTTCTCCTCGGTGTGTTGGAGGGCTATCGTGTACAACAAAGACACAGAACCCACCCTTCTCCTTGGCCTCAGACGTGTCCCCTTTGCGTCCCTTCAGACCCTGGAGACCGGCAGGACCTGGGAATCCCTACAGGCACACACAAGTACGCTTTAAAAAATATATATTATTTGACCTAAAGAATTTTTTTTGTGTAAAATGGATTTTTTAAGTGAAACAATAAACTTTAAAAGTGGATCGTCAACATCTCAACATCTCAATGCTTAAGGTCGATTAACACAGAGTTTTTGTGCAATTTAAAACGAATAGCAACATTCTCCATCTATGATGGACGCCCGTCGTGTCTTCTTCTTCTATTGACCGACTGACTGTCTTTCTCACCATCACAATACTGTTAGAGCGGTGATAAATACAATGACATCACAACAAGGCCACGCAAAAAGAAGCCACCAATCCACAAGGAATGTACACAAAGGAACTACAACCAACAATACAAAACTCTTTGCTTACAGGCAGTCCGCTGGCACCTTGGGGTCCTGCCTCTCCTTCGTCCCCTTGCTGACCGATCTCGCCGGTCATCCCCACATTGCCGGGCTCTCCATCGGGGCCGGGGAGGCCGTGTTTAGAGTGAACGATGCTGCACTCGCACTGCCCATGGTCCCCTGAAGGTCACACACACACACACACACACACACACACACACACACACACACACACACACACACACACACACACACACACACACACACACACACACACACACACACACACACACACACACACACACAACGTCAAGTATCACACACACCACTAGAGAGCTCTCAGGAGACAGCCATACATCCGCCACACCAAAAAGTCCCCTGGATCCACATAAAATCGGTTGCCAAAATCGGACAAACTGTTCCGTTGGCCCGTCAGTAATGTAACCACCAAATTCTGTGCAATTCAGTACAGAACTTTTTGAGTTATCTTGTGCTAACCGACAAAACAAACAAACAAACAAACAAACAAACAAACAAACAAACAAACAAACTAACAATGGTTCAAGCCCCAGACGCTACCTGTGTCTCCTTTACTGCCCGCTGAGCCGGGCCTTCCTTTCTTCCCCGGGGCTCCCTTGAAGAACTCGTACCCTGCGGGACGGGGGACGGGAGACGGGAGACGGGGGACGGGGGACGGGAGACGGGGGACGGGAGACGGGGGACGGGGGACGGGGGACGGGGGACGGGGGGACGGGGGGACGGGGGACACAAGATCACTCGTTACTCCGTCTGGTTCTTACTCTTCTCTGAGCTCTTCCGTTTTGACCCAAAAATTCAAGATGATGTACGTATGTACTGTAAAATACTACCTTCTGTTTACGTATTCTTTAATATCTTACATTCCTTCTATTATAACCACATGTTATGATTAATATTATTATTTGAACATCAAAAAAGGGTATAGAGTATAGATTAAGAAGGGGTCATTCGTTTAGAGATTTCTTATTGGGTAAACTTCAATATTTTGCTAAGCATCTCTGCAGAGTGAATTGTGAAAGGCACGTGGATTGTGATGAAATGCAAACAGGTTCAAATACAATATTGACAGAGAAATAAAGGCCAGGGGCACCGTTTCACTCAATTGAGTTCTTTGTAAAAAAAAGTTGATGAATAATCGTGTATCAATCGAGTAAAAGGACAGGATTGTACCAGTGTTTGCTATAAGCAGATCTTTGCATCAGTCGTCTGAGGAAATGCACAATACGTCATCTGAATTCATAACATCCATCACGAGTAATAAAGCTCTCTGTACAATTCATTCCTGAGGTTGAGTGGCAATAACATGTGTTTGTATTGTATTAGTTTGATTGGCAGGAGGAGGTTTCAATACAGATTAAGTGGACATGTATCCTGTATTCTGACAGGGAGCTCTTTCCACTGGACTAACTGTGGTTAAAGATAAGTGTGTTAAAGAAAGAGGTCTCTCTAATGCAGCTTATACTGACCCCTGCTGGCCAAAGGAGATATTGGGTTCAATAGAAAGGATATAAAAGGCTCAATATAACCAAACAGAGATAGAAACATTTGCAAATGACTATATTTCAAATCAATGTTGGATATGAATGAAATGTACATTTTCTGTACACCTTCTACATGGTGTGTTTGGTTTTGCTTGAGTCGCTGTGAGTCTTTGTGCGTGTATGCGTGTGTCCGTGTGTGTGTGTGTGTGTGTGTGTCTTTCTGTCTGCCACTCACACGATCCTTTGGGTCCCTGAAGACCAGGTGATCCAGGGCGGCCAGCGTAACCTTGAGGTCCAGCTGTGATAGCAGGAATACCTGCCTCCCCCTGTTGGCCCTTATCTCCCAAGTCGCCTTTGCCACCAAATGGCCCGAAATATTCCCATACTGTTGGAATTACAATGGACAACATAACAATTGAATTTTTTTTACAGATGAGCCTCTTAGTTCAGCAGATAAAACGTACATTTTTAAATCCAAAACACGTGGCACCTAAATGTAGGTTCAGGCATCTCGATGTACACACAGTCCCCCACATATGCTATAGTGGATATTTCATATGATGATAGGATTTTCTGACATTGCTATGAACTCACTTGTCTGTTGTGAATCCCCGGCAGAGCTTCCAGGGGGTCCGGGTAATCCTTTGTTTCCCTCCGGTCCTCTCCTCCCCTGGGGACCGGTCTCTCCAGCTGGGCCTATGAGTCCATCTACCAGCACATTCAAGTGAGTGCAAGAGAAGTCAGGACAGCAATAGAAAAGATCATCTAGAATAATAATAATATTAATAATAATAATAATAATAATAATATTAATAATATTATTAATAATAATAATATTAATAATATTATTATTAATAATAATAATAATAATAATAATAATAATAATAATCTAGATAACATTGATGGGAAGCAATTAAAGATGAACACACAACTGGGCCAGACAAGTAATGGACAGAGTGCTAATGTTTAGCTGTATATTCTATTCTATTTTATTATATTCTATGACATTTTATTACATCGTGAATGTCTATGTAGAAAGAGGGGGTGCAATTTAAATGTGATGTGTATTGCTCAAGATGACCAAAATCCCTTGTACTTTAGAGTGAATATGTGTTAATATGTAGAATATATTTCAACTGTACCGTTGCCCCAGTATCCAGAGGAAATCACCTCACCGGGGTCGCCCCTGGTGCCCTAGAAACACAACGTGTGTATCAGCCACAGGGTGTACTGCAGGTGACACAGGGTGTACTGCAGGTGACACAGGGCAACGCACAGCATTGCTGTCCCTCGACATAACAGATTGAGGTTGTGTGAGGAGCTACAGTGCCTCCTCAGTGCCTCACCTTAAAGCCGCTTCCACCTCTTGGACCCGTCTCCCCAGGATATCCCTGAGGGGGAACAAACATCCCATCATTCACTTTATCACTATTAGTGGGCTTGGAGAATCGGAGTGCATCATGGGATTCTTGGTTGGCGATATACTCAGAGCCATATGGAGAGGAAATCCTTCCCTCGTTCCCTACTCCCTACTCCCTCTCTCGGGAGCTCCATGTAGAGTACTGTACAGTGAAATCCTTCCCTCATTCCCTACTACCTGTCTAGTAGTTCAATGTAGAGGACTATATAGTGAAATCCTTCCCTCATTCCCTACTCCCTACTCCCTCTCTAGTAGTTCAATGTAGAGGACTATATAGTGAAATCCTTCCCTCGTTCCCTACTCCCTACTCCCTCTCTAGTAGTTCAATGTAGAGGACTATATAGTGAAATCCTTCCCTCATTCCCTACTCCCTCTCTAGTAGTTCAATGTAGAGGACTATATGTGAAATCCTTCCCTCATTCCCTACTCCCTCTCTAGTAGTTCAATGTAGAGGACGATATAGTGAAATCCTTCCCTCGTTCCCTACTCCCTCTCTAGTAGTTCAATGTAGAGGACTATATAGTGAAATCCTTCCCTCGTCCCTACTCCCTCTCTAGTAGTTCAATGTAGAGGACTATATAGTGAGCTCATCAGCAAAACACTTTGGGACACTACTCAACACCACATTGCATGATGGGATATATGCTGGGTTAGTGACCGTCGGTTGTGCGCTACTTCTCACAATGCATTGTGGGATATGATGAGTGCACTATAGGGTATACTACTGTCTACTGACTCGTGTAACTGTCACTATACATTCAGACAGCGCTACTCATTATGCATAGTGAGTAGCGAGTGATTTCGGGCACAGGCGTACTTTATAACACTTTGTGACACAAAGTAGTGAACGCAACACACCTTGGGTCCGGCTGGTCCGGAGTGCCCGGGCTCCCCCTATAGGAGGAGAGGACAGAGGTTAGGGTACGGGTCCTGGCAGGTCACACGTCTCTTGCTATATTATGTATAAATATGAATATATATGTTTAATATATATGTATATATATGCTCACCCGGCTCCCGGGGAAGCCCATCACACCGTCCTCTCCTTTGTTGTCCGCCTTCAGAAGACATGGTTAGAACGCATCACTGAGGAGATATGTGTGTGTGTGTGTGTGTGTGTGTGTGTGTGTGTGTGTGAGTGTGTGAGTGTGTGAGTGTGAGTGTGAGTGTGAGTGTGTGTGTGTGTGTGTGTGTGACTGTGTGTGACTGTGTGTGTGTGTGTGTGTGTGTGTGTGTGTGACTGTGTGTGACTGTGTGTGTGTGTGTGTGTGTGTGTGTGTGTGTGTGTGTGTGTGTGTGTGTGTGTGTGTGTGTGTGTGTGTGTGTGTGTGTGTGTGTGTGTGTGTGTGTGTGTGTGTGTGTGTGACTGTGTGTGTGTGTTTGAGGCACGAGAAGAGCTTATGGTTTCATGCACTACTCACAATGTCTCCATTTTCTCCCTTAAGCCCCCTCTCTCCCTTCCTCCCCTGAAATAATACAAAAACATTTTAGTAATAATACTTATAAATACTAAAGTAATCATACAAACACCTTGTTGCATCAGTGCCGTTAGATGTCAAAGTTAGATCGTCAGATTTGGACTCAAATGAAAATGACAAGATATTTTTGAAACTCATAATGAGCTTTAAATGAACCACAAAAGACATGGCTATTTTATTTCAATATAGAATTGTTTTAGTTGTTTTACTGACTGGAGGTCCAGATTTAGGCGAGGTGTGGGGATGAGTAGAGTTCCCCTGTGGTCCCGGCTCTCCAGCATCCCCCTGTGGCAAAAGTGGGAATTGCAGAGAGAATCGATCAGGACTGATACAAACAATACTGTATCAAATTCAGCCAGATCCAATGTGCCAGAAACATTCATTGATTTTACTGAATACAATTTGTGAAGGTGCTCAATTGTCCAAACGGGTTATTCTTTTTTTATAAAGAGAAACAAAAATGTAATTATAAACTAATACCATTAAATGGGTCCAAATAACACATAAAACAACATACATTAATATGTAATTATATTGTGTATAGTACTCACTCGCTCTCCCTTGACACCTTTAAGTACTGTGATCATAGTGCCCTGTTAGGAACACAGTGTTAATGTCGCCTCAAGACATAGAATATAACACTCCATTAACCTTGATGAAGATCAGCAGAGGCTGAACGCTGTTTCTTTATAACATTACCTTCGGTCCAGGGGAGCCTGGAGGCCCTTGAGGGCCCTATAGCAGAAAAATAAAATGCAAATCAAACGTCACATTCAAAGGAGATGCTTCAATGCGGATTTGTGCATTTGGACACACACACACACACACACGCACACGCACGCACGCACGCACACACCACACACACACACACACACACACACACACACACACACACACACACACACACACACACACACACACACACACACCACACACACACCACACACACACACACACACATGTGTTTGTACATGTAACCAATGAAGAGGATTCAATCCTCCAGATTCCGATTCAGACTAAGATTGAGACCCACCTTGGGTCCAGGAACACCTCTGTACCCAGGCCATCCGGCACCTCCTTGTTGGCCCTGTAGAGACAAACGGAAGGCAGGGTTTGAAGTATGTATGTATGTATGTATGTATGTTTATGTACAGAGAGAATGTAGTGTATATACAGCAAACTTTTAAAGCTGTTCAATGGTGGGTCTCTCTTGGAAGCAGGAGAGACTTGATGAGCTTTAAACTCACATATGTCCCAGGATTCCCCGAATGACCTTGATCTCCCTAAGGAACATGATACAGTTAGACAGTTCGATAAGTGATATACATACAGCATCAGCATCATGGCCTGGCCACGGTATCTACTGCTAGTGGGTCATTTGTGGAGGTGTGTGGTTAGAAGCTCACCCTGAATCTCTCCATGTACACGCTGAGCTCCAGGGACTGGCCCTTTTCCCCCTTCCTGCCTGGTGCACCCTGGGAAATAGAGTTGATTTTAAAATAACTTGATTATTTATTACAATTACAAAAGTTACAATTGACAAGTTACAACTGGCTAGATGGTAATAATGTTGCAATTGTAACTATTCTTCTTCATCTTCTATTATTATTATTATTATTTTTATTATTTGTAATAATAATTATAATAACATAATAATAACCTTTTCTTTCTTCATTTTAAACAAGCGCTTTACAAAGAATTAAGCAGAGAGGACAAACATACACATGACGTACAGTCAAAGCAAACCACAGATTAAACAAGCAGAAAATGCCAGCAGAAAATGTCTTTAAAACAAGAAGAGAGAGGTTTAAAAGACGACGCTTCTTCCCACATACGGGGTATCCGTGTGGTCCGTCGTAACCCGGTTTCCCTGACAACCCATGGTCCCCGTGGGTGCCGTTGCAGCCGTCGGCCCCTGGTCTGCCCCGGTGACCCGCTTGGCCAGGGTGGCCCTGTAAGAGTGACAGGACGTCAGAAATGTCAACACACACACACTCACATACAGACACACACACACACGCACACGCACACACGCACAGACACACAGACACACACGCGCACACAGACACACACACACACACACACACA
>CM051015.1:3730194-3732694 GCA_027704905.1 Muraenolepis orangiensis | reverse complement strand
GAGGAGGAGGAGGAGGAGGAGGAGGAGGAGGAGGAGGAGGAGGAGGAGGCAGGAGGAGGACGGTGAAGGAGGAGGATTGGAGGAGGAGGAGGATGGAGGGGGAGGGCGGAAGGAGGAGGACAGATGGAGGATGAGGGTGGAGGAGGAGGAGGAGGAGGAGGAGGAGGAGGAGGAGGAGGAGGAGGAGGAGGAGGAGGAGGAGCATGGAGGAGGAGGAGGAAGAAGAGGAGGAGGATGGAGGAGGAGCATGGAGGAGGAGGAGGATGGAGGGGATGGATGATGGAGGAGGAGGAGGAGGAGGAGGATAAAGGAGAAGGAGGATGAGGATGGACGAGGAGGATGGAGGGGGAGGGAGGATGGTGGAGGACGATGGAGGAGGAGGAGGAGGTGGAGAAGAAGGAGAAAGGGGAGGAGGAGGATGATGGAGAAGAAGGAGGAGGATGGAGGAAGGGGAGGGGGGGTACGTGGGAGACAGCGAGGACAAAGGCTTGCATTGTAATTTCTTTAAAAACACATTTTCTAGCAAGAACGCGGCGTGTCTTGTGTACGCGGGCGAGACCGTGGCGTCCGTTCATCTCGACAGTCGAGCACCACCCGCCGGCCGCTACCTGCCGCCGTATCTCTCCGATCACGCTGGACTTCAGATACTCTACACGGACACATTTGTGAAGCAAAATCTCTGCTGTATGCAGTCGTTTGAGTGTCGGATTCAGACTGAAAACATTCCGGAACAAAAGGCCCACTTTGGCCGAGGCCGTAGCGTAGGAAGCGTGATATTTTGTTGAACGCCCCCCCTGAACCCACCCCCACCCCCACCGCCCTCCTCCCTCCCCCCACCTCCCTCCCCCCACCTCCCCCTGCTCCCTGGCCTCCCTGCCAAGGGAGTGGGTGGTAGAGCTCAAGAGGGCCTGCCAAAATCTCTGCTCTCCCCCGAGCAAAATCCCATGAAATTAACATTACGACTCCCCCCCCGCTCCTCCTCATTCCTTCCCTCCTCCTCCTCCCTCCTTCACTCTGCTTCTCCACAGAATCTCCGTCTCCGTGAAATCTCCCTGTCCGCTTTTCTCGGAAAGAAAGTCAAGTACATTTATGGATTATACTGCCAATATGTGCTAATACCATTTCATAATTCCCTAGTTGAAAACGTTCTGTTATTTGGTTTCATACAGTTCTACTCACTGTCCTAAACACACAAACACACACACACACACACAGAAACACACACACACACACACAAACACACACAGACACAGAAACACACACACACACAAACACACACACACACACACACACAGTGAGAGGAAGGGGGACATTGCAGCGTCGATGTTCTGCACGCAGTTGCCGCCCCCTTCCCACAGCTGTGTCAAATCTCAGCCAATCACCACACAGCTGTGAAAAATCCACCTAACATGATAGACCTGTTGAGCATAACCCGCTAATCGCTACGGGTCCCGTTTGAGATATATTTGGACGGAAAGCAGTGAACGGGAAACTGAATTGGAGAGTAAGGGGGGGGGGGGGGGAGAGAGAGAGAGAGAGAGAGAGAGAGAGAGAGAGAGAGAGAGAGAGAGAGAGAGAGAGAGAGAGAGAGAGAGAGAGAGAGAGAGAGAGAGAGAGAGAGAGATGGGGTAGAGGAAAAGGGAGAGCGCGAAAGAGAGAGAAAAGGGGAGATATGGGAGAGGGGGAAAAACCAGTAGAAAGAGAGGAGAGAGGGGAGCGAGAGAGATAGAGAAATACAGCGAGATCGTAAGAGATATAGTGCGATAGAGAGAGATGGAGTGCAAGAGAGGGAGAGAGAGAGAGAGAGAGAGAGAGAGAGAGAGAGAGAGAGAGAGAGAGAGAGAGAGAGAGAGAGAGAGAGAGAGAGAGAGAGAGAGAGAGAGAGAGAGAGAGAGAGAGAGAGAGCGGCAAATTAATGACATCTGTGGGAATCCATTCTGGCTTCCAACAGATCCATCCCATGTGGACACAGTGGGAACAGAGTGAGCAGTATTTACATGCTCTGATCATCTCTCACTCACTCTAGTCCTGGGAAATAAGGAACAGAGTATAAACAGGAAGAGGAGCCAAACAACTAACAGATGAATATTAGGTAGGCTTGTTATTTCAGGTCAGTTCTCAGTGAGAGGGAGCTATGGCCTCACAGCATGTCTTCAGCTAAGAGGATGCATCTAGTGAGGCATACTAGGCTTTTGTTTAGGGCACTTTGTACTTTGCATATTGTGTAGAAATAGTGAGCACATGATAGCTGTATAATCTCCTGGGGCAGGTCTACACCTCTAGACACACGGGACAAACACCGTCTCCTGGGGCAGGTATACACCTCTAGACACACAGGACTCACACCGTCTCCTGGGGCAGGTATACACCTCTAGACACACAGGACTCATACTGTCTCCTGGGGCAGGTCTACACCTCTAGACACACGGGACAAACACCGTCTCCTGGGGCAGGTCTACACCGCTAGACACACAGGACTCATACCGTCTCCTGGGGCAGG
>CM051015.1:3722694-3725194 GCA_027704905.1 Muraenolepis orangiensis | reverse complement strand
CCCGAAGGACCCGGGTTCTTTAATCATCTGCTATCTTCTCAGCACAAAGGAGCCTCTTCCCCTTCATGGAATGCGCCGATTCCCAAGTTAAGACTTCTATCTGCGGAGGTTCTCTTCTGGGTGGAAACACACTGGTTGGAAGGAAGTGGTGAGCTGAGCACTTCCTGTTCTGATGGTTGGATTAGAACACACGGAGAGAGTGTGAGGTCAGAGGAGAGGATCTTCATTTGGAAGATGAGGGGTTACTGTCCGTCCCCAGCTCTTTTACAGGGACATCAACTCCAGAGGTCAGCCACTCACACACACACACACAACACACACACACACACACACACACACACACACACACACACACACACACACACACACACACACACAGAAACACACACAGTTCCAGAAATATACAGACAACCAGCCTCCATGACCTAAAGCAATTCAACCTCCGATCGAGTCAGGAGTGTGCCAGAAGAAAATAGGCCATGACAGCTAAGACAATGGGATGCTGTGTGTGTGCGTGTGTGTGTGTGTGCGTGTGTGTGCGTGCGTGTGTGCGTGCGTGTGTTTGGGTGTGCGTGTGTCTGTTATGCCGTCAAAGATGGGAGGAGGTTATGTTTGTTTGTCTGTCTGTTTGTTTATTTGTTTGTTTGAATTGGACAACACTGGTTACATTACTTATGGGCCAAGGATCTGTTTATTAAATTTTGGCGCAGATCCTCGGAGATCCAAATCTGAATCAGGCTCCAGGGGCGGAGGTGTGCGCCCTACTGAGTGCCTTCTAGTTATCTCTGTAATAAAGCTGTAGCCAATATAAACCCCTCAGAATGTTGAATGAAGCCTCGAAAAAAATCCAAGAAGCTGCTTATCAAACAGGGCGAGGTTTGATGTCCATCAAACCAGCATCTGGGACCTTGATGTAACGTTGGACCATGTTTGAGTTGGGCTCACTCTTCAGGGTCCCCCCCCCCCCCACCTCGAGGATGATTAGGACGCCTTTCTCTAAAACAAGACCCGACCACCATGATCCCACCCTGCCCGGCCCAAGACTTATGAAGACTATGAGAGGACAGATGAATGTCCCTTGAACTAAACGTGTGTACTCAGACCAGAGACATCTGATTTGACCTGATTATTTGTTCTAGAATACCAATAACCATCGAGGTATTTCATTTCCTCTCCGGTCAACCGGTCCCAACTCAGACCTCCTCAGGGTGCTTCTCCAACCGTGGAGTAGAGGCTCGGAAACCAGGGCCAGATGCTGCAGGGGACACATGGTTAAGAGCTGCTATACGTCCACGTACAGAATGTAAACAGACGGCAAGGAGACAGCCTGTTTATCAATGGTTTATGAAGGGGGACGAGCTGGAATGTTACGGCACGGGAATGTAAAGCTTGTCACACACACACACACACACACACACACACACACACACACACACACACACACACACACACAAACACACATACACACATACAACACACATACACACACACACATACACACACATACAAACACACATACACACATACAAACACACAAACACAAACATACACACACGCACACACGCACGCACACACACACACTCACACACACACACACACACACACACACACACACACACACACACACAGATTTCAAAGGCAAATGTTTTTAACTTTATGATTGTATTCAGGACAATAGACTGTGTAAAAGTTGTGCAGACCTAATTGAATAAAAATGTGGCTTCTCCCTTTCCGTTATCATCAAATATAGACTGAGTCTCCTCCTTTCTTCCTGGTGGGGGGTACTGCTTCCTGTTTGACTACTTCCTATATGTACACATTCCTCTGCCCATGCATTCCGTTCTGAAAGAGCGGGAAGTAACACAGGAAGTGCTCGGGACCAGGAAGTAAGCTAGCACGCCACTTCTACTACCAGTCATCGCCATTTGAGCATGTGACTTGTAAATATGTAAACTATAGGTGCGTTTAGACGTCCATATCCGGGCATAAACTGAACCGGTGAACCCGCAGTACCGCTGCTTCTTTAAACAAACAGTTAACATTCCTCCGGCACGTTCCGTGGGGTGGACGGTGCTCTGCCTACGACCGCTGTCAGATATGAATGAACTTTGCTTTAAAACGACCGACACATGAAGGAGGAGGACGCTCCCCAGGACAGCTGGTTTACAGCTCAGCTCTGCGCTGTTGATCATTATTCATGGGACTGGTAACTACATTTAGGGAAGACACACACACACACACACACACACACAGCACACACGCACACACAAGCGCAAGCACACACACACACAAACACACACACACACACACACAGGTAACACACACAAACACACACACACACACAGGTAACATACACACACACACACACACACACACACACACACACACACACACACAGGTAACATACACACACACATGCACAAGCTACTGTATATAGCAGTGCTCTTTTCCAAAAGAGCAGAGGCCCATATTGAACCGGCGACCTTCTGGTTCCGAAGCC
>CM051015.1:3697694-3712694 GCA_027704905.1 Muraenolepis orangiensis | reverse complement strand
TCGGGATTGTGGATGAGTTTCGAGACACTGAATCCGCTTCTCGGGAGGGGCGGGTGAAAGGAATGCGAAGGTCGTATTCGGTAGCGCCGGAGTCCTCTAGAGTTTTAACCAGGATATCCCCGGGGCGCGCCACAGGGGGCAATACAGCTCCCAAAAGCAACCAACTGGAAATGGAGCTGGAGGAGGGTTTCCAACAAGCATCCCCCCTGGTGTGGTTCCTCTGTGCAGCGGTGGACACCTGGTGTGAGGCGGTTCACCATGGGTTCCTTCGTGTGAGGACGGCTCATTGGAAGTGGATGGCGTTAAACAGCTCTCCCCCCCCCCCACCCCCCCCCCCCCCCCCCGAGGGAGGAAGTGGAGGAAGTCACTGAACCTGAATACTACCATACAGGATGAGGGTCAAAAGTAGGGGGAAAGCAGGAGTCCTCCAGTGAAAAGAGGATTTACACACAGAACCCCCGACCACCGGAGAACCTTCTGCAGTCCCTGACACACGCGGTTCAGCACCGCTGAGCCGTCAGCCAGGCGATACCTCAGTATCAAGAGCCGTACAAATAGACTCAGAGACAGCTTCCACAGTCAGGCCATCAGGCTGCTGAACAAGGGCGTATAGCATATAACAATGTATATTTGATTACATTGATTTATATATACATATTGCTCTTTTTCTGTGCCGATATATTGCATTTTATTAATTGCATTTTTTATTCTTTATTCTATTCTGTTGTATCTATGTGTATCTTATTTTTATAACTGCTGTCTGTCGTCGGGTTTTGCACATAAGATTTTCACCGCCTGCTTTGTACTTGTGTAAACTATGAAGTGACAATAAACTTGACTTGACTTGACCCCCGTTGAATTTAACACACTGCCTAAAACACATGCACACACACACACACACACCCATGGGTGGAGCTGTCGTCGGGTAGTGTTTGGGTGGCGGGTCCTACCATGTGGAGGTCATTGTACAGTGAGAGGCCAGGCAGGTTGAAGAGGAGAAGCCCCCGTTTGACACATTGGGCTCTCCCACAGTTCCCTTTCCTGTTTACAGAGCTTCAGTGGACAATACGCTATCAATCCAGCGTTGTGTATCCACACCATTCTTCTCTCAGGTGTGTCCCGACGGAGGACATGGACAAACATACCAGCTGCCACTCACCGTGCGGCGTCACTGTGCCTAAAGACACTTGCATTGTCCTCTTCCTGGAAGAAGGAGAGCGAGCCCACCCACAGACCACCACTTTTCCCTTTCCCTTTGAACATCACCCCCCCCGTCTGGTGAAAATGTACTTTTTTATCTTGTTCATGTATTTATGTTTAAATAGAAGTCATTTCAAGTGTGAAATAAGCGGCCAACGCCGTAGAAGAGCACGTTGTTCTGAGGCTACCAACAAGAAGCTAAGACAAAAACTGATCTGGAAAGCCTGGATCTCTGGCGTAAGAAGTTAGCCAACGCCACCACAAGTGCCGCGGGGTTTTCCGTTCCATTATTAGCATGTCTTTAGCATGGGCTGTAACGTGGCTAACGTTACATTACAAATAATGTAACTTTGACTTTCACTCAGTGCTTATAGACACTCTCTGAGGCACTCCGAGGTCAAGGAGGTCAAGGAAAGCGCTGCCGAGGCGGTGTTCCTCAGGGAGGTACAAAGGAAGGGAGCGCGCGTTTGAACCGATAGAAGAATGATTGATTCATTGTTTCACACATTTTGGGAGACGTGTGGTGTTGCCACAACAGCCCGCCAGCGATGGGGGGGCACGAAGCCAACATCCCCACAGCCTTCCTGCCACGGGGACCCAGCCTCATTGACCTGAATGCCCAGCACACGCAGCGCTCTCATTTAAAGGAAACAGTACCCCCACCTGATGAAGTACAGATAGAGAGAGAGAGAGAGAGAGAGAGAGAGAGAGAGAGAGAGAGAGAGAGAGAGAGAGAGAGAGAGAGAGAGAGAGAGAGGAGAGAGAGAGAGAGAGAGAGAGAGAGAGAGAGAGAGAGAGAGAGAGAAGAAGGAGAGAGAAGGAAAGAGAGAGAGCACTAAAAAGAGGGATGCCCCTAGTGCTTCACACATGGGCTTTTCATCAGAGGCTGGGGGTTCCTGACGGCCGCTACAATGGAGCCTTCCCCTGATTGTCACAGAGGGGGGGGGGGGGGGGGGGAGCTCTTCATACTCTGGCAGCAGGAGGATGTTCTGTCCTTATCGCCAGCAGACATCTTCCCCTCGCCCACGACTGCCTTCCTCGTCCGCCAAACAAGTTTGGGACCTCAGGTTCACGTTGTTATGAACCGCGCCCTCAACGACGATCGCAACCTCGGAAACTCGACTCATCATCATCATCGTCATCATCTGCGTCAACCGATGCAATGAAAACGATACTTCTCATGGCATCCAAGCCCCTTTGCGTTTAACATAGAGCACAATACAACAACAGGGGGAATATCGACACTAAGCAGCTGCAGTTGAACTGTTCCAGCAGGCGCTGTTGTTCGGTAGCCAGGTGGCAGCTCTCTCGGTAGCAAAGAGGAGGCATCTTTTCCGAGCATCAGAGACCCACTGTTCCCCCGCAGCTCACAGCATCTCCGCCCCGGGACAATGACTACCTCAGTCCGGGCCCGGCTGAAACACATCTTGAAATGTCTTCAGAAACACAGGAGATCCAACTTCTGCCGCACGGGTCCTGGGAGACATCCTGTTGCATTTCTGCACTTTTTTAAACTTCCTTTCCAACTACCTCAGTGGAAACTCTGCGCTAGCATGCGTGTGTTCTTTTGACATGTTTGTGTGTGTGCGTGTGTGAGTGTATATGTGTGTGTGTATGTGTGTGTGTGTGTGTATGCGTGTGTGTGTGTGCGCGTGTGCGTTTGCGTGTTTGCGTGTGTGTTCTGTTCTGACTTGCGTGTTCTGACCTCCAGATCCATTACTTCCTTTTGGGTGAAACGTTCCTATTAAGCCCTGCAGGAAACCTGAACAAAGAGAGACAAACCCTGACCCGTGGTCATAGAGCGTCCCCCCAAGCCCTTTATGTGGAGCCAGCGGGGGGGGGGGGGGGGGGGGGGTCCGAGTCACAGTGCCAAAGCACCGTGACTCGGACAAAAAAACCCCTGAAGGCTCTTCCTTCACAGCTCGACGTGGACAAACACCGCGCCGCCATGCGCCATGCTCAGCTTCTCCAACGGGCGGGACCATGAAACACTCCACATGCCCCTCAAGCATATATAACTCTTATATATATATATAACTCTTATATATATAACTCTTATATATATATATAAGAGATAATATAAGAGATATAATGGTAATGGATACATTTATATAGCGCTTTTATCCAAAGCACCCCCCCCCCCTTTACAAGTCATGCCTCACATTCACCCATTCATACACGCATTCAGCCATGCAAGGAGCAGTTAGGGGTTAGGGTGTCTTGCTCAAGGACACCTCGGCAGTTTTTACTAGGAGGAGCCGGGGATCAAACCAGCATGTGAGGCGACCGCTCTACCTCCTGAGCTAAACCGCCGCCCATTTAAGAGTCCAGACAACTTCAGTTCGGGCTCAGGGGCAAACACCCCCCCCCACCCACCCCCCCACCCACCCCCCCCCAAGGCCAGATAATGTTGTGACATCGGGCACACACTACTGGACGCTATAGGCGTTGTTGTTTATAAATAGGCTTCCATCCCCGTTATCACTGACCCGATACGAAGGAGCCAGGGCCGTGTCACACGCTTCCCATCGGGGCCCGACCACATCTCATCGCGGCTCGGCACAACGGGGCCCTTTCATTGCAAAAGACCCAAAGCAAATATTTGTATTCTCTCATTGGTCTCATATGGAGTATGATAGGAAACTTCTTGTTGTTATTGAGGCATCTGACACCGGGCTGCACACACAGTCCTGAGTTGGATGGGAAAACAAGGCAACCACACAAATACGTGCGCACACACAGAACCATACACACACACACACACACACACACGCGCGCATACACACACAGACACGCACATGCACGCAGGCGCACGCACACACACGCGCGCGAACACACACACACACACACGCAGGCACACACACACACACACAGATGCAGGCACACACACAAACACACAAACACGCGCACACATCCAAGGGGTGTGGTGGAAACATGGAGAACATAAGCAGTCCATGTGAGGAGAACGGTTTCCCAGAGCACTCGAACAAAACTAATAAAGTAATGATATTATAACAAAATGAAACGTGTATCTCCCATGTCCCATGAAGTGACCTCTTTGACCACTAACCCTGTTTACTATTGTGTTACGATCTCTGATAGTCACTTATTCTCCTTCTAGTTATTCCCACTGTAGATATTATTAATTATTATTATTGATTAATGCTCAAGCTGTGGTTCAAACTAAATGACACACGCAGGCTTACAAAGTGAACTTCAAGGCAGTTCAAACTGTTGGCTTTTCTCATCTGTTTGCAGTCGTGCCTTCCCTAAGTTGGAAGATCCTTCACCGAATGAATCGGTCATCATTATTTACTTTAAAGAGCCGGCATTTCATCTGGTGTCGTGACGATGATGATGATGATGATGATGATGATGATGATGTCATCATTTACTCATGGTCAATGTCATAAGTACTACTAGTTACTGGTTTGTACTACTAGCACTACTAGTGACTGCTATTAGCATGCTGCTAAACTGACAGATAGACCCTAACCTCCTGCTCCAACAGAACAAGACGTGACAACGTTTATCTTTAAAGGGGGTGTGTCAAATATAAATATTTATGTGTGTATGCCTTCCTATTGTCTGTTAATAATGCTTTAATAATATTTGACTCTTTACACCCCGGGATTGAAGATTGAAACTTTACTCTCTACTCATCTAGTAGAAGGTCTTGTTACTGGTAGTACGGCGCGCTCCACTGCTTTACGCAACTTTCTAGTCTCTGAATACGTAAAAAATACTCAATCAAGTCGCTAGTTCTAGATATTCTTCTAAACTAACATATGATAAAGGTTTGGCTTCACTTCCAGACCCGTACGCATCGAAAGGATGGCAAAATAACCTCTAAACTCTTTGGCCAAATTGGAGCTTCAGTGATATTTACACCTGATCGACACGTTAGGGAGAGACATTTATTATGAGATTTTCAAACGGCTTTTTGTTTTTTGTTTAGGTTTCAATTCTAACCTTGAATCTAACATTGAATAACGCCAACTGTCATTAAAAGTTGATGAACTGAACATAGTTGTTACCCAATATATACTGACCTGACACTAAAGATGTACATATCATTCATCAGTCACTTATTTTTCATTGTGTTCAGTATCTTTATAGTAGTCCATAAGTGTTTTAGAAAAGTACTTTTACTTATAATACTGCGTAAGGGAATGGGGAGTAAGCATTTCATTGTACTTGTTGCATATGGACAATATAAATCTTGAATCTTGAGTGTATCCCGCAGAGTCGCGACTGACCCAGAGGCTCCCGGTTCCTTCTATGAATGTCATTTATCCAGGCCTCTCGCTTTGGTTCTCCTTCTGGAATCCTCAGGAAACGTATACGAGAACCGAAACCGATTTGTGCAACCAATAACACAACAACTTGCCAGCATTATGCCTAAAACAATGGTAACTTTTCCTTCACAATCGCATTAATTGGCATGTAAAGTTCACGCGTCGCTTTTTGCCAACCGGAACACATACAATTTAAAAAACATGTGACTTCGGCTGTGACGTCATGAGAAACATCGCTATTATTCCCATAGTAGGAACCCTAGGGTATAGGGTCATGGATGTGTATAGGGCCCGGTAGGTAACCACAGTTGGCGCTAGCGTTGCTGGGAAAGCAGAGACGTATCCAGACGATGGTAAACAGTGATGTAATGACGTGGCTCGCTAGTCAGTGGAAATGCAAACCGGTTCTTAGACGGTTCGCCAGTTGCGAACCAACTGCGAACTGGCTCTAGCATCAGCCCAGAGCTAGAACTAGTTTCAAATTGGTGGAAACGAGGTAACACACAGTGACGTACAAGCAGGATGGAGAGACGGAATTCCTACAAGAGACCCGCCCACCAGAGGCACCCCGGGTCATCACAGCTGAACGCTGAGACCTGAATGGGGCTCGTTTAACGACGGAAGGTGGCTGAAGAAGAAGAAGAAAGTCTGGGAAGAATGTAGTGTGTCGTCAAGTTAACGCGAGATGATGACTTGTAGAGGGGAACGCGATCTGCGTTAAATGCGTGCATATGGATGTGTGTGGACATGTGTGGAGAACTTACCGCCTGCACTGTGGCGAGGAGGGCGAACAGGAGCAGCCACCTGCGTATAATGAAAGATATGATGATTAGGCGGTGTATGCAAACACACATCCAAACACACATTCAAATGTCAAATAAAAAGTTTGACTCAAGTTCTGGTTTTAGTTTTCTGGGTTACTTTGTTTGCATGGTTCCGCTCATCCGGACTTCAGCCGTCATTCCAACAGCGCTCCGCTGTTCCTGTGGTCGTGCAGCTCTCTCTCCGGGGTCTACAGCATGTCTGTCCCGACGGCGGATAACACGGATAAACGTTGCTAAAAACACAGAGAGGAACACCCTTAACAACTTAAAAATATATATAATATCCTTCCTGATAAGTTCCTCTTAACAATTAACCACGCATTAGACAGAGGATGTGTTTTTATCTATAGGCGCCGTTTGACACAAATTGCGCGCACGGCTTTATAGACGCAGACGATACCGAGATGCTTTGCCTTCGATACCGTTTTTTTTGTTGGGTTGATTTATTGACACATACTAGTTATATTAGTGATTATCATTAGTCATTTATTAATACAGAATAGGCTACTTACAGTCGCTCTGCGGGCTTTTGTGGAGCTAACCAAACCAAAGTGTCCACGCGTTGCGCCGGTGCGCACGTTCTCGGGACGGCGAGACCAGGTACAGCGCGTAAAAGCGGAACCCCCCAAAAACGTCCTAAATGATTATCACTTAACCAAACGGTGAAGAGTAGTAGTCCCTCTCTCGACTGAGAAAAGTTAAAGTGTTTGTAAGTACGGGGCTGGGGCGGCTGGCATCCTATGGAGGGTGGTCTTTTTCTGGGAGGGGGGTGTGGTGGAAGACAAACAACCACAAGTCGCATTGATCAGCCCCTCACATCGACTTGGGCAAAGATGCAGCTAAACGTGCCGCTGGAGCTCTGTTGAGAACCACTCAAGTGTTTGGAGGAAAGCGAGAACTACTTTGGGCCAACAGGTGGTTGCGCGTAACTTTTTCGCACCGGTCGCTGAGAGTACAGTTTGAATTGCGCTCCGCTGCAATGCTGTCACCGGCGCGCACTGCGTTTCTACTGGCGACCCTTTACACCACCGTAGACCTGTCGTCTGGAGAGGTAAGCGCAATACACAGTCATTATATACAGCTTGTGGGTTTTTGATAAAGGGGGACACGTTTGGAGAGTCTGTTAATGCGTTCAGAGAGTGTGTGCGCGCCTACGGGACAGATCTCCATCTTCACCTCCACCGGAATGAATGTAGGCTAACGGTAAACGGTAAAAAGATATATATTTTTTGAACACACTCGAACGTTAGAGGCAGATGCATGTCACCATCAGGCCTACTGGTTCGGTTCATTTTAACACATGCCCAATACAATACAATACAGTCAAAACGGAATGAAATAGCTATCAAGCTGATTGACAACATGTTGGGGATTTCAGTGTATTGATGCATGTCTTATAGTTTGTACATGGGTTACAGAGTTAAGTTTAAAACATATAAGTGTGTGTGTTAAGGTGTATTGGCCATGTTCAAGTGCAGTCTCATCGAGATGCATGGTCCAGCGATGTAATGTTAGTGGTGCGTTGTGTTGCCATTGCTCCATAGAAACGGACCCGTGCGTCAAACAGAGGGAGAGAATGAGGGGGAGGGAGGGAGGGGGGGGGGGGGAGGGGGGGGGGGGGAGAGGGAGGGGAGAAAAGGGAGGAGTGATGGGGAGGAGTGAGGACTGAGTGCGTGCGCGCGTGCGCGTGCATGTATGTGCGTGCATGTGCGAGAGAGAATGGGTGTGGCAGACTTGCTGCGAGGTCAACACTTGTGTTGGGGAGCAGGGCCAGAAAAAAAACGTGCACGTGCTTCCCTTCTGATCGTCAGTTTTATTTTAATGTGTAAGCTTCACCACTCGACTTTAGTTATTTGACCACATGTTTTCGGTAGCGGGGCTATTACATAGAACCATTGACTAACGCTAAGTTACACAGGGACTGGGAAATGGTTAACAGCTTAATGGGTTCATAGTTGAGCTTACCTTTAACCATCAGGATCAGAACAGCCCGGTTCGAGGAGAGTAGTCACTCTGTAACTCTATATATCAGATTCAACATGGACATTAAGTCGGAGACTTTTTTCTTTCTAGATGTTTACTGTCAGCTACCCCTTGTTCTGCTTTTGGGAAACAATGGGATTCAGAAACCAATAGTGACTGAAACCAATAGTGACTGAAACCAATAGTGACTGCAGGGTTTACAGACATACAGTGCATGGCGATAGTCCAGTTTCATGGGGAAGTATACTGTTATATTAATACACTAGGCTTTTTTATTAATTCACTAGGCTTACAGACATACAGTGCATGGAGATAGTCCAGTTTCATGGGGAAGTATACTGTTATATTAATACACTAGGCTTTTTTATTAATTCACTAGGCTTACAGACATACAGTGCATGGAGATAGTCCAGTTTCATGGGGAAGTATACTGTTATATTAATACACTAGGCTGTTTTCCTCCTGTGGAGCACACACGTCCCACCATATTTCAATATCCATAACACACACACACACTTAGCCTTGAGTCTTCTACTCCTACGTAAATCCTGAGATAGACCAGATTATGTGTGGCTGTTTTTTGGTCAGTGTTGCAATGAAGACAGATGCTTGGGGAGGGAAAAGCATGGAGGCATACCTAAAACCACCGGTGTGGGCCAGATCTGGATTTCCAGAAACATTCTTCCCAGAACAGAACAATCCAGTTTGCAATCTGTGATGATGATGATGATGATGATGATGATGATGACGAAGATGATGCTGCTGCCTCCACTTAAAGACGACGTAATGCCCAACAGAAGAGGAGAAAGAGCGAGAGCATGAGAACCACTTTGTGTGTGTGTGCGGAACCGGAGCAGCTGGCCCCCGAGTCCCTCGGGGAATACCGGGGGTAAAGTATAGTTGGAAAATTTGTTTCCTCCTTATTGTAACTGTACAAATAACCGACTACAAATAGGAATACAATACAATACCATTTGTGTCATGTTTGTGTGTTGGAATGTCACAGACAAAATATTGTCGGTCATAGATTGTGTTGTGCAAGATCTCGGCAGATATCTCAGTTTTGGCAACCATCCACTAAAGTCGTCTGGGGCTGAATGTTAAAATAGGAACGTTGAGTGTAATGCTAAATTAGCAACATGTTCAAAGACAAGGGGTCAAGTCAGTCATTTGAGGCCAATTACTATGGAAACTGTGAGTGACACAAGCATCCCGCTGTTACATTATCCAGTCCATTCCTTACTCCCGATAAGACAAACGTTTTTCTAGATATATCCTTCCTCCCGTGCTTCTGCTCCTCCTGGTGTTATCAACAGTGCTAATGACGATGCGTCTGTAGCAACAGATTCGGTGTAACTGGAAGCTATGTAAGCAGAGCCTTTTCCGGGCTTGCGAAATAAATAGTGAATTCACATCATCAGGAACAACAGGAGGCCCAACTTTAATTCACTCATTGCGTGGGCTTGGAACCCGAGCTACAGGACATGGGACATCTGGAGCCCCCGTCCCCCCATACACCCCCCACCCCCCCCTGAGAGGCAGTGGTAGGATGTAGGCCAGGAGGATGTAGGAGGAGGAGGAGGAGGAGGAGGAGGAGGAGGAGGAGAGGTTCTCAAACACAATACACCAGGGAGAAACGTCTTGTCCTGCACCCGATGACGGAGGCGCTGTGGAAACGGTTCATCACGACATTCACAAGGACAGTGGTGGATGTTCGTCTCCACCAGAGGCCACCAGGTGGCTCTCCTCCACATCCAGCCCACCTGGTGGAGGATCGGCGGTCCATCTGCCAGGCTCACTTTGTGGTTCCTTTTAAGCACATTCACAAAGGCCCAATGAAAACAGACCACAAACCACAATGGCTAAATAACGTGCCAATCAAAATCATTCATTTGACTGTGGTGGAGAGCGGTCCTTAAAGGCACTTGCCAGCCTAACAAAGACCAATAAACACAATGTGATATATAATATATAAATATACTGATATATATATTATATATATATAATAATATATATAACGTCTTGTTGGTAAATCGCTGTAGGGCAACTTTGACCAGCATTGTACAGCCAGAGTGTTTTGGGGGGGGGAGCAGTCAGTGACTGGTTGCATTTGGTGCATCTGGCACAAAGAGCAGGTCAAGATGACTTGTGAAAGACTATAGCGGTGAGAACATGGCCTGAGATCGCTCTGTGCTTTGCTCGCCCACCTCCCTGTGCGGGTAGAGCATCCACATCCACGCCAAAACCTTTTTTTATTTGATTTTAGTCACCGCACACATTTGGGGATTGAACCATTGCGACGTGACGTGGATGGATCTGATATCAACAGGATGTTAAACACTTGTTCCATTTGGGTTCCAGTCTGGCCAGAGTGAGTCATCGGTCAGCCTCCCCGGGGAGATGAAGAGGGACAGGGAGCTGGATGAACAGACTGTCCACTTCTTGGTTTTAAGAGCGAGAGAGCGAGAGAGCGAGAGAGCGAGAGAGCGAGAGAGCGAGAGAGCGAGAGAGCGAGAGAGAGCGAGAGAGAGAGAGAGAGATAGAGATGTGCAGGAGCGTTCCTCTGTGATGGTTTAGATTACCTTGCTTGGCCAGTGAGTGCCAGAAGGGAGGGAGGAAGTGGCATTAACAACTGTTTTTCCTCTTACTGCACCTGGAATGTGCGTGTGTGTGTGTGTGTGTGTGTGCGTGCGCATGTGTGTGTGTGCGTGCGCATGTGCGTGCGCATGTGTGTGTGTGCGTGCGCATGTGTGTGTGTGTGTGTGTCTGTGTGTGTGTGTGTGTGTGTGTGTGGGTTGGGGGGTTTGGCTGAACATGTGTATTTGTGTGGATCATGACAGAGTCTCGGCCTGGTGTCAGATGCTGGAGCTCTCAGCCCGTAGCCAGGCTAGTAGTTTGGGTCTTACTGAGTCTTATCTCAAAGTCCTCCCCCCCCCCCCCCCCCCCCACCCACCACACACACACACACACACACACACACACACACCCAGCCACCGCCACCCACAGACAAACAGCTGACCCCGATGCTGTGTTGTTATTCTCGGGCCACCTAGAGGACCCTGAGAAAGCACAACCTTTCCCAGAGCCGTTGTAAAAACGCCTTTAGAAAAAAACGCCTTCCTTGCCTCGTGTCTCTCTGTGTTTTGATAGGGACGCCTGGGTGGCATCGGAATGCCTGGCCAGGTATGTCCTGATGTGTGTGTGTGTGTGTGTCCCTCTCTGTGTGTTCCCTGACCTCCACCCACCAGGGAGAGGATTAACACAACATGCGTTAAGCAGCCCAGACTAAAGCCCCTTTCTCCCCCTCTCCCCTGCTGGGGGGCGGGGGGGGGTTAGATCCATCCACCGCGGTGGGGAACCACACAACTACTCAAAAGCACTTCTTCTTCTGTCCTACCGAGTTACGTTGGCACTCTTCCCTCCACTGGAGACCCCCACCCCCAATCCCCGACCCCCGACCTCTGACCCCCAACAGTCGGTGGTCCCACCCGGATGCCTGTCGCCCCACCCAGCCACCCTGGGCGTCGCCACGATTACGGCGTGAAACGAGGACACTCGACACAGTGTGAATCATGGCAGCGATGGCGTAACAGAGACGTCCGTCTGACACCCCAGGACCGCTACCTTGCGTACCCCCCAACCCCAACCTCTCTGAGGGGGGGTCGGTCTATTGTGCTGCGTAGGGAGGGGGGGTGTCGCGGGGATATGAGGAGGTGAAGAGGTTACCAGCTCCAGAGGGGCGAGGGGGGGGTGGTGGGGGTGGTGGGGGGTGGTGGGGGGTGGGGGTGGATGTAGGAATGTCCCGGAGCGAGAACAGATACAGATACCCCCCCCCCCCCCCGGAGCAAATCCTCTTAGTCCCACTTCATATCCCAGACACCCCCACCCCACTTGTCACCGAACACCAGCCGCCAAACTGACCCGAACCATGGCTTCGTCCTAATTTCTCGATGTCTCTCCCCCCCCCCCCACCTCGTGAGAGATGACTCCTGGTCGTTTGCAAATCATTGACTTTAACAAAGACTAGTTTGTCTTTGTTGTGTACAGCACTTGGAACATCTCCATGACAACAAAGTACAACAAGCTAAATCCGGGAAGGTCATGCATCAGCATCTTTATCTGCTATTAGCGCCACCAAAAACTCCATCATCCTTCTTCTTTTCTTTCTTTCTCTCGAAGTCAATTTGAAGTCATTTCAAGTCAAATGAATGAGGCTTAGGTTTCTTTGAAAACAATTCCACGGCTTGTCGCCAATGGCTTAACAGTGAAGTGGGCTGTATAGCTCTGAACTTGGGTCCTCTCGAAGGAGTTGACATTTTAGAAAATGCACACTGGCCCACTCTGTGGACACGACCAATCGCTAATGCCTTTTCTCTCGTCGGCTGTTTGTCGTGAGTCACTGCGGGTTCTACGGTGAACCGAATATATCATTAGTTTTTCTCGTTAGCGGGCCTCTCCCGCCTTTCAGCTTCCTGTTTCCTGTTTCCACACTCTCAGTGGGTACCGTGTGGAGACACATCCACCACCGATGATGTTTCTACTGAACGTTAAACCCAGCAGCGCTAGGTGGCCTTGTTTACATCTGAATCTGATTCATTTATAACGAAACACACTCTTTCCCAGAAGCGCACATAAACACACATAAACACACATACGCACAACCACACACACACACACACAGGCTCAGGAGGGTCAATTGCCCATTGGCTCAGAACGCAGAGCAAGAGGGCCTTCTGACTTCTCAACAACATGACGTGTGTGTGTGTGTGCACGTAGGTCTGTATGTGTGTGTGTGTGTCTAGGTGTATGTGTGTGTTCACATAGGTCTGTATGTGTGTGTGTGTGTGTGTGTGTGTGTGTGTGTTTCTGTGTGTGTGAGTGTGTGTGTATGTGAATGTGTGTGTGAGTGTGTGTGTGAGTGTGTGTGTGTGTGTGTGTGTGTGTATGTGTGTGTGTGTGTGTGTGTGTGTGTGTGTGTGTATGTGTGTGTGTGTGTGAGTGAGTGAGTGTGTGTGTGTGTGTGTGTGTGTGTGTTTCTGTGTGTGTGAGTGTGTGTGTGTGTGTGTGTGTGTGTGTGTGTGTGTGTGTGTGTGTGTGTGTGTGTGTGTGTGTGTGTGTGTGTCCTCGCGTCTACCTGGGCTGTGGCCCCGCTACTCAGAAGTGTCCGAGGCCTCTGAACCATGAGGGCATCCGAGCCGAGGCCACTCCGGGTCGACCGTGGAGAACACCGATGACGTGGAGCAGAGGTTCGAGGCCACGGAGGCTGAACCTCCGAGGCCGGACGGATGTGTCTTCGGCACGCGCTGCCCGCTCCGCTAACAAAACAAAACTAGAGAAAAAAAGAAGGACACATCTTAGACCTCACGCACGATGGGGAAAACACATGTTGTGTGTGTGTGTGTGTGTGTGTGTGTGTGTGTGTGTGTGTGTTTTGTCTGGCTAGTGACGTACGCTGGGACCTTGGTGACGAGTCTGATGGTGAAACTGAGATAAAGTTGCGTGTGCGGTGACACCTGATGAGGGAGGTGTGACCTGGACCCCCCCCCCCCCCCCCCCCCCCCCGCGCTCCTATGGCGTGTCCAGTCTATGCTACGGATACCATAAATGTTTACCAGACATGGTGCCAAGGGACCACAAGCAGGGCCCTGACATGTCGAGAGAGTGCTCTACATTCAGGGTTAGCTCTATTGTTAGCCAGTTCTTGTTTATTAGCTTCTGCTTATCAACTCTCTGTGTGTCTATTGGCTTCAGTGTTATTCATAGCCCCCTGTTTGATTGTACGTATTGTGTAACATCTAGGGAGACAACTTATGGTGCTTTTACCTGAGGACTGGTTGTGCTCTTGGAGGCTTGTTAGGAGGGAAGTGCACTTTTGTCTTCTGGTGACTAGTAGTTCTCTTGCCTACCTGTTGAATGACCATATTGTAAGTCGCTTTGGACAAAAGCATCTGCTAAATGAGTGTAATGTTATGTCATCATAACACCGGCCCACAGTCACTGTCAACCATTGATGACAGCAACATATGCGTTTGATCTTCTGTTCACAATAATAGTGGGAGGTTGTGCTCTGCTGCTGCCTTTGTGAACTATAGTAATTGTTTAAGTTGCTGATGTTATCTGAAAAACGTCTGGATGCATTCATTATGATGAGTAAGCGGAAAGTGTAGCCCAGTTGTGTGGTTATAATTATCTTCAGAAACAGAAAGACAAGAAGAAAGACCACATCTGATTCCACGAGTGAACCAATAGCATCTGTTCCATGAGTCATCTAACCACCAAGTTGTGTCTAATATCTTACATAACTTTAACACACAAACAGGGGTGGAAACACAACCTGCCGTCCATCCTTCTGTGGCGGAGGTGCATGTCGGTGTTGCAGTGTGCGTCTCCTTTGCCTAACATCTCGTCAAAGCTACCAGAGAGCGGAGCCTCTGTAAGTGACCCGCCCGGGTGAGAGAAAGGCTTTGTTGTGATGTCATGGCTGTGTGGGGAGATAACGGCTGATGGGAGACCCAACGGAGGTCCGCTGTGTCTGCCAGATAGGGATCAGCTTAAGTGTAAGGTCCCATAAGGGAGATAAGGGCGCTAAGTGTGTCCGTTTGGTCTGCTTTTGGCCTCGTGAGGCCGACGAGACGCATTGTTTCCTGAAGAGCGTGGGATGGGGGCTCAGTGTCGGGCCCATTGTTGCCAGAGCT
>CM051015.1:3690194-3692694 GCA_027704905.1 Muraenolepis orangiensis | reverse complement strand
TGAGGCCCCCCCCCCCCACCTCCTGATTCAGTCAGTCTGTGTTCAGGTGTGTAATTACCTGGAACAGATTGACACCTAAACAACCCACCGTTTGTTTAGGAAGGAGAATTAACTCAGTGAAAATGGGTTTCCGAATGAGATGTTTGACGAACTGGAAGGAGACTGAGGGGAACCTCAGCCATCTATCCTGTCCTGTGGTCGAACCTCTGCTTGTGAAATCGTGGAAACTAGAAACTGCACAGCATAAGATTCCAGCAAGTCGTAGTTCAGAAACCGAACGTGGGGTGGAAGAGTACTTATCTCGTCCGTGTTTCCCTCCGGCTGAAATTGGTATCAATGTGGAAGGAAGGCCCCAGTGTCCTCTCCGGAGCCGGGGAGATAAAGGCACAAAAAGAAGGCAGTCAAACTCAACGGGAGACACGTGTTTTGAATCATGAACACACGGAAAATAACCATAAATACTTAACAAAGTATTTATTTCAGGGGTGGTGCTGATGAGGACCAGAAGTGAGGCTGTCTTTGTTTTTGGGGTGAAAGGCACTAAAGCAGAGGTCTGTTTATGTTACGTACACGGAGGGACAATGGCACTCCAGAGCAGCTACAAACCTAATTACAAATTTGGATCTATTGTGTGTCTTGTACACACTAAAGTGTGTGTGTGGGTGGGTGTGTGTGTTTTGAGCATAGAGAGAGAGAGAGAGAGAGAGAGAGAGAGAGAGAGAGAGAGAGAGAGAGGAGCATCTCAGAGTGACAAAGAGCCCTCACACAACCTCGCCGTAGTCTGCGATCGCCCAAGGCGCCGCCTCAGGAAACCCAAGGGAATTGTGGGATACGTCCCCCTGGGGGGGTTAGCCAGATTGAGGGCGTGACTCTCTAATGTGTACATTAACATGGAAGCGCTGTGAGAAGATAATGGGTTTCGGGGAGCACTATTCTGCCCCCGTCTGGAGGAGGCCGGCGTTGCGGTACAGCGACTTTTCAATGGTTTTGAAAAAGGGAGGTCATGGTTCTGTTTCCCGGGTTGAGGAGGACAACGACAGCCGTTTTTCTCGAACTGTTGGAACCGCCGGGAGGCAAAGGGCAAAAGTGCTCGGCATGCTGGGTGTTCTGGAAAGGTCTGCTGTCATGACAACAGAGACAACATAGTCCACAGAGACAACAGATATAAAACGACCCCCATTGGCTGTATCTCTGTTTCTCTCCACACTCTCCTGGATCATGAGTCATAAGGAATGACGTTCAGAGGTCACACTCTTTTTTTTTACAAAGGCCAAACGTGTGATGAGAATCACACCGTGAAGTCAGGCAGAGGATTGTTGGCTGTGGCTATAAGGGACGCCAGCAGGTGGCGCTGTGCAGTGAGTTAAACCTCACTCCCCGACGCCATGGCTAGAACATTGTTCTAGCCATGAAGCTTGAGCCTGTAGGGTTTGAGCATCTCACGTTCGAGCGTCTGCCTCTCATGCCACGGGTCGTGAGTTCGAAAACCGGTGTGGGACACTCACAGTTAATAATAATTATTCAAATGAGTCAGTGCACAGCACAGTACAGCGAAAGGAATTTCTCTGCATTTAACCTATCCTAGTATTAGGAGCAGTGGTCAGCTATTTTACACAGCGCGTCCGGAGAGCTAGGTAGTTAGGGTTAGGGTGTCTTGCTCGAGGGGGATCGAACCAGCAACTTTCCGGTTGTGAGGCGATACCTCCTGAGCGATACTGCCGCCCCATCAGCCCAACTCTCCCAAAAACCCAGTTCACTTTGAGTGTGCGTTGCGGTTGGCGGGGCAGTCGATGGGGAGCGAGAGAGAGGGTGCGTGACACAGAGTGTGTACCAGGGTGAGAAGACATAACAGCGTCACAGTCCACAGCACAATCCCATCATGTTGTCCTCTGGACCACGGTGGTAGGGTCATGACACGGGAGCAAACTTAATGAGTCGTTGTACAACAAAGTAAACAAACAGCATTTCTAGTTTATATTACAACACATTACAATACAGTCATTTAGTCAGACGCTTTTGTCCAAAGCGACTTACAGTACAAAAAGGTCATTCAACAAAGGTAGGCAAGAGAACTACTCAGTCGCCAGAAGTCAGAAGTGCATCTCCCTCCTAACAAGCCTCCAAGAGCACAACCAGTGCTTACAGGTAAACAATATATACGGTGAACAAAAATAGCTAACAAGACGCAAGAGTTAACAGGAAGGGTCCGGGTAGTTCCTCCTCGTTGTGAGAAGAGATTAAAATCAATCACCGGTCGCCTCGTAAAAATACTTCTGTCCCGTCCCGCTGGTTTCTGTCGAGGTGGCCCCTGCGTGACCGCGTGTGTTCCCATGACGTAGCGCTCTGTGTACGCTGGGGTCACGTACCCCCTGACCCGTGGGCCAGCTCCACCTCTGGCCTTCCCCACGTGTGTTTGTGTTCGCGTCACCGCGGATGATTTGGGCAGCATTTCTTTCTCCGTCCCTGTAAACATGTGACTCATCTCCCTCCCTCCATCCCC
>CM051015.1:3680194-3685194 GCA_027704905.1 Muraenolepis orangiensis | reverse complement strand
TGGCGCACCAAACCAAAACACAAAGAATGACCATCCATCTCTGTTCTCTCTCCTGTCTCCAGGGATGCGGGACATCGTGTGGTAAATGTGACTGCAGTGGGGTGAAAGGAACCAAGGTGAGCACATTACTATTGATCATATCCTCGTCCTTAACCCTTCACCACCCGCTGACCACCTCCCGCTGAGCTCTAAGGAGATACAACCACGTGTGTGCGTTTCAATTTTGGGACTATGGACCGAAAGGGAAAGAGGCCAAATCTGGCCAGTCTGGGCACTCTGCCCAGGCTGCTCCTAAGCAGGCGTGACGTGGGGGTCCGGGGCCCTCGGTATGTTTTCCGACAACTGGACCCTGGTCGCTCTGTGGGAATGAACTGGACCGGGGAAAACAGTAGACCAGGGCGCCATGTTGCTCAGTCACCCACCGAGCGGGATCAGGAGTCAGAGCGTGTCCAGAAGACACAGCTGTCGACTCTCCGCTGAACCCCCAGAAACCTGGCAACCCCGGAGGACAAAATGGCCAAAGATCCTGCAGCCTACCCAGCGATGATCACCCAGGGGAAAGCAGTTGGTAGATGCTAGTCACTGATTCAGACTGCGGTGGTTCTCTGGCTCTCAAATAGGAACTGCCTTTATATATACACTTCCATACAAGCGAGTGTAAAAACACGTATGATCTGGCGATGAATGGTATCAGAGGACTGCAGTGTTAATCTGTCCTCGCTCTGTGTCGGCCGGGATGTGTTTTTCAAGGCATCAAACGGCGTGTGTTTGATGGAGTCTCGCCAAACCACACAAACCTCCGCAAACTTGTGCTTTCAAAGGTGGGGAAGAATTCCCCTCAAAGTCAGGTCTACATCACTTCCTGTTTGTGTTTTTTACAACGCAATGCTTACTGTCATCGCTCATGAGTGATGTGGCGATGGAATTTCTATTGCCTGGTGTCAGGCTGATCTCTGTCATCGTTTGGCTGCAAAGCGTTTGTTAGCAGGAGGTTTTACAGGAGGTTTTACAGGAGTATGCTGCCCTCTTGTGGTGAAGAAAAGGAACGGGCCCAACAGCAGCGTATCATACCAAACAGAAACCAATGAATAAATGTGTGCAAAATACAATCCAAAATTCAATCTATATTATGTATTCAATATACACAACTAATTATATTGTATACATATTTGATTTATTTCATTATTATTATTATTATTTTTTTTTTATTCATGCTTAAATAACTGCTGTGTCTTACAGGGCGAGTCGGGGTTCGTGGGGCTCCCCGGAAACATGGGCTTCCCTGGGATGCAAGGAAACGAGGGCCCTCCAGGCCCGATGGGGCCCAAGGTGAACAACAGGGCCAAACACACACACACAAACACACACACACACGCACAGTCATGCATGTACCTGCAATGAACACACGATGGTGACCCATCGTGGTTGGTTTACTGTCATGCACTGTGCTGTAAATACATTAAAACTCTTTAAATACATTATAACTCTCATTCTGAGTCAATGTATGAATGTCATGGTAATAACGTTAATGAATGAATATTGTGTTAATATTGTAAAGCAAGGCTGTACTTGGAACACTCCACTGATCACAATTTAAACTTAATCTGCTGTTGGATGACGCCACTCTAACAGCCCTCATTGGGTTTGTTCTCTCTGATGCGTGTCTTGTCGTAGGGTGACTTCGGACAGCCGGGGAATGCAGGACAGAAAGGGACCCGTGTGAGTATAAACTGTCACGGATATACTATCAGAACAGGATGGATCGTTTCTAAAATGCATGAATTAGTATAGACGCCATTCCCTCTATTGTTCCCCCCGCTATCCAAGATGGGATGGAGATGGTTATATGTTTGTTTGTCCGTTTGTCCGTTTGTCTGTTAGCAAGATAACTCAAAACAATTCTATACGGAATTGGACAACACTTGGTGGTTAGATTACCTATCGGCCAAGCAACAATTTATTCGATTTTGGCGCAAATCAGGATCCGAATCCAGATCCAGGGGATCCCGTTAATGAAGTGATGTGTTGATGATGTCTTGCAGGGTCCACCGGGTTTGGCCGGCTTTCCAGGAAATCCAGGACTACCAGTAAGTCTCGTGTTGAGCTTGTTCAGTTCATAGAGCTCTGCTCCAACACATGGACATATTAAAACATTCTTATGTGTGTGTGTGTGCGTGCGTGTGCGTGTGCGTGTGCGTGTGTGTGTGTGTGTGTGTGTGTGTGTGTGTGTGTGCTTCCAGGGTATCAATGGACACGATGGCCCTCCTGGTTCTCCAGGAATCCCAGGGTGTAACGGAACCAAAGTAAGCCCCGCCAGGTGGACTAACACTGGGAATACGTGTCTCTGATGTCTGGGGTCACCTCTCACACATGAACTTCTGTTGTATGTTTTTTTGCCCAGGGAGAAACAGGCATAGACGGTATGGACGGCTTCCCTGGTCTACAAGGTCCTCCTGTAAGCACACACCACGCAAATATCCAACTTGCACTTAAACCGGCCCCATGTTACTTTTCTACTGCAGCTATTTACTCCATTAAACAATATGTAAACTCAAACGTTTCTCAGGAATAACCGCGCCCAGCCAGGAGCCAATCCATCCTTTATCTCTATCAATCATTCTTGTTTACTTTTGCCCCTCCCTCAAACCGTGGGAAAATTCTCAGATGACAGTAACACATATGAAAATGATAAAGCGTTAACTGTAGTTACAACTCAAGCCACTAGAGGGTGCTCATGGAAAGTATATTGTGCAGTTTAAGCACGATACATTAAACATAGTTGTGCATTTCTTAACACTGAGAAGCTACCAGATTGAAATATGTTTCTGTGTTAATATTTTCTCTTCTCTCCTATTTCCTCAGGGCATTCATGGAATCACAGGGATGAAGGTCAGTCCAAAACCTAGATGTTTCACAGTCTTCAGATGCATGTCTTCTAACAGTCAGACAACTTTGTAACAGCCAGTAAACGGGTAACATATATATATAGCTACAGTCAGCATAGTGGTAACAGTCAGTATACTGGTCACAGTCAATATAGTAACAGTCAGAATACTGGTAACAGTCAGTAAACTGGTAGTCGGTAACAGTCAGTAAACTGGTATACTGGTAATAGTCAGTATAGTAACAGTCAGTAAACTTGTAACAGTCAGTTAACTGATAACAGTCAGTCAACTGGTAACAGTCAGTTAACTGGTAACAGTCAGCATAGTAACAGTCAGTAAACTGGTAACAGTCAGTTAACTGGTAACAGTCAGCATAGTAACAGTCAGTAAACTGGTAACAGTCAGTTAACTGGTAACAGTCAGCATAGTAACAGTCAGTAAACTGGTAACAGTCAGTGAACTAGTAACAGCCAGTATGGTAACAGTCAGCATAGTAACAGTCAGTAAACTGGTAACAGTCAGTATACTGGTAACAGTCAGTGAACTAGTAACAGTCAGTATGGTAACAGTCAGCATAGCAACAGTCAGTAAACTGGCAACCGTCAGTAACCCGGGACATTATACTGACTGGTTGTATGACTGTTTGTTTCCCTCCCCTCCCAGGGTGACGCGGGTGGAGTTATTGGCATTGTTCCGGTGAAAGGAGAAGGAGGATTCCCTGGAACACCTGGACTTTCTGTACGTTTGTATACGTGGTGTGTGTGTGTGTGTGTGTGTGTGTGTGTGTGTGTGTGTGTGTGTGTGTGTGTGTGTGTGTTTGAGTTTGATAATATCTGAAAAGTCAGAGGAAAGTCAGGGGACATACTCTTTGTCTGTGTCCCTTATAACGAAGCGATGTGTACCCATGTGAGAGTGATCTTCTCCTCTCATAATATTATTGAGTAGCCATTGAAAGCCAATATGTAATGTTGATGTTGTGACGACACACTCATCTCACTCCCCCCCCTCCACCCACCCCCCCAGGGACCAAATGGACTGCCCGGACCCGTCGGCCCTGATGGACCCAACGGGTATGAAGGAGCCCGGGTAAGTCAAACAGAACCCCGGTTAAACAACAACAACACACACAAAAAAAACACTGAATTGACGTGTGGATCTCACACCTACTGCCCTATATCACTGCACAACACCCTTCACATTAACTAACCACAACCGGCTGGATATCTTCAAGTCTCCAATAATAAGAACAATACTTCAATGGCTATCTCTTGATATTGATTAGCCCAGCTGTACAGCATACTGACTGGATTACTTGCTTGTTTATCACAGGGTGATGTTGGCCCACCTGGTCCTCAAGGAGAGAAGGTAAGATACTGCAGGGTGACTAATGATGATCCAGCCTTAAGGGCTGTCTGGGTCCCACCCTGCTAACACGCTAAACGGGAGACGCTGTGTATCTGTTGTTCTAGGGTGACAGGCTGTCCTTCCAGAGTGAGAAAGGTGACAGGGTGAGTTGTACCGACCATAACAACAACATTATATCGTCAAATATCAGATGTGAGCACAGTCGTTTTGGCTATTGTTGATGCTGCAGATTTACGCAAACTAAAGCTATAGAACAAAACCTTAAGAAGACGGCTAAAGAATAATTTACTTTTACGGGAAATATAACATATATCACTTAAATGTAAATTGTCAGTTGCACACTTCAATTACCCAATAGCATTACCAACCTGAAGACCAGTGCAGTGTGCGTTCCTCAGACAGAGAGACGGCTGACACTGCAGGCTCGGTGGGAGGTTTCCCTGTGTGCTCTCTGTGCTGCTGTGCTGATTGGTTGTCTCTCCGACCCTGAAGGGTGACCGAGGGTTCCGTGGCCCACCCGGACCGCCAGGACCTCCAGCCCAAGAAGTTGGTGGACCTGGTACCACAGTTCACGTCCCTGGAGCCCCGGTACTCATCTATAGATGTTTTGAATCATGGATGGATGGATGATGGATGGATGAATGATGGATGAGGACAAATGGATGGATGGATGATGATGGATGAATGATGGATGGATGATGGATGGATAAATGATGGATGGATGATGGATGGATGAATGATGGATGAATG
>CM051015.1:3660194-3675194 GCA_027704905.1 Muraenolepis orangiensis | reverse complement strand
TGACACACAGTGGGAGTGTCTACCAAGATCTATGATGAATAGATCAGTCTACCAGCCTACCCGGTGGACTGTACCAACTAGTAGACTAATCACACCTGGTGGTTTAATAGGGCCCCCCCTTAGTTCTTATGAGTATGTGAACATCAAGTGGCTTCAACATACCTGTACCATGTACCATGTTCCAGTCATTGAAACCCTGCATTAATGATATGAGAATTACACATGCATGCAGTGTTAGCTAAGGATAAGGAATGGAGACTATTCCAGGTGCAGGTGTTGTGTTATGTAGTGTGTCCACTACAGTACATCTTGTCCTGCCGCCAGGTTTGAAAGGAGAATCTGGTAAAGGTGTGAGCACTCCAGGACATCAGGGAACGCCCGGAGCGAGAGGACAGCCTGGCTTGCCTGGACTGCAAGGTAGACACATTGAACCTTGTCCTGTAAGGATTATTGATATTGCACAACAAAGGAAGGCTGACTAATGGAGGAGGGTGTGTCTTTGTTCCCAGGTGACAGGGGAGTGAGCGGAACCCCGGGGCTGTCGGGTTTACACGGAGTGAAGGGTGAACAAGGTCTTCCCGGAATCGGACTCCCGGGCCAATCGGGCCCCAAAGGTATATCAGGCCAGAAATGTGGATTCTGATCCTGAACTGTCATCATTTGAGTCAGCCATACATTTTGTTAGAGATTGGCCGTGACATAAAGGTGAACTGTTATGTTTCTAGGATATTCTGGAATCACAGGAGCCCCGGGACTACCTGGAGAGGCAGGAAAACCAGGGCATGACGGATTCACGGGGAAAGCTGGTGTGCCTGGTCCAAAGGTATGTGCATATGTGTATCTGTGTGTGCCATGCTAAACACTGAATACAGAGTACCCTTGTGGATCATGACATGCCAACCAACATGTATTTGGTTTTTATGACAGGGTGACCCTGGTCGAGGTTTACCCGGTCCCAAGGGGTCTCAGGGCCCTCAGGGTGGGTCTGGTTTCCTCGGGGAGAAGGGGAACGTTGGTAACACAGGGTTCCCGGGACAGGAAGGAGTCACAGGGCCACCAGGAGCTCAGGGTATCAGAGGTGAGAAACTAACCTCATGAGAGAAGAAGATAAAAAAAAATGTATAATTACAACTTACAATTCATCTTGTTGTTTTTGCTCTCTCCTAGGAAACCCTGGCCCTCCTGGGCTTTCAGGAGTCACTGGTCCACCGGGACAAACAGGGGTAGGTCTGCCAGGGGCCCCTGGACCACAGGGACCACAGGGAGATGCTGGCCCACTCGGTGAGTACAAATCTGTGAGCCCGAGCAGCCTAGCGTCAGACAGACGGCATATTGTAAAGCACTAGAATCAACTCAGTTCTCATGGCGCCTGCTAGATTTTCCCCGGATACTGTTTGAGGGTCCTGAATGTTTTCCGTGCCTCTGGAACTCCTTGAATGTGTGTGCAGGCTATAATGGTGGAAAGGGGGAGAAAGGCTTCCCCGGTCCTCCAGGTTTCGACATGCCTGGGCCCCAGGGAGAGAAGGGCTTACGGGGATTCCCTGGCTCAGCAGGGGGCTCAGGGTATCCAGGGAAACTGGGCCCCGCTGGCAGAGATGGACTCACAGGAGGCCATGGTGAGAACCAACAAACCAAAAGCCATGTATTTTTGAATACTACAGTAGTGATATACATATTATAACTTACTGTTCTCTACATCTGTGTGTTTGTGGTTGTGTGTGTGTGTGTGTGTGTGTGTGTGTGTGTGTGTGTGTGTGTGTGTGTGTGTGTGTGTGTGTGTGTGCAGGTCCAAAGGGAGAGATGGGAGTCATGGGAACTCCAGGAACAACCGGAAATTCTGGACCTCCTGGGACCACCGGATCTCCTGGTCAGAGAGGTAAGTCATGGGTCCGCAACGGAAGTCATATCACAAATCTGTAAGATCGGAGGGATAGGCGACGAGGAGGGTCATTCATCTAATTTGTCTTTCTTAACCAAGGTGACAAGGGTTTGAGTGGGCCTGACGGCAACTTTGGCTACACTGGACCTAAGGGACTGCGAGGGGAGCCCGGTCTCCAAGGCCCAGCTGGGAACATGAGTGAGGTGGATATGGAGCACATGAAGGGGGAGAAGGGAGACCTCGGAGGCAAAGGTATGAAACCATTCAAGAATACTTCCAACTCAAACAGCAGCTCCAACGGAGGAGCACAGATAAATACATAAAGACATTAAAGACAGTGATCTGTTAATCATTGAGTTTAGTGAAATTCAAATTCACCAACTTATATGGTGTTATATTAACCTGTTGTATCAAATGTCGTCAGTTCTATTCAACGGGCCTAATAGTGGCCATCTTGGTTCTAAATGCTAACTGGGTGGTGGGGGGGGGGGGAGGCTACAGGTGAGTAATATGGCCTATTGTGGGAGGAGCAGTGTTTCTGATGAAGCCACTCACCTTACGCATGGTAATCTCATGGTTTCTCCTCAGGTCACTTCGGGTTCACAGGGCCGAAGGGCCACTCAGGTCAAGTAGGAGACCCCGGGATCTCAGGGAAAGACGGAGAAGGCGGTTCACCTGGACAACCTGGTGAGCGACCTTACCTCTAGAAAAACCTCTCAATGTGTATGCATGATGTCAAACTTTTAGTTGTTGACATTTGAATCCCCTTGTGATTTAATGGCTTCATTCATGTGGTCATGTCTACAGCCACATAATGCAATTGTTCCAAATGTATTTAATTATGTTTTTTATTCATGGTGTGTGTCAGGTGAGAAAGGAGACCCCGGCTTCCCTGGAGAGTCTGGTCATTCTGGCTTTCCTGGACAGAAGGGCATAGTGGGACCCATGGGAATTCCAGGTAGGACTTGACCACAGGCTGCAATGCCTACAATGACAGCCAGGGGGATGCATGTGTATCTAACTGGTACCGGGGCATAGAAGGCCTAGCCAGACTGGTCGCTGACACACATTTTGTTTATTTCAATATTTGTATGTTTACATGTCCTTGTTTTTGTGTGTGTGTGTGTGTGTGTGTGTGTGTGTGTGTGTGTGTGTGTGTGTGTGTGTGTGTGTCTGTGTGTCTGTGTGCGCCTGTGTGTGTTCCTCATAAGGTCCGGTGGGTCCGAAGGGTATTAAGGGTGGGATAGGAACGCCGGGTCATCTCGGGTTCAGAGGTACCGATGGACACAAAGGAGATAAGGGAGAGGTGGGAGAGGCTGGCATAGGAGTGCCTGGACCCCCAGGGGAGAAGGTACAGTCAAACAGACCGCCTTCATAAAGCACTTGACACATTCATACACACATTCAAATACACATCCATAACACACATTCATACACACATTCAAATACACATCCATACACACATTCATACACACTTTCAAACACACATCCAAACACACATTCAAATACACATTCATACACACATTCATACACACATTCAATCACATTCATTCACACATCCATACACACATTAATACACACATGTTGTGCTGTTGACATCTTCCTGATTCCCCCTTAACCTCAACCCTGCGCCCAGGGGCAGTACGGTCACTCAGGTGCTAACGACATAGTCAATATGTCTCGAAGTGACTGTAGGTTTGATTCCCACCTGTGGTCCTCCGCTACATCTCCGTCTCTCTCTTTCAACCCCATGCTCGGCTGCATCATCCATCATCATCCATCATCCTTAGGGTCCATCCGGCCAGCCAGGGTTCCCAGGGACCTCCGGAGAGAAGGGTCCGAAGGGGGTGATGGGGGAGCCAGGCATGCCAGGACACCCAGGGACCAAAGGACAATTCGGAAGCGTTGGATATCCGGGTCGGTGGTCACTGAAGTTCTTCTATCCTCCCAAGCATTTACTTCCACCATGGACCAATAGCGTCATTTTAATTATTGAATGTAGTTATTTTTCAATGATTGGGTATGTGTGTGTATGTGTTTGTGTTTGTGGATGTATGTGTGTGTGTGTGTGTGTGTGTGTGTGTGTCTGTGTGTTTGTGTGTGTGTGTGTGTGTGTGTGTGTGTACAGGTCAGCCAGGTAGACCAGGTGGAAAGGGAGATCTTGGTTTGCCAGGGTCTGCAGGATCTCCGGGTCTTGAGGGTCGGACTGGTATGTAACAGGCCAACCCGTGACACATCACCCCATGAGTCTACACTACTGGTTTACACTCAGTGGATGTATAGAGAATACTTCCTTGTCCCACACATCTTGACGGCAGTAGTATTTGGTTGAATGGAGCACGTTCAGGGGAAGACACACTTGACAGCATTTACAGCATCAAGCGTCTTCAACGAGTCAACGTGACTTTGAACATGACTTTACAAGCGCTTCTATTTGCCATGACACGTTCACTTTCACTTTTCTGAGTGAAAGGGAAGTTTGATTTAAGTCAGACCATTTTTTTTACAGCTTCTGCTTATGCTTTGAACGTGTGGTTAACCTGTGACATTATCAATGTGGATAAAGCTCATCTCATCATGTGATTGAATCCCACACTAACACATGTGATTCGTCCACTACGACCCCCCCCCCCCCCACTCCCTCTCTCTCTCAGGTGAGTCTGGACTTCAGGGTACTTCTGGTTCTCATGGAAAGAAAGGAGAGGCCGGAGTGGACGGCATACCTGGATCCTCAGGAGAGAAAGGGGACTCTGGTAAGTGTTCTGAAGAGCCACTGTGTCTACCAAATACATCTGGGTGGATGTACTTTGTTCAGCACTGACAATTATTGTTATATGTTATATATATATATATATATATATAATTCTGACCTGTTATTTGAATCTAATAGGGTACAAGTGAACATTAGTGGACCTAGAATGCCCAGAATGTTCTGCTTCTTAATCATAGACGTGCTTAAACGTGCTTTTGCTTCCCATGTGGTACCTGGGGGGCTGATTCTATATTGTATATTATACATTGTAGCCTATATTCTTATGTGATATTCCCCAACATTTTCTGTCTGGTGTATTTGAGGAATATAATGTCCTTGTGTTCCTTTGTGCAGGTACATCTGGGAGAGGATACCCGGGGACACCAGGAGGCAGCGGTGGGAAGGGTGAGAGCGCTTACCTCCGCTAGCCAGGGATCCCTGGTTCACCTCGTCTTGAGCCGTCTGCCCTAAGTGGCTTCCTGCAAGGCTCAATCGCGTTATGATTACAACTTATGATTTACAACGACATTTCCTTTTTTTGCAATACATTTTTTTAAATATTGTTTTTCGAAATATGAATAAACTGCATTTATATATAAATATATATATATAAAACATATTTTTGTATAAATATAATTGCTTTGAAATATATATCTTATTTCGAAATATATAAAAAAATCTATATATATATATATATCTTTATTTTGAAATATTTCGAAAATTATTTCGAAATATATGGTTTTTGGAAATATATAGAGTTTCATAAATATATTTTTTAGTTGTTATAGAAACAATGTAATGGTAATTTGCTGATAAAATGCACTATTAATTATATGACATTTATACTCATGGTACACAATGGTATTGTAAAGCTTCATAATTTGCCTAATGGTTGGGTTTTCCGAAATACCGTACTTCAGGTGGTTATTATCGGGCTGTAACCCTTGAGAGATGTGGAGGCCTGGAGTAGGAAGAGGTTGGGAAGCCCCGCTCTATAACATGCTGTCTCTCCTCCTCCAGGGGACAAAGGCAGTTCGGGTTTCCCCGGCACACCGGGTCATCCGGGCATCCCTGGTACCAAAGGCGACAAGGGAACTCCCGGATCCCTGGGGACACCCGGAGAGCTTGGGCTCATAGGTCTGCCGGGGGTTTCTATGGAAGGCCCTCAAGGAGGACGTGGAGAAATGGGAAAACCAGGAGAATCAGGTGCACATCACACCACCATTTTTTTTATTGATTTCATTGGTCTTGGTCTTGATTATACTCATAGTAGTGGGAATGATCCGCTCACCCAGTTCTCCTCCTTCCCCCAGGATCTATCGGGGCCCCGGGGCCCGGGGGAGTGCCAGGCGGGGAGGGGCGGAAAGGAGAACAGGGCGATCGCGGTTTCGCCGGCGACCAAGGGGCAGAAGGGACCAAGGGAGAACCGGGGAACTCCGGCTTTCCTGTAGGTCTTCGAGACACACTTCAAATAACTATCGGTTCTACTGTGATCCGCTTGTGCAGCTTTAATCAGTTTTAATCACAATTTGTGTGCGTGTATGTGTTTGTGCGTGCGTGCGTGTCCGTGCGTCTTACAGGGACAATCTGGCCTCCCGGGTGTGGATGGACTGAGGGGAGAGAAGGGATTGCAGGGTGTGCCTGGTTTCCCAGGTGAGTTATTACATGCTAAATCCCCATTGTCTGTTTAGCGTCATGATGTGTGATTTGAGTGGAGGTGCTGCACCCAGATCTTGCTGGTACTTTTATACATCTTACATCTTACATTTGACATCTTAGTCGTCATTAAGACTCAGACCAAATGGCAGAGTTGGGGTAAGATTTTGCTTCTGTGATGCAGAGACACAGGGAGCAACAACTGTTGGCCACACTAAATACCTAATGCAGATAAATAGAGATAACGGTTGAACATGGGCGTTAAAGATATCCTTTAACACCTGTCCCTGTGTACCACCGCAGGTCCAAAGGGGGAATTCGGCACAGTCGGGTCCAAAGGAGATTTCGGAGAGCAGGGATTCCAAGGAGAAAAGGGTAAGGAAGAGACGGCAGCAGTCACAGCAAAACCTTTGACTGTTTCCAGTGTTTATAAATGACTTGTCTTTGGTTCCATGCCTCAGGGCCCCTACTGAGAAAACACCTCATACCAACTCCAGATTCAAGGTTCTTTATGGAAGGCATACTCCGCACTGTATCATGAATAATTTACAACAATTACAGTAGAACTAAAACTTCACAATAAGTAAAAAATAACACAAATAATAATAAATAACAATAATAACAATTAAGAACAATAAGAAGTGTCTAAGTAGGTAGATATGGTGGCTGGTGCAAAAGGCATTTTTAAAGTGACCGTAGTGCAGCTCTGTAGTGAGTGGTAGCAGCATCATGAATACAGTGCAGTGCAGTGCAGTGCAGTGCAGTGCAGTGCAGTGCAGAACACTGCAGTGCAGTGCAGAACACTGCAGTGCAGTGAAATGCAGAACACTGCAGTGTAGTACAGAACTGTGCAGTGCAGTACAGTGCAGTGCAGTGCAGTGCAGAACAGAACACTGCAGTAATGGTAATGAGTCCGGTAAAGAAGTATGACACTGTGAAATACCGGTGACCATGATGTGATGCTAACAATCCCATGTGTTGCAGGTCAGGTAGGCGTCCCCGGGCCCCTCGGCCCACACACCTTGATCAAGGGAGAATCCGGGTTCCCGGGGAACCAGGGCCTCCCAGGGCCCCAGGGGCCCAGCGGATACCTCGGGCAGAAAGGACAGCCAGGTAAAAGGGTGCACTACGACACGACAGACTGCGGGGGACCGAGCCATCTCCCTCTCAGCCGGCCCCTGTTTAATAACTGAACTCGATTGTTTTTGTCAGGTATGACCGGTCTCACGGGGCCCAAAGGTGACGACGGCCACCCCGGATACAACGGCCAGTCGGGGGCCAAAGGAGAGCCCGGCCTCACGGGGCCTTCGGGTGAGTGCACCCGTTGAGAGCCGTCTTGCCGTGAACTACGTTTGGTCCCCGTTCCCCTTCTGTGCAATCCCCTTCATGTCCACAGGGCGGAGGGTCAGCCAGCTTCACAAAGCCAGCCCAAATCTCGCAAACGTTTACCTCCGCTTTAGCCTTATAGAGATATTAGTCAACACCTCGTCAGCCAATAAGTGAACCCCAGCAAAGGGATGGAGATGATGATGATGATGATGATGATGATGATGATGATGATGATGATGAAACTGGGCCGTGCCGTTTTTGGACATTTCCACCAATGGAATAATTAAATAATAAATAGTATGTATGCTGCTTTGGAATTAGTTGTGTTGGTGATCGGACCACGGCTCGTTCAATCGGCTGTAAACCTCGGCCCTCAACAAACACTTCCCAGACCTAAAGAGTGGGGAGAATAGGGTCTGGCTGTGTGAGGGTCAGAGGTCAGAGGCACAGAGAGAGAGAGAGCGAGAGCGAGAGAGAGAGAGAGAGAGAGAGAGAATCATGACGAACATACTCTAATTGTGAACTCTCTTACTTAATTCCTTAATTGTGAACCGTCTCTTACTTTAGGACCCAGGGGACACCCGGGGCCGCCAGGGCCCGACGGCGTCCCGGGGCTGCTGGGTCAGCCCGGCTCCGCCTCCATGGATCACGGCTTCCTGGTGACCCGCCACAGTCAGAACGTGGACATTCCTCAGTGTCCGGACGGCACCCGCCCCATCTTCGACGGCTACTCCCTGCTCTATGTACAGGGCAACGAGCGGTCCCACGGCCAGGACCTAGGTAACCTAGAGGGAGGAGAGACAGATAGGGGAGAGAGAGAGAGAGAGAGAGAGAGAGAGAGAGAGAGAGAGAGAGAGAGAGAGAGAGAGAGAGAGAGAGAGAGAGAGAGAGAGAGAGAGAGAGACAACACTAACTGAGAAAGAGAGAGAGAGAGAGAGAGGGAGGGGGGAGAGAAAGAGAGAGAGAGAGAGAGACAGAGACAGAGACAGAGACAGAGACAGAGACAGAGAGAGAGAGAGAGAGAGAGAGAGAGAGAGAGAGAGAGAGAGAGACGACATTAACTAAGAAAGAGAGAGAGAGAGAGGGAGGGGGGAGAGAAAGAGAGAGAGAGAGAGAGAGAGAGAGAGAGAGAGAGAGAGAGAGACGGCACTAACTGTCATCTGAAAATGATATATAACTGCAGCTACAACTCAAGGCAGTAGAGGCTGCTGATGGGAAAACATATTTTGCTGCTCACTTCGTATTGGATTCAAGTGTATTTTAGACTTGAATCCGACTTTCAAGGCAGGGGGCATAGTGGACCGTTGAAACTCACCACCGCCCCCTTGTGTTCATGCGCTGCAGGTACAGCAGGGAGCTGTCTGCGGAAGTTCAGCCCCATGCCGTTCCTCTTCTGCAACATCAACAACGTGTGCAACTTTGCCTCCCGTAACGACTACTCTTACTGGCTCACTTCCCCCGAGCCCATGCCCATGAGCATGGCACCGATCACCGGGCAGAGCATTAAACCCTTCATCAGCAGGTGAGTCACACCTTCCAGATACCGCTTAGTTGTGTGTGTGTGTGTGTGTGTGCGTGTGCGTGCGCGTGTGTGTGTGTGTTATTGAATGATTCAGATTCAGTTCTTTATAAGGAGGAAAGTTGTTTGACAGAATTGCTCTGCTCAAGCTAGAAAAATTACAATGAAAATATTTAATGGAATATGAGAAAATATTCAATAAAATATGAGTACAGGCAACACAAATATGAAAAACATAAGAAAAAATACATATAATATATATATATATATATATATATAATATACGGTATATATATATATATAATATATCACTAACTAACTATAAATTCTCTCAAATGCCAGAATATTGCACATTCAATTGAAATATGAAATATTGAAATATAACAATTGACTACATCGGATATTGGCATGTAACACAAAGTGAACTAGAGGGCCCTCAGTAGAGCGCACACCTCCGCCACACCAAAAAGTGGATCCGGAATTCGGATTCTAATCCGGATCTGCGGCAAAATCGAACGAACTGTTCCTTGGTCCATAAGTAATCTAACCACCAAGTTGTGTCCAATTCCATGCATAACTTTTGGAGTTATCTTGATAACAGACAAACAGACAAACAGGGGGGGTGAAAACCTAACCTAACCTAACACTGCGTTCAGGACGGTGTGTGCGCACCTGTGTTGATGCGTGTGCGTGTGATTCCCACATCCAGGTGCGCTGTGTGTGAAGCGCCGGCGATGGTGATCGCGGTCCACAGCCAGACCATCATGATCCCGGCGTGTCCCCACGGATGGGACTCACTCTGGATCGGATACTCCTTCGTCATGGTGAGGGAACGCAGGAAGTGATGTCGTCGTCGTCTGTGGTTCTATGTATGTTGTTCGACGCTGCAAGTGGTAGTATGGCGGGGTTACGTTCCTGTAAGAGCAGGGGTTCTCAAACCGGGGTTCCTTCTCGGAGAACCCCTGCTGTAGAGAACACACAGAGACACCCGAATGTGAGAACTGAACTGTCAAATCAGTTGGAGTAGTATTTATATATGGTCCACTAACTTCTGTTCTGTGTGTTTGTGTGTGTGTGTGTTTGTGTGTGTGTGTGTGTGTGTGTGTGTGTGTGTGTGTGTGTGTGTGTGTGTGTGTGTGTGTGTGTGTGTGTGTGTGTGTGTGTGTGTGTGTGTGTGTGTGTGTGTATGTGTGTGTGTAGCACACCAGTGCTGGTTCTGAGGGTTCTGGTCAGGCCCTGGCGTCCCCTGGCTCCTGTCTGGAGGAGTTCCGCAGCGCTCCGTTCATCGAGTGTCACGGACACGGGACCTGCAACTACTACGCTAACTCCTACAGCTTCTGGCTCGCCACCATCGAGGACGAGGACATGTTTACGTAAGACACACGCACACACACACACACACACACACACACACACACACACACACACACACACACACACTCACTCACTCACTCACTCACACATACTCACTCACACACACACACACACACACACACATACACACAGACACACACACACACATACATACACATGCACACACACACATAGGCATACACACAAACATGCACATGCACACCTACATGCACACACACACACACACACATACACACACGCACCTACATATGGGCATACAAACACCCACAAACACACACACCGGCATACAAACTCACACACACAAGCACAAACATGCATACAAACACACACATAGACACACACACATACACACACACACACACACAAACAAACACACATGCACATGCTCACACACACATACAAACACACACACACACACACACACACACATACAAACACGCACACGCACACATAGGCATACAAACACACACACAGACACACAAGCACAAACATGCATACAAACACACACATACACACACTCACACACACAACACACACACACACACACACACACACACACAAAAACACGCACATGCACATGCACACACACACATAGGCATACAAACACACACACAGACAGACACACCTACTTGCACACACACACATACACACACTTACATATGGGAATACAAACACCCACCCACACACACAAACACACAGACAGATACACACACACACACACACACACACACACACACACACACACACACACACACACACACACACATACACACTAGGGACACACTGAACAATGAATTGAAATATCATCAAAATCCCAATATGACCAAGTTCAATATCCAAATGGCAGGAGTTGCTGTGTAAATATAAATCGTTAACACTGTTATAAATTAAGTACTGCAGTGCAGAGAGGCCCTGGCCTGCACATCTCCAGATGTGAGAAAACATTTGGTTTGGTACAGATCCCCAACACACGTATCAAAGGTAACACGTGTCTGTCCTCACTCCCGCCAGGAAACCGGTTCCAACCACGCTGAAAGCTGGGAACCTCAGAACTCACATAAGCCGCTGCCAGGTGTGCATGAAGAGGACATAGACCCTGATGACCTCATCAGCCTCACTGTCCAATCAACAATCAACGACCCCCCCCCCCCCCACACCCACCCACTCCCTACTAGTGGGGCTAGAACTTCTAGTTACTGCGAGTCTTCTTTTGGTTTTGGTCCAAAACAAAGGATGGTGCTATTACTACACCCCTCCCCTCCCTCCCCTCCTCCCTCCTCCCCCCCAGAAGGACAGTGCAGAAGACAGAGATGCCGGTTGCAAGGTGAACCGATCGGACCACGTAGAGCAGACCAGATTACACACACACATACACACACACACACCAGTGACCATCCCCCCTCCTCCTCCTCCACCCCAAAACGTGAGACTAACTGGTTTTTTGAGCTCCATGCCGACGCAACGGCGATCGCGCAGCACGGCGGCCGGAGACGAACACCGCTCCTGTTTACCTCTGCACTGAGTAACACCCCACCCCACCCCACACCCCACCCCTCCCCCCACACCCCACCCCACCCCCAACACCAGACTCCCCCCCCCCACCAGCGTGGCCTTCCTCGGAAGCGAGGGATGTGTTGTGTCGTCGTCACCCGTTTGCCTTCCTCGGTCTGTACCGCCGTCCGCTACGATAGCGCTACGATGTTTCATTATGCGTCGACACACACCTCCTATTGTATTGTATTGTATTGTATTGTATCTTAACACTTTCACTAACGTTTAGAGAACGGGAACTACCACTGGTTACAGATCACTAGTTATCACTATTCACAAAGTTATTCACTTTGGCTGTGTTGTACATATGATGCATTCCTTCCCCCCCCCCACCCTCTCCTCCCTCCTCCATGGTAACTAACTCTACCCATAGTCAGTGTTCAGGTCATTACAGCTTTACGTGTTACTGTGCTTTTATTTATATGATTGATGAAAATATGTGTGGAACTTGAGTGGGATTTGAGTCAGTGACAGTGAAGCAGTATACGGTCTCTCCATAGAAGAAGTCCTTCATTCCTATGCAAACCAAAAAAGCACTGAACTAGAAATATACATGTGTGTGTGTGGGGTGTGTGTGTGTGGGGTGTGGGGTGTGTGTGTGTGTGGTGTGTGTGTGTGTGTGTGTGTGTGGGTGTGTGTGTGGTTGTGTGTGTGTGTGTGTGGGGTGTGGGTGTGTGTGTGTGTGTGTGTGTGTGGGGTGTGGGTGTGTGGTTGTGTGTGTGTGTGTGTGTGGTTGTGTGTGTGTGTGTGTGTGTGTGTGTGTGTGTGTGTGGGGGGGTGTGTGTGTGTGGTTGTGTGTGTGTGGGGTGTGTGTGTGTGTGTGTGTGTGTGTGTGTGTGTGTGGGGTGTGGTTGTGTGTGGTTGTGTGTGGTTGTGATAGAAACAATCCCAATTTTTTTTTTTTTTATCAAAATAACCCAACAGCTTTCTACTCCCACGTCTCGACACGTGGTGGATGTAACATGTAACCCTTGCATTTCTCTGGACCTTATTTTCTTATCCGTTATCTGAGGTCCACCATCACAGAAGACCAGAAGTGTGTCTTGTGCCAAAGCAAAATCTGTTGTTTGTGTGTCGCATTTCCTGCACACTGAAAGCTTTTTATTCAACGAACGTCTTTATTCAAGTGAACCCGATAACTGTGTTTTGAGCTGTGTACGTAAGAGATATTTTATAATTGGGATTAAAACGTGCATTTGACTTGAATAATGAATAACGAATTCAGTTTTTTTGGAAAAAGAAGACGAAGGAAAAAGAAATGATGTCGTAATGAAGTCGAAACCTGTCCCGTCCTGTGTGCCGTTCTGAACTTGAATGTTGATCCAAATAGAAATCCAAATTATACATTTATACCAACAACCCTAATACAGATCCCAGGCCATTTAGTGTGTGTATTTGATTGTGATGAAATCGCTTGAAAAATAATTAGTCACATTTGCTAAGAAAAGAGACCTGGGATTTCCAGGGGGGGCGGGGGGGGGGGGAATAGGCTCTGACTAATTATCAAGCAAAGCATCTATTTATCTCCACCCAGTCCCATACTGTTATACATGCAATAAAAAATATCTGTATTTAATATTCTGCATGGATGATCTCACATATTCCTGCGTGTTTTGAAGGAACGTACCATGGCGATATTGCACAGTAGATGGCAGCACCAACCCTCTCTGAACATGGGAGGTGAAAACAATTGAACAATCCTGGACAATGCTCTCTCTCTCTCTCTCTCTCTCTCTCTCTCTCTCTCTCTCTCTCTCTCTCTCTCTCTCTCTCTCTCTCTCTCTCTCTCTCTCTCTCTCTCTCTCTCTCTCTCTCTCTCTCTCTCTCTCTCTCTCTCTCTCTCTCTCTCTCTCTCTCTCTCTCCCTCTCACTATAAGTTGATTTAGATCAAATGGTGTTATCTAAAGGACTAGTAAGCATCTCCCCCCCTGCTCTCTGTTACATACATACACTGAGAGGAAGCGTGCGCGTGGCAGGGGGCAATAACTACAGGCTATTTCAATGATATTACGTAGACCCTTATAAGACACGGTCATATCTGTTACATTATTCAGCGTGTGTGTGTGCACAGAATCTGCATGCAAATCGGGTATGCAAAGTACCCCTCCCCCCTCCCCTCGGTGAAGAGCTGCTCCTCCTGAGAGGGAACCGAATCGTGATCTCCTCCAACCGGAAATCCGGCCCGGGCCTTTGGAGCGAGCGAGGAGCTAAAAACAGAGCGCTCTTTTTTGCTTTTGGTTTTTTTTTTGGGCTTTTTGATGTCATTTTTCCTGTCGGCATCGCTCCATACTCTCCTCCATACTCCCTGGAGAGCTGTAGTAGCCGGGGTTGGAGGAGGAGGAAGAGGAGGAGGAGGAGGAAGAGGAGGAGGAAGGAGGAGGAGGAGGAGGAGGAGGAGGAAGAGGAGGTGGAAGAGGAGGTGGAAGAGGAGGAGGAAGAGGAAGAGGAGGAGGAGGAGGAGGAGGAAGAGGAGGAGGAGGAGGAGGAAGAGGAGGAGGAGGAGGTGGAAGAGGAGGTGGAAGAGGAGGAGGAGGAGGTGGAAGAGGAGCGCAGCGAGCAGAAGCTGCGGAGGAGGAGGAGGAGGAGGAGGAGGAGTGAGGAGGAGTGAGGAGGAGTGAGGAGTGAGGAGTGAGGAGTGAGGAGGAAGAGTGGACGTCACGGCAACAGCCAGTGCGTGGGCACGGAGAGGCAGGGAGTGGGAGGCGATCCAGCACCATGCTCAGTCTGTTGCTTCTTCTTCCTCCTCTCTCTCTCTCTGCGGCGGCGGGGGCCATTCTAACCATTCATAGTCTTCCTCTCCCACGCAGCGTGAGTTCAGTAGGGGGGGGGGGGGGGGGCGGTACCGCTTCCGGGCCTCCGGGAACCGACTCCCCGCCACACGCTGCACGGAAATGTATGTATAATTAGAATATACATACATAACTAGTATGTATGTATTGA
>CM051015.1:3650194-3657694 GCA_027704905.1 Muraenolepis orangiensis | reverse complement strand
TGTTGTTTATAGTGTAGTATTATATAGAATTGTATAGTATAGTACAGTATTGTTGTAGAAATTCGGGATGCAGGAGTGAATGGGAAGTAAGCATTCCAATGTACTTGTTAGACATAGCAAAAATGAAGAATCTTGAATGTTGCTTTGGAAATATAAATGTACGCTTTCCATGCCAATAAAGCCCTGTTTGTTTGGAAGTGATCATTAGCGACAGGCATGCAGGCATGTAAGCGAGAATACGATTGAAATAGAGCTTTTACAAGAAAGACCAAGACAATACAGCTTTGACTCTAAAAGGCGCTCTGCATGTCATACCGACAACGACAGGTAGGTGGTGCTACCATACCTTTGGCTTTGTTGTGCTCTTGTTGATAGCGCATGTGTTGTTTAAATTGTTTAAACGCGTTACGAGCGTTCAAGAGTCAAGGTCAAAAAATCTGAACCGTCTCTATAATATCAAACATGATGTTCGGCGCCAATATTAACACGGAATATGTGAATAGTAGTAGCAGTAGGGCAGTGTTTGTGTTTTAGTTGTGTGTCTGTGTGCGTCGCGTCCCCAAATCGGCTGCGTACCGGGAGTGTTCCCGGTGGGCCCGTAATCGGAATAACTAACAAACAAACTGCACCTTTTTTGCAAACTGCAAAAAAAGAAAAATGCAGCAGTTGCCTAGACAGCCCACAGCTTAACTTGTGACCAATGGCCCACACACACGGTGGGGTGGGGTGGCCCTTTAATATGATAGCCTAGGTTTAGATAGTTTCAGCTGGCCAATTAATTTGGTCCACGTGAGTTTGTCCCGCCCCTTTTCCTTTAACTGTTGGCTGTCACCTGTCAATCACATGTCAATTATCTCTCTGCGTGGGCAGAGAGATGATTGACACCAAGTCCACAGCCAATGCCCGCATGGCTGTTTACTTAAGCTAGGCTAGGCAAGTTGTTTGTGTAGCAAAATGGAGCAACCTAAACACGCTACAAAGCATAAGAGTGGTGCTGAAAAGCAAAGGGAGAAGAAAAGGAAGTCGCTTGAGGCAGATGATGCAAAATTGTCATTTGGACACATTAGTATGAAAGCTTTTCGTCGACAAACGACAAATTCCAGCATCTGACTAACCGGCTCTGACTAACCAGTTTCAAATTTGAATGCAAACGTTCCTAGAAGCGTTGTTACTCGTCATCGAAATGACTGTCAATTGAATCTCAAAGCTTTCTGGTCAGCATGGTAAATATAGTAGTATAGTAGTAAAAGTATTGATAGTTTTCATACTTGCATTCATTCTCATGGCGAGCCCCCATTAACTCATGTTTAGTATTTGGTTGCATATCGTTTGCATGCCATGACTTCCTGATGTCTGTGTTCCATCAACCTCAAAATATTCGGAATATCCTGTTTTCAAGTACTCTTAAAAGCAATAATATAACCTCTGTATTTGCATGGGTGCCTATGGGAATTGGGGGGGGGGGGGGGGGACGGACTAGATTACACTGTCAATGATGCTGGTACAGTATGGAACACACAGTATCAATGATCTGTTAACATCTGTTCAAATCACAGATGTACAGCATATAGCCACTGGGCTGGTTTGTTGCATGGACACATGCATTTGTTGTAGGCTAATTGGTGTTACATGAACTCAATAATGACTAATATCAGTGATTTGATGGGAAATATGGTTATATAATGGTTATATAACATTTTTTGTCAAATAACACTTTTTAAGGCGGCCGCTGCCTCCCCAACCCCGCCCTCTGGAGAGAGGGCCGGTCGGGTACAAATTCCCGGGCCGCTTTTTTGCCCCAGTCCGCTCCTGGTCGGGGAGACCCGCAAGTCAAGGGAGAAACCCGCAGATCAGGGGACGCCCAGACAAAGTGCAGTCAGGGGAGACACCCGCAGATCCCAAAGCCCGTGGAACAATCAGGCTGGGAAGCCCCGCACTTCGGGAGAAGCCTAATGCGTAAACGTCAAACATTGCCGATGCTCATATAACGAAGCTCCTCCCCCTCCTCCTCTGGTGAAAGGGGAGGAGCTTCGTTTTAAGGTGGAGGTCACTAATCAGAGGACCTGTGAGACGCAATGCAAAGTAAGGACACACCCATGGAGTCATCTGTTCCCTGTACTGGTTATACTTGTAAATACAATATGGACAGGTTTTTCTAGTGTGGATTTGGAAGAATTGAGTGAAAGAAAAGGGGGTCTATTAGAGTGATTTAACTAAATCCAAGCGTACGGTGGGAGTCATCTCAACCTCTTCTCGTCACACACGAGAAGTAAATGACAAAGCAAATGATTTAATTAAGTGCCGCCGTCTGAGGGCAGAAGTGCTCTGTGGGTAGTGTGTGACGGTGTCACCGTGTCACTTCTCCACGAAGAAGAAGGGTTTAGTTCACCGCACACTAATCATTGACTGCGATAAAACATTTTTTGAAAAGACACCACAGCGAGATTTATTCATTCACGTCTTTACATCACAATCACTTTGTATCACACTTTGATAAGTAAACACGCCTTCTTCACGGGGAGTTACCTGGGGGTCATGTCGTGAGCCCCCTGTGCTGTGGCCTAGCTACGCTTCTCGGGGTCGTGTGCGGTTGCAAAGTCATCAGTTCAGTCACCTACGGTGTCTGCATCGGCTCTGGCGCTCTCCGCTAACAAGCTTGTTCCCTGGAAGAGAAAAAAAGCCACACAGGCTAAAAAAAAGAAATATAGGCCACAGATGGATACAGAAGTTCGTATCGGGGGGGGGGGTCACGGATGCTCCCCAAATAGCAAAAGGTTCAAGTGAACGTGCTGTCATATATAATAATGATCTACAGCGTACTAATGTTGAAAAGCTAAATAAAAGGAATTCGCAACCTGTGCTAACATCAAGGTCACGGCTACAGCTAAGCAAGGTGGCGGCTACGGCCACCGACTGCTCTTATTGTATTTATTTAAAATAAATTAGGACTATAAATAGAAGACATGACGCTGACGTCACCGCAGGCCAAACCTCAATTCAGAACTGAGACGACAGTCACTTCCGTACGAGATGTGAGACAATGTTAGCCTCTGTCAATATTTGCGCTTTTGCGTAGGCGAGCCACAGCCGTGACGGATGTTTCTCTCTCCAGGATCCAGGAGTAGACTGAGTGAAGCAGTCATCGCCCCGTGTTTACAGTACACTGTTATAGTGTTACTGTGTGGCTAATGAGCCTCTCCATGGCCCAGTGCGGAAGGACAGCACCTACCACCTGTGTCAACAAAACACGCACGCACACACACACACATACACACACGCACGCACGCACGCATGCATGCACACACACACACACACACACATACACATGCACGTAAACACACACATCCTCATACACGCACACACACACACATTCTCTCACACACACATTCACACACACATGCACATTGGCATACACACATGCACATATTTATAGACGGCTAAGCACAGGTGTGTGTGGTGTGTGTGTGTGTGTGTGTGTGTGTGTGTGTGTGTGGTGGTGTGTGGTGTGGTGTGTGTGACAGTTATTTAATCAGGGCACTGAGGAGATGCTGAAGGACAGCCCCGCGGCGGGTATGCATGGCGGTAGAGGAACGCACATTTTCTGACGTGCTCAGAATCGAGCAGCTCACATCAGAGGATCCCGCTGAACAACTGTGTGACAGGGCACTTGTGTGTGTGTGTGTGTGTGTGTGCGTGCGTGTTCATGCGCATGTGCATATGCGCTTGTATGTGTGTGTGTGTGTGTGTGTGTGTGTGTGTGTGTGTGTGTGTGTGTGTGTGTGTGTGTGTGTGTGTGTGTGTGTGTGTGTGTGTGTGTGTATAGGAATGTGGGTGTTTCTGTGCATGAGCACGCATGTGTGTGCATGCGCCTGTGTGTGTGTGTGTGTGTGTGTGTGTGTGTGTGTGTGTGTGTGTGTGTGTGTGTGTATATGGGTTGTATATTTGAATGGGATATCGATGTGTCTCCGGTCCACACCTGTGTGCACACATACCCAGGAGTGAATATGATCATTAATAAACCAGGCTATAGCATAATTGGATGACCCCCACCCACCCACACACCCACCCACACACCCACACACACACACACACACACACATATGACGCAGTTTGGAATTATGTCATTGAATTAAATAGCTAAATGGGTTAAGGGCAATTATGGGACACTTTAAAAGCTGATATATATATATATATATAGGAGGGAAGAAAGAAAGAATATATATAATATCATATTATATATATATATATATATATATATATATATATATATATATATATATATATAAAATATGATATTATATGTATAAGATATATAAGAATATATATAATATCATATTTTATATATTCTTTCTTTCTTCCCTCCTTGCTTCCTTCCTTCTCTCTCTGCTCGTTTCTGAGCCGTCTCTCCGGCATATCCAAATAATCAGCTGCTGGCGATCTGATGTCTGGATGCTGAGGGGTGGGGTGGGGTGGGGTGAGGTGGGGTAGGGTGGGGTGGGGTGGGGTGGGTGAGGTGGGGTAGGGGTGGGGTGGGGTGGGGTGAGGTGGGGTGGGGTGGGGTGGGGTGGGGGGGTGAGGTGGGGTAGGGGTGGGGTGGGGGTGGGGTAGGGGTGGGTGGGGTGTGGGGCGGCGGCGCTGCCTTTGAGCCCTAATCCCGGGTATCATATTCTGCGTGTGACCGAGGGACTGCAGGAATACGTGGAAGGCGGTCCCGGGCCTCCGCGAAACCTCTCTGGTTGACCTTATGAGAGCTCCGTCGGGCCGAGCCTTTTGCCCCCCCCCCCCCGCCAAACGGCTGGACGTGACGCCCAGGGAGAGGAGCCTGCTGCGACAACTACCCCGAAGGGTTTACAGGCTGCGACAACTAGAGGGGGGGCGAGTCGGAGGGTGGGGGTGGGGGAGGATGGGGGTGGGGGAGGGGCCCGTGTGCGGTGATGAGGGCGAAGCGAAGCGGTGTAGCCCCACGGAGGTACTGTCACATACACAGAGGCTCGGCCCTCGTCAGCCCCCCCCCCCACGGCAGCTAGCGTCTTCCATTCATCCATCCATCCCCCTCCTCCCCCCTCCTCCTCTCTCTCTCTCTCTCTCTCTCTCTCTCTCTCTCTCTCCTCTCTCTCTCTCTCTCTCTCGCTCTCTCTCTCTCTCTCTCTCTCTCTCTCTCCCTGTCCCATCTTCTCCCTGTCTCCCCCTGTCTCCCCCCTGACGCCTAGCTACCTTACAGTGGCACCCCCGACTCTGGTCCCAAAGCCCCCCCCCCCCCCCCCCCCCGTATGCAAATGTGTGTTTAATCATTCTCTAATATGTCCCATCAACGTGGAATGCATTCTGCATGCACGGCCGATCAAGCGGAGGGCAAATGTATTTTCTCCATGTGTGTGTGTGTATGTGTATGTGTGTGTGTGGTGGTGTGGTGGGGTGTGTGTGGGTGTGGTGGTGTGTGGTGTGGTGTGGTGTGTATGTGTGTGCGGTCACACACTCACTACCTCCCCCACTGTTGTCTTGTCCCTTTATGAATTTGTATCTTCTTCTACAATTTCATGCATCTTTCGAACGCTGGAACGCATTCCTTATGCATCGGACTGCATGGTGTACTACTTGACTGTCAACTGCATATATGCATGTGTGCATGCATATATGATGTGGGTGATAGGCACACACACACAAACACACACATACCAGTACATGTAGCGCACACACACACACACAGACAGGCACAGACAGGCATAGACCGTTTTTTGCCTATAAGGTGTTCATTAACCAGCCGTGGCTCTCGCCAGTCTGTCTGGTGAGAAGAAATGTAAATGTATGTAAATGTAGTTTACTCTCCGCCACGGCCTCGGCGCCGCTAAGCTAGGCTACAACACACATCTGGGTCTCCTCCAACTCAACTGGCTCAAAGCCCTGGCTTTAGGCTCACCCCCCCCCCCTCACCTCTCCCAACCCCCGCTAGTGAAGTGCCTGGAGCCAATATTATTCATTATTTCACCTACCATAAAAAATGACATACATATTCGATCTGAGAGGTGAAAATCGTCGGAACATATGGGCAATTAGCCCCTCTGTCGCAATTGATTTCAGTGTTACTTTGTAACTGTAACCAGGGTCTTGTTGCGTTGTAACTGTAACCAGGGTCTTGTTGCGTTGTAACTGTAACCAGGGTCTTAGTGTGTTGTAACTGTAACCAGGGTCTTGTTGCGTTGTAACTGTAACCAGGGTCTTGGTGTGTACTAACAGGTCTGTTGCGTTGTAACTGTAACCAGGGTCTTGTTGCGTTGTAACTGTAACCAGGGTCTTAGTGTGTTGTAACTGTAACCAGGGTCTTATTGTGTTGTAACTGTAACCAGGGTCTTGTTGCGTGGTAACTGTAACCAGGGTTTTGTTGCGTGGTAACTGTAACCAGGGTCTTAGTGCGTTGTAACAGTAACAATGATGTTGTTGCGTTGTAACTGTAAGCAGGGTCTTAGTGCGTGGTAACTGTAACCAGGGTCTTAGTGCGTTGTAACAGTAACAATGATGTTGTTGCGTTGTAACTGTAAGCAGGGTCTTGTTGCGTTGTAACTGTGACCATTGATTATTTGCAATGTACCTGTAACCAGGGTATTGTTGTGTCAACATTTCGGCTTTAGTGAAATACTGTATCAACATTTGAATCAGCAAATGCACATACAAATGTACGTCGTACATACAACTGTTGTATACACATTTCAGGGTATACAACAGAACACACACACCATGTAAAGAGGGTTATACAAACTAGTGAGATGCCAGTGGGGGGTTCATTCTTACCTGTTAAATATTTCACAAGTGCTGGTCTGCGGAGGAGCGGAGGAGAGTAGGAAGTAGAGGAGAGTAGGGAGAGGAGGAAGGGGAGGGGGGTGGAGGGGTAGGAGAGGATGGGGAGCAGGAGGGGGGGGGGGGGGGGAGAGGGAGGGGGAGGAGGAGGAGCGCTTCAAGTGAGAAAGACGAGTCGTGGGTGGAAAGGTAGAAAACTCCATTCTTCTCATTTCACCGTAGACCTAATTACTTATTTATAGTGCCTCAGCCTGTGTGTGTGTGTGTGTGTGTGTGTGTGTGTGTGTGTGTGTGTGTGTGTGTATGTGTGTGTGTGTGCATGCCTGTGTGTTTGTAAGAAAGAGAGAGCATGTGTGTGTGAGAGTATGTATATGTGTGACTATGTTTGTGACTATATATATAGTGTGGTGGTGTGTGTGTGTGGTGGTGTGGTGTGGTGTGGTGTGGCCTGCACACGCGTGTGCTTGTGTGTCCTGGAATATGTAGGTGAATGTGTGTGTGCGTGTGTGTGCGTGTGTGTGTGGGTGTGCATGCATTGGGTGTGCACCAGTGCACTTGCAAAAAAACCTCTTCCACCAGTAATCACACACCCTATCCCACCCGGCTTTAATTGCAGCCGAATGGCCTGATATCAATAATCCTAATAATTCATGAAATCAAATATGCTCATTCTTCAAATGATCTGCTGGAGCGGCCTCTCCGGGCCGC
>CM051015.1:3630194-3645194 GCA_027704905.1 Muraenolepis orangiensis | reverse complement strand
CTAATCAGGGTCGGAGAGGCCCATGCATCTCGTCGTATGACTACACATAATTGTGACAAATGAGTGATGACGGCGTTACGGGCGGCTCGGAACATCGCACGCATTCACGCTGCTTTAATCTGACCGTGGAAAATCTTTTTTTTTTGGGCTGTTTTTCGCCGTTTATCTCCGGTCCGGTCAGGTGAGTAATCGGCAGGGCAAGGACACACTCATGAATAGGTATATTATCTGTGTGTGTGTGTGTGTGCTGCCTTGATACACATTTCATCACGGCTTCTTCCCCCTTCCTCTCTGTAAGCACATGCGTACCGTATACAGGGGTGACTGCTCCGATAGATGTGTCAGCTGTCGCTTCTCGTGAGCACATCAAATAAATATCTGCCTCGGCGACCTGTGAAATCGGGGAAGAGGAGGGGGAGGAAGGGAAGGGGGAGGAAGAGGTGGGGGAGGAAGGGAAGGGGAGGAAGAGGAGGGGAGGAAGGGAAGGGGAGGAGAGGAGGGGAGGAAGAGGAGGGGGAGGAAGGGAAGGGGGAGGAGAGGAGGGGAGGAAGGGAAGGGGAGGAGAGGAGGGGGAGGAAGGGAAGGGGAGGAAGAGGAGGGGGAGGAAGAGGAGGGGGAGGAAGGGAAGGGGAGGAGAGGAGGGGAGGAAGGGAAGGGAGGAAGAGGAGGGGGAGGAAGAGGAGGGGGAGGAAGGGAAGGGGGAGGAGAGGAGGGGAGGAAGGGAAGGGGAGGAAGAGGAGGGGGAGGAAGAGGAGGGGAGGAAGGGAAGGGGAGGAGAGGAGGGGGAGGAAGGGAAGGGGAGGAAGAGGAGGGGAGGAAGAGGAGGGGGAGGAAGGGAAGGGGAGGAAGAGGAGGGGGAGGAAGGGAAGGGGGAGGAGAGGAGGGGAGGAAGGGAAGGGGAGGAAGAGGAGGGGGAGGAAGGGAAGGGGAGGAAGAGGAGGGGGAGAAGGGAAGGGGGAGGAGAGGAGGGGAGAAGGGAAGGGGAGAGAGGAAGGGAAGGGGGGGAGGAGGAAGGGAAGGGAGGAAGAGGAGGGAGGAAGGAAGGGGAGGAGACGAAGGGAGGGGGAGGAAGGGAAGGGGAGGAGGACGAAGGGAAGGGAGGAGGAGGAAGGGAAGGGGAGGAAGGGAAGGGAAGGGGGAGAAAGAGGAGGGGGAGGAAGGGAAGGGGGAGGAAGAGGAGGGGGAGGAAGGGAAGGGGAGGAAGAGGAGGGGGAGGAAGGGAAGGGGGGGAAGAGGAGGGGGAGGAAGAGGAGGGGGAGGAAGGGAAGGGGAGGAGGAGGAAGGGAAGGGGGAGGAGAAGGAAGGGGAGGAGGAGGAAGGGAAGGGGAGGAGGAGGAAGGGAAGGGGGAGGAGGAGGAGGGGGAGGAAGGGAAATCAGCCGTTTAGAACCCCAGCGCTGGAGATGATTAAAGCAGAAGCAGGGGAAAGAGACGAGGGTGAAGGAGCATGGCGAGCGGTGAGCTTGTCGCGGCGCTAAAAAGGTCATCCTCGAAACGCGGAGTGAACACCAAGCCTCTCCGAGGGGCCCGACGGTACACGGAGCCAACATAATGGACTTTCTAGGGGCCCATCTCCCATTTGCAGATTTATAGAAAATAGATGATGTTGAACTGAAGCCATCACAACAGTAATCAGTTATGGTCGAGGCTGGATACGTGGGGGGGTGGGGTAATGATGAGGCCACGCCTCGCTGACACGCAACGCCACTTGGTTTGTCAGTGTTGGGCCGGCGATCCATCAGCTGCAAAATTAACCAGGAGAGAAATTTCAATTTCGCTTTTACTGTATTGATCGGAGCATCGAGTCAATTAGGGCTGACATTGTAGGATTTAACAGAGAGATCTATACATCTAACCAGGCGCCCGGGCGGCGGCTCCTGCTATTGTAAAAGCGTTGCTCGGTGTAACACAGTTTACATAAATAATAATTGGATTAAGGACGAGCTCCATTACAATGTGCCTCCCGCCCCTTTATCAAGGAGAAGAAGAGTTAGCGACTGAGCCAAGTCATGGGAGCTGTAGTCCCAGAGGCAGATAGCTGTTCTACAGGCCAACCCACTGAGGCAAAGAACCTCCTGAAAAGTACTAATCTATAGTGTATGAGCACCTCTCCCTCCCACCACCACCACCACCACCACCTCCAGCTCCAATACCACCACCACCACCACCACCCCCAGCTCCAATACCACCACCACCATCACCATCATAAGCACCACCACCACCACCACCACTACCAGCCCCACCACCAGCCCCAGCACTACCACCACCACCATCACCACCACCACCAGCACCACCACCACCACCATCAGCACCACCAGCACCACCAGCACCACCAGAACCAACACCATCACCACCACCACCACCGCCACCACCACCACCACCACCAGAACCAACACCATCACCACCACCACCACCACCACCACCAGCACCACCAACACCATCACCACCATCAGCACCACCAGCACCACCACCACACCAGAACCAACACCATCACCACCAGAACCACCACCACCACCACCACCACCAACACCACCAACACCAACAAAATGAACCACGACTACAACGACTATAGAGGCGGCAGTATAGCTCAGGAGGTAGAGCGGTCGCCTCACAACTGGAAGGTTGTTGGTTTGATCCCCCGGCTCCTCCTGTATATATACAGGAGGAGCCGGTCGTGGTGTCCTTGAGCAAGACACCCTAACCCTAACTGATCCTGGCTCCTTGCATGGCTGACTCGGCCGTCGTTTGGTTGAATGTGTGTATGAATGCGTGAATGGGAGGCTTGACTTGTAAAGAGCTTTGAATAAAAGCGCTATATAAAAAAGCATCCATTACACCGTCACACTCACACGATGTAAAGCGCTTTGGGTGTCTTGAAAAGCACTATATAAATGCAATAAATTATTATAATTTATTATTATTATCAATCCACCTGCCAAGTATAACAAATGACGAGGATGACAATCGGATGACAAAGATCAAAACAACCCACGGCGGAACAATGGCCTCTCCGGACCCTTGTGTGATGCTGCACAAGAGGACGGGCGGCGGAAGGGAGGATGCCAACAATAGGCACACTGTTCATTTGATACGGGGATGGGGGGGGGGGAGTTTCAGCCCTTTAGGATTATCTCATAGAATGTGATACCTACAGTATATCTAATCTGCTTCCCCCCGGGAGCTTATACAGGAGAGCGAGGGTGCACCGTGACAGGGCGGTGGTTGAGGCTGCCGGGATGCTCGGTGCCTCGTGACTCAGCCAACCTCCCGGATAACCTCGCTCGTAGCTTTGACTCTGAGCCCGGAATGGGAGGGATCTATACTGAGGGATACAACTGACAGCAGTGCAGCAATACAGGGCTGTAAACAAGCTGTTGTTTGTTATAGGTTGAACACACACAGACACACACACACACACACACACACACACACACACACACACACACAGAACACGCACACACACACACACACACACACACACACACACAGGAACACACACACACACATACCAGAACACACACACACACACGACACACACAAACATACACACAGACAGACACACAAACAAACAATCTAAATCTGGAGGCTTGAATCCTCTTTATTGGTTACATGTACACACACACACACACACACACACACACACACACACACACACACACACACACACACACACACACACACACACACACACACACACACACACACACACACACACACACACACACACACACACACACACAGTGAAATGAGTTTCTCTGCATTCAACCCATCCTAGTATGAGGAGCAGTGGGCAGCTATTGTGTATACAGCAGCCCGGGGAGCAGGGTAGTGTAGGGGGTCTTGTGCCTTGCTCAAGGGCACCTCAGCAGTGCCCAGGTGTTTTTCGGGGACTTGAACCGGTGACCTTCCGGTTCCAACAGACTGAGCTATCCTGCTGCCCCACAAACACACACACACAGACACACACACACACACATGAACACACACACATACACAGGAACACACACACAGGAACAACACACACACACACACACACACAAAAACGAACCCCCCTGTAACAGTAAAACATCAGGAATCAAAGGCGTATTTTAAGCCCAGGCTGTGGCTTACAACCAGCTCAGATATGAACTCCCTGCCGACGGGGGAAACAGCAGATGAATGGCTGTCGAAGGATGGATGGATTTGTTTTGGGGTGTGCACATTCTCCCATAAGACACTTCATCCTAATCCTAGTAGTTAAATAAATAAACCCATAAAGACTTAATGGGCTCATACGAGGCTATATACTCCAGAGTGACAATCTAGGCACTTGTAAATCAGGTGGCAATGACCCTTTAATTAGCTTGTAAATGAATGCGCCGCGTGCGCAAATTGTCTGGTGATAAATATGCATGTGCGTGGCTACCTAGCGGGGGAAGGGCCAGCGGGATCACAGGGCAGCGCCTGATTGGCTATGCTCTTCAAAGCCGGCTTTCACCGTCGTAAAATACATTTGACAGATGCAAAAAAGAAAAGAAAAGGGGACACACCCACACATTGGGTCTCTGCTCGTGGGCAATGCCTTCCTTACCCTTATGGTCCTATGGGTTATGTACTGTATGTCAACACGGCTGGGATGGAGGGCTATAGACCTTGTGAGGATACACTGCACACTGCAGCTTTCTCTCAGGGGAATACGGCACAAACGACAGGTCCGCCGGTGTGTGTCAACATCAAAGCTCGTGTGGTCTTGTGTTCTGGACACCTGATATCCACAAGGAGAACTCCTCCTTAGCCTACAGGCCGATATTTGAGCTTGAATAGTCCAACCAACGGTCGCCGCATTTTATCGTTTAAAAAAGCACTATGGATAACACGACCAAAGATGACCACAAAAGATGACCACAACTCAAAAAACATCCCAGAGCAACATGGGAACAAGATACACCAGAGAGCTACCTGGGCCAGGTGAGTCAATACAAGGGCTGCTGTTGTTGTTGGGGGGGGGGGGGGGGGGGGGGGAGGGGGGGAGGAAGAGTGGGAGTGCGAGGGCGTGGCCTATTTGAATCTGTTTACAGCAGTGGCAGCAGCAGTCAAATCATTGCTACTGGTGGCATAATTGACCCAGTGTGTAGGGCATGGTAATTGACCTTGTGCTGAAGACAGGGTTACTGGGAGCTGAGCCAGCGTGGGGGGGGTGGGGGTGAGGGGTGATGGGTGGGGGAGGGAAGGGGTGATGGGTGGGGGAGGGAAGGGGTGATGGGTGAGGAGGCTTTTGGTTTAGTGGTTTGATATATTTCTACAAATACTGCTTCTTGGAGGCACACGTGATTGTGTGAGATGGTACGATGCAGATTGAGATTGAAATCTTAAGTAAAGTATAAGTAACCTTGACAGCATGTGTGTGAATGGGGTGATTTGCGTGGCTGCATATGCTTAACACACTGGACACCTTTTCAATAATGACTAATGAGAAGTCCACCGTTTTCCGACTCAGGTGTTACTATGGTGACGACTGGGAAACATCCACCACAACAACAAGCGCAACTTTCTAGCTCGCACAGTGGGAGGGGGAATCGCTGTCGTCTACACGCTGGACGCTTTTGGCTAATGTTCATATTTATTACCTTGTTTATCAGGCAGTTTTCATATTTCAGCGATGAGCGGATTGCGCTGCTCCCTCCCTTTTGGCAAATCCCACCATTGATCATAACACGGCAAGAGACTCACCCGTGTGACTATACGCAGGGTGAGGGTGAGGGGGTAATCGCGAATAAGCTCTTTGGGAAAGGTTGAAGTGAATCTTCGCCTATGTGGGCTACATTGAAAGCAGGGCACACTGGGCTACACACCCTTGCATTACCTCCTAGTTGGCACCGTAGTGTTTCCAACCTTACGCACAACGCCAGCCTCTGACGCATCACTGTGAGGATCAATCTTCTGCGTCATCATAAATTGGGTTTTTTCCTTTTTTTCCCCAATAGAACCATATATGGCCCATTCCTGTTTTTCGTAGAGATGGGCGGTGACGTAAGCTTTTCCTGGGTCCGGTCATTCGTGTCAGATAATCCCCCTTTTTTTTTGTTGGTATTAATGTATCTCGTAATGTCGTTAATATTTAGCGTTGGATCGAGCCGAGCGATGGTATGATATAGCCTCCGCTGGCTGGACGAACATCGGACAACAAGCATGCGAATTACAACCGAGCCTCCATACAGTGAACCGAGCTCCGAGCTCCGAGCAGCGGCTGTCCCGGAGCTCCTTATAGCCCACCTTAACGGAGCAGTGCGGCGCAAGCGTTACGCAACTCAGTACGCAGCACTCTGGCCAATTCTTCCATCCAAACACATAGTAGTAGCAGCGTTGTTTAGTCTTTCCCTGTGTGTGTGTGTGTGTGTGTGTGTGTGTGTGTGTGTGTGTGTGTGTGTGTGTGTGTGTGTGTGTGTGTGTGTGTGTGTGTGTGTGTGTGTGTGTGTGTTGTTACGAATCCACTGCTGTCACTTGTTAGAGGGAACACGAGGGAAGGCTGGGAATGGGGGGGGGGTACTACTACGCAGATCCATCCGCAAATGCATTCAGGGTTGGCGACGCAGTGGGAATATAGAATTGTTTCTGCGTCATCACCGGCTGCTTGTTTACATCTGAAGTTGGAGAGGAGGGTCCGGGGGGGGGGGGGGGGGGGGGTAAAATAGACCCTGCTCTTATAGTCTTTTCTTAGTCATGTTGTAATATGGTATAACACCAAGTAATACTGGTAATAATGTAATAATAATAATAATAATAATGTACTAATACATAATACATAATATACATACATAATAAATAATACATAATAATGTACTGTGACTAATTAGAAGCACGCTATGTAGCCTCACCTATTATTAGTATTGTAATAGTAATTCTAACATAGACCTATAGTAATAACGCTATCGACACCGGAAGTGACAGCTACAGTATGAAGGAGGAAAAGGGAGAGGCGAGTCTAGATCACAGATATGAAAATACTATCTGGAGAAAAACACACACACACACCGCCTACGTTAAAGTCACAGAGATAGTTGCCTTGACTTGTACAGCTAAAGATCGACATGAATAACAAAAAATAACATAACAGTCATCGCTGGATGTGGAAGGGATGTTGTTCTCCCACCGTATCCCAGGCAACATCAATTTATAGAGATACATCCATATATAGAGACAGATCAATATATAGTATATATATATATATATATATATATATATATATATATACATTCCAGATTGTCCCGATCACACCAGCCGACGGAAAGTATCGCCAATTATTATGATATATATATATATATATCATAATAATAAGAAGAAGAAGAAGAAGAAGAAGAAGAAGAAGAAGAAGAAACAATAATCCGAATTATAAATCATAATCTAATCAAAAATAACAATAGGCCTATCATTCTACTATATAGTATTGTCGTTCATGATGTTGCTTATTCTGAGGAAAGACCTTAAGAAACACACCGTGAAATGACGCAACCGTTATATATAGCCTGAGCATGCCACATGCCACGGTGTGTGTGTGTGTGCGTGCGTGTGCGTGTGCGTGTGCGTGTGTGTGTGTGTGTGTGTGTGTGTGTGTGTGTGTGCGTGTGGATACAATGATCACAGAGTTCTATAAATATAAAATAACTCCACGGTTGAGGACCGTGTTGGCTGCTTCGACGCGAGTGCGTCGGAAGAGGGCAGAGTTACGGTGGTGTGGGGGGGGTGTGGTGGGTTGGGGGGGGGCGGGGCCCAACGGTGGGTGTGGGTGGGGGGGTGGGCGGGGCCTCTGCTTCTCCGGTCCAGTCACCGCTTTTTTCCAACCAATGAGCCCAATGAGCTCGGAGCGCGCCCCGCCCACTGTCAGCGTGTGTGTGTGTGAGTGTTTTTTTTTCTCTTTTTTTGTTGTAACCAAAAGCTGGATGTGTAGAACGTCACATGTTGTTTCCCTTCTTCTCACTCCGGTCACCGAGAGACATGTGTTATTTACTGCTCGACTGCAGGGGAAGACGCACGCCGCCTAACCGGCTCTCGGACTAAAAAGAGAGAGAGAGAGAGAGAGCCGCCGTTGTTTCGGACGGTGTTATTGAAACGTTTGGTCGGGTTTTTTTTTTCTTTTTCTTCTTCTTCTCGGGTTCACCCAAAGGAAACAAACCGAGCGCTTCCTAGGGAAAGAACACAAGGGCGAAAGCAACATTTGTTTATAGCTTAAAAAGGGACTTTGGGGGTGCCGGGGGGGATAGCGGCATGGCGAGTCCGCTGAACACGGAACGACAGCTGTTACCGACCGGCACGAACACCACCACCAATAACAACAACAACAACAACAGCGTGAAGAAATGTGGATACTTGAAGAAGCAGAAGCACGGCCACAAGCGCTTCTTCGTGCTGAAGGAGCCCGGCGCGGGGTTCCCCGCTCGCCTGGAGTACTACGAGAGCGAGAAGAAATGGAAAAAACAAGTCGGCGGCGAAGAGAGTCATCCCCCTGGACTGCTGCCTGAACGTCAACAAGCGGGCGGACGCCAAGCACAAGTACCTGATCGCCCTGTACACCCGGGACGAGTACTTCGCCGTGGCGGCGGAGAACGAGCAGGAGCAGGAGAGCTGGTACCGAGCGCTCACGGATCTGTCGTGCGAGGGGAAGGCGGACGACGGCTCTAACAACGCGTCCAGCAGCGCCTCGTCCCTGGTGGGCTTCGACGAGGCGAGCTGCTGCGGCGTCATCACGCCGGTCAGCGCTGCCTACAAGGAGGTATGGCAGGTGAACCTGAAGTCCAAGGGGCTGGGGCAGAGCCGCAATTTGACCGGGGTCTACAGGCTGTGCCTCTCCATGAGGACCATCAGCTTCGTGAAGCTCAACTCGGAGGTCGCCTCGGTCAGTTTGCAGCTGATGAACATCCGGAGGTGCGGCCACTCGGACAGCTTTTTCTTCATCGAGGTCGGCCGCTCGGCGGTCACTGGCCCCGGGGAGCTGTGGATGCAAGCGGACGACTCCGTGGTCGCGCAGAACATCCACGAGACTATCCTGGAGGCGATGAAGGCGATGAAGGAACTGTCGGAATTCCGTCCTCGCAGCAAGAGCCAGTCGTCCGGCACCAACCCCATCTCCGTGCCTATTCGGAGACACTTTAACCATTTGCCTCCCAGTCAGACGGGGCTTACCCGGCGGTCACGCACCGACAGCATGGCCGCGACGTCCCCCGTGAGCAAATTCTCCTCCTGTCGGATACGCGCGGCTAGCGAGGGAGACGGCTCCATGACGCGCCCCGTGTCAGTCAACGGAAGCCCCCTGAGCCCCGGGGTTCATAGGACCCTGCTGAACAGATCCAACACGCTCACGGCTCGCCCGTGTCGAACGTTCGAGTCTTCGTCCCTCCAGCACAGCAAGTCAATGTCGATGCCCGTGTCTCGCTCCCCGCCCGTGGAAGGGGGTAGCCCCAGCCCGGTGAGTCTGTCCTCCTGCCCGGAGACGGCGGGTCCCCCGCGGCCCTCCAGCTGCACCGCCTCCTTCTCCGGCTCACCCAGCGACGCGGGCTTCATCTCCTGCGAGGAGTACAGCTCCAGCCCGGCCGAGGGGCGGGACCTCCGGCTGTCTCTCACTCTGCTGCGCAGCAACACACCGGAGTCCCTCAGCGGGAGCGACCTCCACGGCTACATGGTGATGGAGCGCCAGAGTCACCACCACCACCGCTCGTGGCTCCCGGAGCTGGAGAAGGTCTACAGGAAGAGGACTTACTCCCTCACCACGCCTCGCCAGCAGAGGGCGCCCGCTCAGGTCTCCTCCGCCTCCCTGGACGAGTACACCCTCATGAGGGCCACGTACGGCACCCAGCCTCGCCGGCCTCACACGGCCTCCCCGAAGGCCACCTACCCCGAGGACTACGGCAGCGTGCAGATAGGCCCACACGGCGACCACCGCAAGGGGGACGGGGGCTACATGCCCATGATGCCGGGCCCCGCGCCCAAGATGCCCGGGTCCAAGGGCGACGCCTACATGGCCATGAGCCCCATGTGCGTGTCGGCCCCCAAGCAGATCATCAACCCCCGGTGCCACCCCTCGTCCCCGGCGCCGTGCGTGGACTCTCCCGGCAGCAGCGGCGTGGTCTCGCTGGAGGACAGCGGCTACATGCGCATGTGGTGCGGTGCCAAGATGTCCGTGGACGGGGAGCACCTCCTCAACATGTCCCCCGTCGACCCGCCCGTCTCGCTCACCCCCCCGTCGGACCTCCGTGCGCTGAGCCCCTCGGGCGACCTCCCCCACCACCACTACCACCACCACCCCCACCGGCAGCACCCCTTCTGGTACGGCTCCCTGCCGCGGAGCCTCCAGGCCTCCGAGGAGGACCAGTACGTGGTCATGAGTTTACATCGCCACCGCATCGAGGAGGAGTCCGGCGGACCCGTCTCGCCGGAGGACTCGGCGGTCGGCAGCTGCACGGGGACGCCCGGCGGTACCCCTTGCTCCCCCTCCTCCTCGTCATCCACTTCCACCTCCTCCGCCCTATCCCCGCTCATAGCGTCCCGACCGGAGGGCGTGCCCCCGGTCCACCGGGGGAGAGCCAACCGGCCCACGCGGCTGGCCCTGGAGTCCCTCCGGACGCTGCCCTGCATGAGCGAGCACCCGCTGCCCTCGGAGCCCCGAAGCCCCGGGGAATACATCAACATAGACTTCAGTAGCCCCCCGGTGGGCTCCCACACCACCACCACCACCACCACCACTTCTTCTTCTTTCTCTGATTATGTCAACCTGGAGATGGGCTCTCCGAGGTGCCTAGTAGCGGGGGGATGCCCCTCCGCAGCGGTACCTGTACCCGTGGTTCCGGGACTACCTGGCCCTCAGCAGGCGGTTTTAGCGGGGGGATGCCCCTCCTCACCGGTACCTGTACCCGTGGTTCCGGGACTACCTGGCCCTCAGCAGGCGGTTTGGGGTGGGGAGGCGGAGAAGGAGAAGAACAGCACTGAGAGAGAGGAGAAGAAGAAGGAGGAGCAGCGGGAGAGGGGGATTGTGGAACAGCGACCGGTCACAGACGACTACGCCGAGATGACTTTCGCTACACCTGCTGCGCCCGCCTCCTGTGGCCTCCCCCCCCAGCAGCCCTCCCCTCTCCCCACCAGCCCCACCGCCTGCGTACAGAGACTGGGACTAGGGTCGCCCGCCGCCAAGGCCGACGCCTTCCTCCTCGGCCCCGCCCCGGCTCTACTGGACCCCGACCGGGGGGCTAAGGTGATCCGGGCGGACCCCCAGGGGCGCCGGCGGCACAGCTCGGAGACCTTCTCCTCCACCACCACGGTCACGCCCGTCTGCCCCTCCTTCGCCCACGACGCCAAGCGGCACAGCTCTGCCTCCGTGGAGAACGTGTCGCGCTCGGCACGGAACTCCGACGGCTCCGACGAGGAGTACGGCGGGGGCGGCGGCAGCCCCATGTGCAGGGAGACCTCGGCCGGCTTCCAGAACGGACTCAACTACATTGCCTTAAACCTGATGGAGGGAAGCCTGGTGGCGGGGTGTGAACTGGGGGGAGGCGGCGAGGGGCTGCTGAGGTTCAAGGCGGCGTGCGGCTGCAAGGGGGGCGTGAACGGCTTCGCTGGCGGTCCCTACGCCAGCATGGGCTTCAAGGAGAGTGTCGCCGCCGTCAAAGGTAAATACACCTGTCTTCAACGTTTAAATAAAGCAATGGTTATGACGTGGTCCGCTATGGTTTACTGATGTTCGTGGCAATGGTCTCGTAGATGGCATACGGGAATAACAGATCTACGACCGCATGTCTGCACAGTAGCAAACTATAGAGTCTACGGGCTATTAGTGACTGTAAACACAAGCGTACGCGTCACTTCCGGAACATGAAACGGGGCGGATTGTTGTCGCAGTGGATTCGACGCGATGCGTGTTACCGTGCCATCGTTGTGAATGATGAGTGTTTTGGGGGTTTACTTTCTCGCTTCCTTACCAAGTCGTATTGATATTCACAGTCACACTAACCCCGAACATAACAGTGACTGTGCATTCCCAAAAAACAACAACAACAACACGCCGTTTGGATCAGTGTGTTGGTGACACAGCAGCGTCACCAACACACTGATCCAAACGGCGTGTTGTTGTTGGTTTTTTGTCGCTCAAGAGTTACATAACATGTTTTTTTTGTACGTTTTGAACCGTAAACGACAAACAATGCTTAAAGCGCATTGCTGTCGGGTGGGTGTGTTGTGTGGGCTGTGATGTTTAGATAGGACTATTACGGACTATTCGTCACACCCCGCGGTGCGTTTACAACCTCAAGGCTGTTGTTGGTCCTCCGTGTTTGTCCATTGAGACATTGGGGGGGGGTCTTTGAATGATGCTGTGACGCAGGGGGACGGGTCGTCAGTGAGAGGACCACCAGAACCGCATGTTTGGTTGGTTGTTTGTTTTTAACATGCAGGCGAATCAGTCCACCGTTTTTAGCTTGGTGTCATCATATTGTGTCTGGGTGATGCGTCTCCGTTATTGGGGGGAAAAAAATGTCGATAGGAGTGTCTGAATGGTGTCTGAAACGGTGTGTTTACAAGAGAAAACCGTCCATTAGCTTTCCCGTATTTATTGTGTGTGTGTGTGTGTGTGTGTTTCAGACACAAACAAAAGCAAATACGGCTATTATTTATTTATCAAAGAGGACAGTCTCGACAGGGGGGCGGTGGGGGGGGGGGCGGTACGTGCCAGAAGTTGTTTTGAGCAAAAGGGAAAAGAAAAAAAACCACATTTAGCCTCCTGAGCAGTACCGTGAGTCAGGGAGAACCGATGGCGAAACGCAAGAACTTAATTGCTGTTTTGTTGTTGTTTTCACAACAAAACCCCATCTTTGTCCGCTCACTTCCACGCTGGGAGTTGAGCCCGCCCACCTCCTCCCTCCCTCCCTCCCTCCCTCCCCCCCACCACCCCACCCACCCCCCTACTGTGTGTAGTCTCTGGGTTGCCCGGAAAAACAAGTGAGTCATTTGTTTATCAGTTGTCAGGTACTGGGTTTCAGGGAAGGAATGCAGGTGTACAAAGGTTGCTGGGAGAGGTGAATGCTCACTTGTTTGTCCAACCCGTTAGGATGGACTTGGGGGGGGCGCAAGCCCGCTGGGGGAGGGCGGGCCACTGGCTAGGGGTAGATTTAGTATTCGTTGTTGTTGTTGTTGTTATAGGCGTACATTTGAACTTAGAATTATTTTTACAACACAAAACACGGCGAGAAAATGATGTGTGTGTGCTTGCTTGTGTGTTTTGTGTTAACACATTCACAAGGTGAACGTAGTGGGTACAATACACACACAAAAACACACTAGCCTTTTGTGAGGACTTTTTGTTCCAGCACATGTTTTTGTCTGGGGACGTTGTGTTCCAGAGGGAAAGACCTATATTTTCGAGAGAGAGAGAGAGGGGGGAGAGCGAGAGAGAGAGAGAGAGAGAGAGGGGGGGGGAGAGAGGGACTCTTTACTTGTAAAAGTTGGCCACCTTCCTTAGTTATTTCCATACGGCATTCCTGAAAAACTAAAGATCTGGTTCAGCTCTGGTTAAAAAAAAAACTATCAGCTAACTAAGAGCTCTACTTTTAGTGCTTGCTGATAGCCGCGGTCAGGGTGCCCGTGCACACTCACTCCATGGCCCGCGTGTCTCCGATAAGTAAGAGATGGAAAGAAGAAGAAGAACAGGAGGGTGACCAGACGTTTACTACAAACAACTGGCTTTCCCACATTCTCATCCCCCGCCGCCATTAAGTAAACGGTAGCGACATTCCCGGAACACACACACACACACACTATAACACCAAACAGGTCCTATTAGGAATGTGAAACACGTTAATATCGGTTGGCTGCCTCTTGGAGCGATTGGCGCATTGTTTACGAAAGTGCAGGAAACAAACGCACGCACACTCATGAGAGAGAGAGAGAGAGAGAGAGAGAGAGAGAGAGAGAGAGAGAGAGAGAGAGAGAGAGAGAGAGAGAGAGAGAGAGAGAGAGAGAGAGAGAGAGAGAGAGAGAGAGAGAGAGAGAGAGAGAGAGAGAGAGAGAGAGAGAGAGAGAGAGAGAGAGAGAGAGAGAGAGAGAGAGAGAGAGAGAGAGAGAGAGACCTCTCCTTGAACAAACATGCAAATGTGCGAACACAGACAGTTTGTTGAATGGGTTTTAAAGTGAGTGAGGAGGACTCTTTCTTCCAGGCAGTTTTTTTAGATTCCGTGCTGGTGTTATTACGTCTCTGACGACACATTAAGTTGAAGGGTTGAACCAGGGGTGCTTGTTTTGGTTCAGGCCAGACAGGGGGAGCTGAAAGGGAGGGAGGGAGGGGTAAGTAGCTCCCTGTTTAAGTTTCAAAGCACGGCCAACGTAGCCTAATGGCCCCTACCCGCCAAAGTCAGCCCAGACGGTTGTGTGTGTGTGTGTCACCCACACACACACACACACCCCTCTTTTACACCCCCACCTCACCCCTTCTGGCTTTCCCCATCCTTCTGGAAGTGCTCTTGTATGATTGTTGGTGTACAGGGCAGATTAACACTTAGGAGATGAGTGAGTCAGTCTGTCTCTCCAGGCTGCGGGTGCATGTGGATGTACTGCACACACACGCCCATTCAACACGTGTATACGAGTACACTCATTCATTACCATGGTCATACACATACAGTACATTACATTTGATATATAACCCATTCATTATGTAATACATGTATATGTATACGAACACACACACACACACACACACACACACACACACACACACACACACACACACACACACACACACACACACACACACACACACACACACACACACACACACACACACACACACACAGTTATGGCAGATGGTGGGGGGGGGTGGGGGCTTGCATCTGTCCTGCCAAGCAGTGCTTCTCACTGCTTATCTGGCTCTTCACAAGGGAGTGACAATACGCTAATGATTGGCCGCCATCTGCCACAACAACAGAGGGAGAGACGCAGACAAGGAGTGAGGGGGTGGTGGGTGGTGGTGGTGGGTGGAGGTGGTGGG
>CM051015.1:3615194-3617694 GCA_027704905.1 Muraenolepis orangiensis | reverse complement strand
AGACCCGCCTCGTTCCCTGTCACATTCCTGAGGGGAACGGGACACGTTTGTTGAATCTGTTGGAAATGTGTGGAAACCAGAATATGCAAATATCCACCCACGCATATCCACGCACGCACGCACGCACGCACACACACACACACACACACACACACACACACACACACACACACACACACACACACACACACACACACACACACACACACACACACACACACACACACACACACACACACACACACACACACACACACACACACACACAGATGCATTCACAAACACACACACACACACACATACAAACACTCACAGATGCATTCACAAACACACACACACACGTACACACACTTGCACACGCACACACACACACACACACACACTCACAGATGCATTCACACACACACACACACACACACACACACACACACACAAAATAAACAATTAGATATTTATTCAGTCATACATATGTATGCATGCATAATTAATGACCGGCATATGTTCTTCGTCCATTGTTTATCATTTCATTGCTTGTTTATTGCTATTCATGCTTACTTACTGCTATTGTGTACTGTATTTTACAGATATATATATATATATATCAAATATGGATTTTAACTTAATGATACAATAACGCACCAAAAGTGTGATTGTTATGAACACAAATCAGAATCAGAAGAACAACAGAGCGAAGTAGAGGAGCGATCCTGAACTCTCTCACACAACACAGCCATTGAGGATCTGAACGCCTTTCAGCGCACCCCAACGTGAACACACCGCCGTCCAAGAGAGCCCCCCCGGAACCAGCGGACGGAACCGGGCCACGTTTCACACGCCGAGGGGACCTCCGGACCGCCCCGAGGTTCTGACGCTTCCCACAGCCTTTCGCACTGAGCTTTGCCTGCCTCAAGCACCAGCCAGCGGACGCCCCCCCTCAGAGGCACGTTCTGCCCCACACAACACAACACAACACAGCCTTTATCCTCCCTCTGAGGCTCTTGGCTCTCACAGTTCCAGCACCCGGGCCTCTGTGTTCTTCACAGCCTCCACAGTCCTCAGTCTACAACCGCTCATCTATTGGTGACCCACCGTATCCCCCCGTTCGCTCGCGCTCGCTCGCTCTCTCTCTCTCTCTCTCTCTCTCTCTCTCTCTCTCTCTCTCTCTCTCTCTCTCTCTCTCTCTCTCTCTCTCTCTCCTCTCTCTCTCTCTCTCTCTCTCTCTCTCTCTCTCTCTCTCTCTCTCTCTCTCTCTCTCTCTCTCTCTCTCTCTCTCTCTCTCTCTCTCTCTCTCTCTCTCTCTCTCTCTCTCTCTCTTCATGTTTCTCCTTATTCCCACTCAACCCGTGTCTTATCTGGACCGTGCTACGAGCGTGAAGCACGGCGGGGACGGGAGAGCAGAGAGAGAGAGAGAGAGAGAGAGAGAGAGAGAGAGAGAGAGAGAGAGAGAGAGAGAGAGGAGAGAGAGAGAGAGAGAGAGAGAGAGAGAGAGAGAGAGAGAGAGAGAGAGAGAGAGAGAGAGAGAGAGAGAGAGAGAGAGAGAGAGACGAGGAACAGAGAGAGAGAGAGAGAGAGAGAGAGAGAGAGAGAGAGAGAGAGAGAGAGAGAGAGAGAGAGAGAGAGAGAGAGACCATAGAGAGAGATACGCAGAGAGAGAGAGAGAGAGAGAGAGAGAGAGAGAGAGAGAGAGAGAGAGAGAGAGAGAGAGAGAGAGAAGAGAGAGAGAGAGAGAGAGAGAGAGAGAGAGAGAGAGAGAGAGAGAGAGAGAGAGAGAGAGAGAGAGAGAGAGGAGAGAGAGACAGAGAGAGAGAGAGAGAGAGAGAGAGCACAGAGAGAGAGAGAGAGAGAGAGAGAGAGAGTAGAGAGAGTAGAGAGAGAGAGAGAGAGAGAGAGAGAGAGAGAGAGAGAGAGAGAGAGAGAGAGAGAGAGAGAGAGCACAGAGAGAGAGAGAGAGTAGAGAGAGAGCCAGGCAGCTGTAATACGTTTTGTTTATATCACGCCGGGAATTATTGCACCGTTACATAAGACTGACCTTCTCACAAGGTCTTGTCTGTTTACACGCATATAGATATTTATAAGCTGTGTATGCGTGCCTGTGTGTGTGTGTGTGTGTGTGTGTGTGTGTGTGTGTGTGTGTGTGTGTGTGTGTGTGTGTGTGTGTGTGTGGTGTGTGTGTGTGTGTGTGTGTGTGTGAGAGACAGAGAGGAACGTGAGGGAGAGAGAGGGGCGAGAGAGGGATGAAGGGAGAGAGCAGAAGATAAGGCTAGAGAGAGAGGAGGAGAGAGCGGGAATAGAGAGGGAAGCCAGGCAGCATGGGTGTGAAGCATGCTCTAGTGTAGTCAGTTAGTCTACTGTAGGGATTATGCAGTACAGTTGTCTCACAAGTCCGACCGTCCAATCCGGGTGAACGGGGGGCGTTTCTCTTCTTTGTTTCGGCCAATCATGTTGATCTGCAAGCCTGTAATTGGCTATTCACAGCGAAAACAAACTCCACCAGCAGTAG
>CM051015.1:3597694-3600194 GCA_027704905.1 Muraenolepis orangiensis | reverse complement strand
GAAGGAACACTCTGTCTTTGTGCTGCTATGTTTGATCTGCTAGCGTATGTGTGCGTGCGCGTGCAGGTTCACATTGGACGGCGGTATGCGAGGTGCATGCTATCTGGGTCCCCGGCGTGCTGCTGGACGGCGCACGGCGTGCCGGGATTGGCGGGGGATCGACACCCGCCCCCCCCCCGGGGCGGAACACCGGGTGCTCCGCGAGGGGGAAGCGCCTGGCGGAGAACGGAGGAGACGTCCGTATGAGTTGAGTTGAGTTGCGGTTGTGGTGTTCGTGTTCGGCGGCGTTACATTGTGTTCCGGGCCGCCGGTTGGCAGCGTGTCCCGGCTTTAACGGGATTTAAAAATAAGCGCACGCCCTCCTCCGGTTCATAACCGGGGGGGGGGGGGGAAAGGTGGCACCAGGCTGATGTTCTTCTCCAGTCGTCGGTGGGGGGGACGGACCATGGAGTGGACCACCTGTTCCCAAACGGACACACCGGGGGGAGAATTCCCCCCTCAGAATTCTGAGGGGGGTCAGACCCGAAAGAGGAAGCCAATGAGGACCAGATTGAGAGAGAGAGAGAGAGAGAGAGAGAGAGAGAGAGAGAGAGAGGAGAGAGAGAGAGGAGAGAGAGAGAGAGAGAGAGAGAGAGAGAGAGAGAGAGAGAGAGAGAGAGAGAGAGAGAGAGAGAGAGAGCAATGAAAAGAGAGATAGATGGGAAACTCTAATGGGTGAGGCGGAGGAGAGAGGAACAAGGACTAATAACACACATACAAGTGATGGTTAAAAGTGGTCAGGATTCATGTGTACCAGACTACACACACACACACTTACACAGTTCACCAACACTGCAGTATTTAGGGTCCTGGCAGTTGAGTCTTGTTTACATGGAACACAAACACACACACAGGAACCCAAGGAGGCGGGAAACCAGGGATGACCAGAGAGAGAGAGAGAGAGAGAGAGAGAGGAGAGAGAGAGAGAGAGAGAGAGAGAGAGAGAGAGAGAGAGAGAGAGAGAGAGAGAGAGAGAGAGAGAGAGAGATTTAAATGTATGTTTTCCATGCCAATAAAGCGCCCTTTGAATCCTGAATCTTGAGAGAGAGAGAGTAAGAGAGAGAGAGACAGAGGGAGAGAGTGAGAGAGACAGAAAGAGAGAGAGACAGAGACAGAAAGAGAGAGAGACAGAGACAGAGACAGAGAGAGACAGAGAGAGAGAGAGAGAGAGAGAGACAGAGAGAGAGAGAGAGAGAGAGAGAGAGAGAGAGAGAGAGAGAGAGAGAGAGAGAGAGAGAGAGAGAGAGAGAGCGTAAGAGAGACAGAAAGAGAGAGAGACAGAGACAGAAAGAGAGAGAGACAGAGACAGAAAGAGAGAGACAGAGAGAGAGACAGAGAGAGCCAAAGCCTCCCTGAGTACCCAAGCTCCCTCAGGTATGTGGTTTGTGGGAACACAATGTAACCAGAGATTGTCTCAGAGTGTATTTAAGTTGAGCTGAACTCTGCTCCACTGCCCCCCCCCCCCCCCCCCCCCCCCCACCACCCCTCTGCAATAACAGGCGGAGTAGCATGAACTCTTAGGTCCCCCAATGGGGGAAGACAGGCCTGTGTACACACTTTACTGGAACAACAAACATTGACTGTGCGCCCTACCCTACATTCTATGTCTATGTCTCTCCCGCTCCCCCCTCTCCCCCTCTCTCCCTCTCCCCCTCTCGCCCCCTCTCTCCCTCTCCCCCTCTCTCCTCTCTCTCTCTTCTACCCTCGCCATTCAAGCCGCCAACTCGGAGACCTCCACCTTTATTGTGAAAGAAGCAATGTTGGCCAATAGCATAAAATATATATATATATATATATATAATATTCAAAATATTGCTTTCTCCCTGTCTCTCTGTCTCTCTCTCAAAAATGTAATTACATTAAATAAAATTTGTGTCTATATATATATATAAATATATATGTATGTTTGTATATATATATATATATATATATATATATATATATATATACTGTTTATATTTATATAAATATTTATATTTATATGAATAACATAGACTTTTTACATAGTACATGTATATATATATATGACATCTATCAGCTGTCCTTTTTAGTTCATTTTTATTGTATATATTATTAGTATGGTGTTGTTTTGGAACTGTGGGAGGGAATGGGGAGCAAGCATTCCAATGTGCTTATCTTGTATCTTGTAGAATGTAGAAATCTTATTTAGGTTTGTTTAGCATTAGAAATGATACATTCAAATATTATTATTATTATAGGTATTAAAGGTGCTATGAATATATAGGAATATATAATTATAATAATAAGCAAATATACAAATATATACTGTATATAATTAAAGTTATCATTTGAGTCTAACTCTAATGCTATTTGTGAGTGAAATGTGCTGTGAGAATATGTGTGACCAACTGCCGAGATGGTCTCCGTGTGAGACCATCTAGCTGCTATGACCGCTGACCGCCTCACTTCTGACCAAGCAGGGCTAACGTCTCATCTGCTC
>CM051015.1:3570194-3592694 GCA_027704905.1 Muraenolepis orangiensis | reverse complement strand
GTGGTAGAGGTGGTGGTGGTGGTAGAGGTGGTGGTGGTGGTGGTGGTGGTAGAGGTGGTGGTGGTGGTGGTGGTGGTGGGAGCTTTTTATTGAACAAACATCCCGCTGCAAAAGCACGTATGATTAATCATGCTGTACCTCAGAGAAAAATACATCAAAAATACAATCAAATACAAAGCTAAGCTAGGACCCCCACCCCCCAGAAGCAGAAGCTTTCCCAGAATGGTGGTGGTGGTGGTGGAGCTGGAGGTTGGAGGTGGGGTTGGTGGTGGTGGTGGTGGAGCTGGAGGTTGGAGGTGGGGTTGGTGGTGGTGGTGGTGGTGGTGGTTGTGGTTGTGGTGGAGGTGGTGGTGGTGGTGGTGGTGGTGGAGGTGGTGGAGGTGGTGGTTGTGGTGGAGGTGGTGATGGTAGCGAAGGTTTGTGGCGGAGGTTGATATGGTGGAGGAGGTGGTGGGCTAATGATGGTGGAGGTGGTTGGTGGGAGGTGGGAGATGGGAGGTGGGAGGTGGGATCTGGGGGTGGTGGTGGTGGACATGGTGGAGAAGGTGGTGGTAGCGGAGGTGGTGGTGGTGGTGATGAAGTTGGTGGTAGTGGAGGTTGTGGTGGAGGTGGAGGTGATTGGGTGGTGTGGATGATGGTGGAGGCGGTGGTATAGTGGTGGTGGTGAGGATGGAGGTGGTGGTGGTGTTGGTAGTGATGGTAGTGGGAGGTGGGGGTGGTGGTGGTGGTGGTGGAGAAGGTGGTGGTGGTGGTGATGGTGGTGGTGGATATGGTGGAGAAGGTGGTGGTGATGGTGGTGGTGTTGCTGGTGGTGGTGGTGGTGGTGATGGTGGTGGTGCTGATGGTGTGCGCTTCCTAATGTAAACATGACTTACAGCACAGAGAGGTCCTCTGGGTGGAGCTCCCAGGGAACACAAGAAGAAGAAGAAGAAGAAGCAGCAGCCGTACGCCAGGGCGACGCCCCGGGATGCTGTTGCCAAGGAAACAATACAAAGGTTATTGACATCCTCTCCAGCGTTCCTGGGGATCCCGGTTCTTTGTTTTGCGTAATGTTGCCTTGCTTTGACGTGTGGCTGTGAGGCGGCGGGCCGGTGGTCTCTGGAGATGACCAGTCTGTCACGGAGCATCACACACACACACACACAGATGCACACACACACACACACACACACACACACACACACACACACACACACACACACACACACACACACTCACACTCACACTCACACGCACACACACGCAAATGACACTGCGTGCGTTGGCTAGTGTGGGATGCTTGGCATTCCTGGTTGTACATTCTCGCTCTTTTTAGATTTGGTTGTTAGATAATGTTTTTTTTCGGATGCATTGCAGGCGTGTGGGTGCGTGAGTGTACGTGTGTGTGAGTGTGTTTGTATGTGTGCGTGTGTGTGCGTTTGGTAGCATAATGCTGACACACTCAAGACTTAATATAAGTTAAGACACGATAGGTTTCACACCTGACTGACTGACACATTAGTGCTATTTTTGAGTTTTCTCTTCCCCAGGAGTGTGTGTGTGGTGTGTGTGGTGTGTGTGTGTGTGTGTGGTGTGTGTGTGATTGCATATGTAATGTGTGCATGCACATGTATGTGTATATGGCTGTGTGTATTTGTATGTGTGTGCTGTTCCCCAGGAGTGTGTGTGTGTTTCCCCTTCCCCACGTGTGTGTGTGTGTGTGTGTGCGTGCGTGCGTGCGTGCGTGCAGCGTGCGCGCGTGCGTGCGTGTTTGCGTAACCCCCAGCTCGTCAGCAGTATAGAATATCATTAATTGCGTCGTTAATTGGCCTCATCGTCTGAGACGCCCCCCGCCTTTCTGAAAGTGCTGACTGCTGGGCGAGCGAGATAGGGCCGAGCTGGGGAGAGCGAGTAGTCATTTCTGTGGCTGCACTACGAGAGAGAGCGAGAGAGAGTAGGGTGGAGGAGGAAGACTTCATCATCTGTTACCCATCTGCCCTCTGTGGTGATGGATCACTGTGCTTTTCCTCTAAACACACACACACACAAACACACACACACACACACACACTACACAGTCTAAACACACACACACACACACACACACACACACACACACACACTCAGACGTTACATATTCTAAACACACACACACACACACTACACAGTCCAAACACACACACACACACACAGTCCAAACACACACACACACACACACACACACACACACACACACACACAAACACACTCAGATGCTACATATTCTAAACACACACGCACACACTACACAGTCCAAACACATACATACACACACATACACACACACACACACACACACACTACACACTACACACTACACAGTCTAAACACACACACAAACAAACACTACACAGTCTAAACACACACACACACACACACACACACACACACACACACACACACACACACACACACACACACACACACACACTCAGACGCTACACATTCTAAACACACACACAAACAAACACTCTCTCTAAACACATAAACACAAACCAACAAACACTACACAGTCTAAACAAAGACACTACACACACACACACACACACTACACAGTCTAAACAGTAAGACACACATAAGCACTACACAGTCTAAGCACACACACACCCACACACACCAACACACACCCACACTACACAAACAGATGTGTCTAAACAGACACAGCTGTGTGACATCTGTGTGTGTGTGTGTGTGTGTGTGTGTGTGAGTACACATGTCCCCTGCCTGTTGGAGACCCATGTGTTGTGTGAGTGGAATTGCAGAGTGATGGATCGGTGGGAAAGAGACAGACCCGGAAAAGTCTTTCATTGAACATTGAGACAGTTGGCGAAATGATATTATTGATTTCTTCCGTTGTCCCTGGCAACGCACGGAAGCCCGGCGCCTGGCGCCTGACCTTCCAGGAAGCAACAACAGGAGAGGAGGAACAGTGCACCGGGGGAGGGGGGGTCAGAGGAGGACAGGATGGAGAGAGAGAGAGGAGGAGGAGGACGAGGAGATCAGGTCCTGAGACGGAAGGAGGAGATCCCGGCCTCCAGTAACATGATTGGTCAACGCAAACAGAGGGGAGGCCACGATTTTTGAGCCCATCTGCCATCAGACTTTAATAAACTAACCCTGACCCTAACCTAACCCTGACCTTAACCTAATCCTAACCCTAACCTAACCCTGACCTCTCTCTCTCTCTCTCTCTCTCTCTCTCTCTCTCTCTCTCTCTCTCTCTCTCTCTCTCTCTCTCTCTCTCTCTCTCTCTCTCTCTCTCTCTCTCTCTCTCTCTCTCTCTCTCTCTCTCTCTCTCTTTATATCTAAGTAACTTAATAGGACTATAGCTAGTCACCATGTGTGTTATCACATATGATCGCCTTGGAACACTCTTGGAATTACAGAACAATACAGCAACAAGGCACTGGGACTGACCCGTGGCGGCCTACTAGTTAGGATACGCCGGAGGCGATGGAACCCAGGCCTACCGAGCATTCTCCTCGCCAACGTCCAGTCTCTCGCAAACAAGTCTGACAAACTGAACTGTCGTAACATAAGGGCGCCATGATTTTTACGGAGACGTGGCTGTCCTCCGTGATTCCTGACGAAGCAGAGCAACCACCGGGATTCTCTTTGTTTCGGACCGACCGAACAGCTGAGTCCACGGGGAAGAACAAAGGTGCAGCGTATGCTGCTTGGTGAACAACAGCTGGTGTACGGACTTTCAGGTGTTTTCTCAACATTGCTCATCTAATCTGGAATTACTGACTATCAAGTGTCGCCCTTTTTACGACCATCGCATTGGACAAAGTTTACATTGAAGTGAACAAACTTCAGAATCGCTACCCCGAGGCAGTCCCCATTGTAGCGTGGGACTTTAACCACTGGTATTACCAAAATACTATCAACACATCCATGTCCGACCAGACAGAACAAGACTCTTGATCACTGCTACACCACCATCAAGCACGCTTATCGCGCTGTTGCGCGGCCGGCTTTCGGCAAATCAGACCACGCCTCCGTGCTTCTACTTCCTGCTTACAAGCAGAAGTTGAAGTCCACTCCCACAGTTGTAAAGAACGTGCGTCGCTGGACAGACGATGCCGTACTACACCTGCAGGGGGGGCTAGAAATCACTGACTGGAGTGTATTCAAGACCACTGACCTTGATGTGTATGCAGATCATGTCACAGCATACATTAACAGGCTAGTGGAAGAATGCATCTTGACCAGGTCTGTTCGCTCATTTCCGAACCGCAAACCGCAAAAAGATGAATGCTGACATACGGAACAAACTTAAGGAACGGAGTACGGCTTTCACAACAGGCAACTCCGATCACTACAAGAAGGCCAAGTATGAACTCAGAAAAGCCATCAAGAAGGGTCAATTGGATTACAAAAACAAATTGGAATTACAGTTCTGGGGCTCTGACACCAGACATATGTGGGATGTCTGAGGGTCCTCTCCAACTACAAGGGGAGCTCAGGGGCAGTTGCCAACAATGACCCTAACCTACCAGATGAGCTAAACAAGCCGAAACTACGCATGCACACACAGAAGTGGACGACGCGCGCCGTTTTAAAAAAGCAACGCTTCAAGACAAAGCCATAAAGAACTTGGACACTAAGAAATCAAGAGTGATCTGAGAAGAGGGCTTCTGTAAAGGTTTGCTAAACTGTTATTACTGTGAGTGCCAACTATAGTAGTGTGTGTGCGGTAAGCGTTTTGACTCATTTGCTCATGTCATTTTATTAAGGCTTGTTAATTAAGGCGTAAAGTTAAAGGGAAAATAAGTGTTCCAGGAGGAGAAAAAAAAGATTGGCCTGAAGCAGGTTCTCTCTTTGACTCAAGCACCTACACTTCAGGCAGAAGCTAAAAGCAAGATAGCTGACCAAGAGACTGCAGCCATGAAGCGTTGTTTAGAAAGAGAGGAAGAGGAAGCTAAAAGTAAAGCTCGTCTAGAAGAAGAGCATGTAGCTCTACAACAGACTCTGGATGACAAACAGAGAAAAATACAGCATTTCGAAGCAGTAAAAGTTTCAATGCAGCACGAGCAAGAATGCAAGTGTATGACCAAGAAGAGTCCATTAAAGAAGAATGGAAAGACTTGCTAGAGAGGGATCTGGTAAGCAACCCAGTGCCTGCTCCCACAAGTCCTCAACCACAGGTTGTCACTACTTCCTCAAGTGAAAGTAGAGCAGAGCTTGTTAAGATGCTAGCTGGCGCCTTAACTGCCAACAGAATCCCAGTTCCTGAACCTTCAGTGGGGATGCATTGAAATACAATGAGTGGAAACTCTCCTTTGAAACACTGACTGATCAGAAGAACATCCAAGACAAAGAAAACATATACTACTTAAGGAGATATGTTAGTGGACAAGCTAAGAAAGCACTTGATGGTTATTTCCTGCTCGGAACCAAACCTGCCTATGTTGCAGCATGGGAGATTTTGGAGGAGAGATATGGGAATCCATTTACAATTGCAAAAGCCTATAGAGACAAGCTTCAATCGTGGCCCAAGATGGAATCTAAGGACAGCTTTGAGCTCAGAGATTTTGCAGACTTTCTCCGAAGTCCAAGAAGACAGCAACCAATTTCCCTCCTTCAGCCAATTTGTAAAGTTTCTGACAAGAGAAGCAAAGATTGCCTGTAACCCTGTCACATCATTGCAATCACTGAAGCAAGGTGAAGCTAGCTGAAAACACTAAATCTCAAAGACAACAAAGCTTTGCAGCAAAGACACTGACCACAAGTTCAGACGAAAACACTGTCTTAACATGTATTCTCTGTAAGAATAATTGCCATTCTTTGCACAATTGCAGAAAGTTCATGGAGCAAGCTGTTCCCGACATAATCAATTACATTCAAGCTCAGAAGTTATACTTTGGATGTCTCGAGACTGGCCATCAGTCTCGAGGAGCTGCCACAGTAGGAGTGTATGAGAAGTGTGCAAGAAGCAACATCCTACCTGTCTGCATGAAGAGCGTGCAAAGGAAGAACAAAGACCACCACAAGCCAATCAACACTTCAGTTCACAAAGGTTAAATACAAATCAAGAAAGGTACAAAGAAAGACCTCAACCAACACAACAAGAAGAAAGAACCACAGGGGCTACTTCCAACAGAGTAATACTTGGTGAAGGTAACACATCAGCAGCTGCTATAATTCCAGTCTGGCTTTCATCCACATGTCAACCAGCAGAATAAATCCTTGTATACGCTCTGTTGGATTCTCAAAGTGACGCAATGTTTGTGCTAAGTGAAGTAGCTGAGGCTTTGGAAGCAAGTAAAGAACAAGTCAAGCTCAAGCTATCTACTATGACCTCAAGAACCACAGTTGTAAGCACTCAAAGAGTGAACAACCTACAAGTCAGATGCTTTTACTCCGGTAAAAAGATTCCCTTACCACCAGTCTATACACATGACTTCATTCCAGCCAACAGAACTCACATACCAACAGATGAAACTGCAAAAGCTTGGTCTCATCTAGAGCACCTCCGAGGAGAGATTGCACCTCTGCAAGACTGTGAAGTGGGTCTGCTCATAGGGTACAACTGCCATCGCATAGTAGTTAGACAAGTGACACCAGGTGTAGAACCTTCTCTCAGTCTCAAAACTGAAGTACACTATGTGAGCCGAAACAAAGTTAAAGACATTTCTCCCTCAGACATGATAAAAATCCTCAATCAGACTTCTCAGAAAGAGCTGGAGAAGAGGATTCTGTGTCCCAAGAAGATCTCAAGTTCCTGTCGAAAGTTGAGAGAAAGCATCACACACAAAGAGAATGGTCACTACAAAATGCTATTATCATTCAAAGGCGAAAGACCAAAGCAAGATGTGCTCAGTACACAGCCTAAATTGTCTTGACAGAAGACTAAAAAGGGACCTACCTGTAAGAGAATGCAAGGTGGGAGACATCAATGAGGATGATCCTGAAATTAGCAAGGCTATTGTGTGCAACACAAAGGCAAAAGAACACTTACAGAAATTCTCTGATTGGTCAAGGGTAGTAAGAGCAGTTGCAGAAGACTGAAACGACATGCCAAAGAACACCAAGGTGTGAAACAAAGAACCAATGAATGTACAACCATCGAAGAAAGGAAAGAAGCAGAACTTTTCATCATCCAGCTAGTTCAAAAGGAGTCCTTCTACAAGATGACCTGACACCCCATAATGAGTGGAAGCTGGCCACAATCACAGAAGTCTTTCCAGGGTCAGATAGTAGGGTCAGAAAACTTCAATTACTGGTTAGCCAAACCACATTTGACAAAAAGGGGAAACCCACAATTAGAACTGTGTTCCTTTAAAGACCTGTACACAAGGTTGTTACTCTGCTGGAGGCAGAATAAAGACCTGTACACAAGGTTGTTACTCTGCTGGAGGCAGAATAAAGACCTGTACACAAGGTTGTTACTCTGCTGGAGGCAGAATAAAGACCTGTACACAAGGTTGTTACTCTGCTGGAGGCAGAATAAGGTGTTTCATGTGTTGCCTGTGATTCCATATTAAGTTGTTATCTACAGGTCATGTCTATTTTAAAGGGTAAAGCGTTCACTTTGTACAAACATTTTGTGTGAAATCTCACGAGAAATGTGTGATTTGGTGGGAGTGTAAGTGCAGCTTTTACACGTTCATCATTTAACTGTAATATGTATTTTCTAAGTTTAATAATTATTATTTGTTGTAATATTCAATGCGTGCAATATTTAGAGTCTTTTATTTTGAAGTCCAAGCTCACGTCTCGTTATGCTGTTCTCGCGTGAGTTAGAGAGCGAGAGAGAGAGAGAGAGAGCGAGAGAGAGAGAGAGAGAGACAAGAAACTGAGAGTAAGCTGCACGGGTACTTTCACAGCTCCGTTAGTTTAAGTGTATTCTTATAAAGTTGTAAGGACTGAAGAATACTTCCCTCTGTTTTCAGAGCATGCAGCTAGCTAACGAGGTATGTTGTTGTGTTTGTATTTCTTTTACGTTTATTACTTTACTAAAGTCATCTCACATGCTGTGAATGTTATTGTGTGTCTAACATGATAATATGTTTGTCTTTTATACTGTTTGTTTATGTGTAGTTTTCACAGTGGATTTGAAGAGGAATAAACCCGTTATGAGAAAGCCACTTGTGTGTCTGCCTGTGCTTCGAGGGAATTAAAGACTACGTTCTACAACAGTCTGTCATCCCAGCGTGCTTCAAAACGACAACCATTGTGCCGTTACCCAAAAAGACCAAGGTAACAAGCCTCAATGACTATCGTCCAGTGACTTTAACACCCATAGCCATGAAGTGCCTGGAGAAACTTGTTATGTCGCATATCAACTTCCATCCCTGAGTCCCTAGACCCACTCCAGTTTGCATTCAGACCAAACAGGTCTGTAGACGACGCCATTTCCCTGGCACTACACACGGCCCTGCAGCACCTAGACAGGAGGGACACCTACGTCAGACTGCTGTTCATTGACTACAGCTCAGCGTTCTACACCATCGTTCCCTCCAAGTTGGTCCTGAAACTGAGGGACCTAGGTCTGGGCGCTCCCATCTGTAACTGGATTATGGACTTCCTGACAGGCAGGCCTCAAGTGGTGAAGATTGGGAACAACATCTCATCCACTCTGGTCCTCAACACCGGAGCACCCCAAGGCTGCTGCCTCAGTCCCCGGCTGTACTCATTGTACACACATGACTGTACTGCAGCACGCACAGCAATAATCGGATTATCAAGTTTGCAGACGACACCACAGTCATCGGCTTGATAAGCGAGGGTGATGAGACGGAGTACAGAGATGAGGTGGTCCAGCTGAAGCGATGGTGTGAGGACAAAAGCCTTGCACTGAATGTTAGCAAGACCAAGGAGCTCATCGTGGACTTCAGGAGCCACCGGGGCACCCATTCCACCATCAGCCTGGATGGGACACCGGTGGAAGTCGTCAGCTGCTTCCATTTCCTTCGACTACAGATTTCCGATGACCTGGCGTGGACACGCAACACGGAGGTCATGCTGAAGAAGGCACACCAGCGCCTCTATGCTCTGCGGTGCCTCAGAAAAAGTGGTATAGGCCAGAGGTGACTAGTGAACTTCTACCGTGGCACCGTAGAGAGCGTCCTGACGGGTGGTGTCACTTACCGTGTTTCCACCAAGCTGTTTTCCGGGCTGGTTCGGAGCTTGGGCCTAATCTCAAACCAGTTATTTGCGTTTCCACCGTGAAGGAACCACTTTCTGGCATGGTTAACTGGTTCCTGAGCGGCCCCACATTGAAGCTGGGCTAGCCCAGCAAGCTCCACTATGCCAGGGGCTGGGGGCGGGGCTTATCGGACAAACTCAAAGTTTTTGACCGCCATTTTTTAATCACTAAAATTCGCCATGGACGTGAAGGTGACAGTGGTCCGTGGACGAGACAAACTGCCTCCTTGCGTTGTGGTCTTCGGCAGAAGGTCACAATAAACTAGAGGAGCTTCTAGAACAAACCGCTATTAGAAAAACTACAGCGCGAGATGTCTTCAGCGGGGGACAGAACCGAGGAGCTAATCGATAACAAACTGGATGATCCGCTGCTGTCACTCTGGTCTTGGTAAGTTTTACTTTATAAATCTTTCCCGTGTTGCCAACCAGCTTTGTATTTATAATCTGTTTAGCAAGCTACTCATTATCACATCAATGTTATGTTCGTATCATCAGAAATGAGGAGCTATGATTGCTAGGCTTCTGTTAACCTTGATAACAACGTCAGGATGCTACTTCTAAAACAGCAAGTGTAATGGAGTCATGTTTTAATGCACTTTTCTTTTGTTTTAGTTGTTTATGGAGTCGTCGTCCCTCGACGATGTCGATGCGGAGCTACCGCCCCCACTGGGCTGCAGCTCGCACAGGAGCCCCTCAGAGCTTTATTAACATTGACTTATTACACTGCACTTTACATTTTGTGATTACTGTATATTGTGTATTTAATGTTTTGTTTTTTAAAATAAAACATTTCTAAATAAATGTCCGCTTCATTATGCTTTATCAACCGAGAAACATAATACAAGATGACAGTTTCGAAGAAGAAAAGGCGAATGGTCCCTTTTGTTTAAGTACTCTTAACTATTAATGCAGCTCTAACGTCAAGTCCATTTTATTAGTATAGTCCTTTATCACAGTTAGGGGCTTCAACGTAATCGCGTCCATAGCACTAAAGACGAGCAGCTCAACGCGTTGGACCAGCCGTGTTTGTAGCCTGAAAGCCAGGAGCAACACTTTTCCATACATCATGTAATCCACTGTTGTGGAAGTTGGTGCTAGCGTTGCTGGGAAAGCAGAGACGTTAACAGTGACGTCATGACGTGGCTCTCTCGGCGAAAAAGTCGGTGGAAACGCAAACCGGTTCTTAGACGGCTCGCCAGTTGAACCAACTGCGAACCGGCTCTAGCGCCATCCGAGAGCTAGAACTAGGCTTGCGTTGGTGGAAACGAGGCAACTGTGTGGTACGGCAACACCACTGCATGGGACAAGAAAGCCATCCAGAGGGTCGTGAGGACGGCAGAAAAGATAATCGGGTGTGCACTTCCATGCATTGAGGAGATCTTTAGGACCAGATGTCGGAAGAAGGCCATCTCCATCACAAAGGACTGCAACCACCCTGGGCACCATCTCTTCTCTCCCTACCACCTGGTCGCCGGTTGCGCAGCATCCGTACAGCAAGGACTACCAGGTTTAAGGAGAGTTTTTTTCCACAGGCAGTGTGCCTACTGAACTGCTAGGAGTGCTGCCACTTTCACTTTCATAACATTGTCATTAACATAACACTTACATACTTTCTGGACTCATCACAGTTACTGCACTGTATTCACGGTGCTGCTGCACTATACTGGCACTTTAAATGTTTTTGAAAAAATTTGGTTCATTTTATTGTATATATAATTTTTATTATATATAGATGTTTTTAAGATGTATTCTGCGGGAGGGAATGTGGAGTAAGCGTTCCTATGTACTTTTACAAATGGCAATTAAAAATTCTCTCTCTCTCTCTCTCTCTCTCTCTCTCTCTCCTCTCTCCTCTCTCTCTCCTCTCTCTCTCTCTCCATCTCTCTCTCTCTCTCTCTCCTCTCTCTCTCTCTCTCTCTCTCTCTCTCTCTCTCTCTCTCTCTCTCTCTCTCTCTCTCTCTCTCTCTCTCTGCTCATTCAGAGCGTCCCATTGTCCCGGGTGTTCTGTGGTGAGATGAGCCCTGAGAGATGAGGGGTGAAGAGCGTTGGCATCCCACTCTCTGAACCTACGGAGCACCAGGCCGGCGCTGGCTACACCCCACGGCTCAAGTGTCTTACCCTGGATTGGCCCCCCTTCCCTTCCCTTCCCTCCTCCACTGTGGTCCTGGGGGACGGAGCGTTCCTCTCCACCATGAATGTCTGGTCCTGGCCTCATCGATCAGGCTGCGAGTGGAGAGTGTGCTCGTAAGTCAACATCCCCATAAACCTTACAGCCAGACCTTGCGTTAATCAATAACACAGAGAAACATGTTTACTCCACGGCCTTCCCAGTGTCTCTCGCCCCGGGATTCTCAATTCTCAACAATCTCTCTCTCTCTCGCTCTCTCAATCTTGTCGTCTCTTTATCTGTCTCTTTCCCCCCCTCTGTCACACACACACACACACACACACACACACACACACACACACACACACACACACACACACACACACACACACACACACACACACACACACACACACACACACACACACACACACACACACACACACACACACACACACACACACACACACACACACGATGTGGGGGCCGACAAACACACAAACAATATGTCACTGGCGCTCTCCCTGTGAGCGAGTGCAAGGTGGTGTGTGTGTGTGTGTGTGTGTGTGTGTGTGTGTGTGAGTGTGTGCGTGGGTGCGTGCGTGCGTGGGTGTGTGCGTGGGTGTGTGCTTGCATGTGTGTGTGTATGGATCAAAACAAGCACGCAAGAAAATAATGGTCGACATTGTGCTTCAATCCCTTTGATCCTACATAGCGTACTCCCCCCCCCCCCCCCCCCCCTGCATTGTCTCTCCCCCCTTTACCTCACCCTTTACCTCACCTTTTTCAGCCCACCGGTCCTTGGAAGCCCAGTATCTCTTCCACTTACCACAGATCTGGTTTGATCCAGTCAAAGGTACACAAGCTACTGTTTGCGTGTGAGTGCATGTGAGTGCGTGCGAGTGTGCGAGAGAGAGAAAGAGAGAGTGTGTGTGTGTGTGTGTGTGTGTGTGTGTGTGTGTGTGTGTGTGTGTGTGTGTGTGTGTGTGTGTGTGGTACACCGGGTCCCTCATTGTAATGCGCCTAAAGCCAGTGGAACGGCGGCACTGAATGGAAACTTCCTGTTCCTCCAGAGGCAGACGGCCTCCCGCTGGGGGATGGGCAGTGGACAACACCAAACGGTGTTGGCGCCGACGCCTCTCGCTACACGCCGTTCCTAGACGCGTCGAGAGAGAGAGAGAGAGAGAGAGAGAGAGAGAGAGAGAGAGAGAGAGAGAGAGAGAGAGAGAGAGAGAGAGAGAGAGAGAGAGAGAGAGAGAGAGAGCGCCGAGTGAGATGTGCCCTTTCCTGGACGGTACAACAGATTAACACCCCCCCCCCGACCACCCTTAGATACACACGTAGATAGTGGCAGGGTGCACGCCGTTCCAGGTGCACGCCGTTCCTGAGGGGAGAATACTGGACGGTGATCGGAACTAAAGGACAGAATGTATGGCAAAGGTGAGACCCATTCAGGAGAGAGAGAGAGAGAGAGAGAGAGAGAAAAGAGGGGGAGAGAGAGGAGGGCGGCTCTCGGCTGTGTGTATGTGTGTGTGTGCGTGCGTTGATTCTGGGCTTATGGGCCAAGCCTCAGAGGGCAGTTTGTGGCAAATTACCCTTTTGGTCATCTGCTCTATCCATCTTGCCCTCTGCCTCTGCTCTCTGCCTCTCTCTCTGCCTCTCTCTCTCTCTCTCTCTCTCTCTCTCTCTCTCTCTCTCTCTCTCTCTCTCTCTCTCTCTCTCTCTCTCTCTCTCTCTCTCTCTCTCTCTCTCTCTCTCTCTCTCTCTCTCTCTCTCTCTCTCTCTCTCTCTCTCTCTCTCTCTCTCTCTCTCTCTCTCTCTCTCTCTCTCTCTCTCTCTCTCTCTCTCTCTCTCTCCTTAATGGAGGGCCTCTCAACCTCGGCCAAACGACAGCGTGACCCCAATAGGCTTTTTGTGGGGGGAATAAATCAAGAGATTGTGCTGTAATGAAGCGATGGACCATATACGTCTGTGTGTATGATTATGAACAAAATACCTCCATCCATCTATCCATCCAGCCATCCATCAATCAATCTCTCAATCTCTTGAAACTACAATATGACAGATTTGCTATTTCAAACTAGCTTTTTTAAACTTAAAGCAGGTTAGTGTATTCTGTCTGTTTAGTTTGTCTCCTCTGTCTTCTCCCTCTTCCTGTTCTCTCTTATGTCGGTTCAACCGTTGGTGAACGGGGATGAAAACCACCTTGCTTCATTTGATGAAGATAAAATTCTCGAAAATACTAGAACAGGTTTTCCGGGTGATTCCGCTGCAGAAACGGGACAATTAAAAGGGCGGGAGCTTTTAGATCCCATTGGAAACAACCCAAATATTGCGTATCGGATCTGTAACGAAACAAAGCGTTTTTCGGTTCCCCTTCCTGTCTCTCGCCACCTGATCATCAACATGATGTGTGTGCTTCTTCTGACGGATGGAGAGAGATGGTACCCTACGTGTTTGTGTGTGTGTGTGTGTGTGTGTGTGTACGTGTGTGTGTGTGTACGTGTGTGTGTGTACGTGTGTGTGTGTGTGTGTGTGTGTACGTCTGTGTGTGTACGTGTGTGTGTACCTCATCCTATAATTGTCATGAAAGAGAGAAAAGTGTAATAATAGAAGAAGCTCATTATTGATTTCTGCCGTGTGACTTCAGCTCCTCCATCCCCAGGGCCTCATCCTCAGCTTCCTCCAGCACCTACTTCCCACCAGCCTCCCCATAGCCGCCACCAATCGGACTTTAGATGAACACTCTGGACAGAGTCGAGTCACACGTCATCCCACTGAGATTCATCATGTTGGGTCTTGTGTGAAGCCAGACCAGCTCATATCCTGGGGGAACGGGGGGGGGGGGCGGGGGCTTTCGCTCTATTTTGTGTCGACCAATCAGGTCGCAGGAGGTGGGGATCTGTGAGCGTGTCATTGGCGGTAGCACCAATCGGGCCAGCAGTAGTCAAACGGTATAAAAGGTGTCAACTCAGCGCGGTGTAGACAGGCCACTATAGGAATACACTCATTAAAAAAAACCCTCTGAAAGTTCCAGCCACTCTGCACAAATGTTTTCTTCTCTGTCATGGAACAACAGGAAACAATTACAGTTTCTGGTCCGGGCTTTATGTGCCATCTCCCCTCAGGAGTTATTCTATAACACAGTAGGACCACTGGATCAGAAGTTCTGCTATAACACAGTAGGACCACTGGATCAGAAGTTCTGCTATAACACAGTAGGACCGCTGGATCAGAAGTTCTGCTATAACACAGTAGGACCGCTGGATCAGAAGTTCTGCTATAACACAGTAGGACCACTGGATCAGAAGTTCTGCTATAACACAGTAGGACCACTGGATCAGAAGTTCTGCTATAACACAGTAGGACCACTGGATCAGAAGTTCTGCTATAACACAGTAGGACCACTGGATCAGAAGTTCTGCTATAACACAGTAGGACCACTGGATCAGAAGTTCTGCTATAACACAGTAGGACCGCTGGATCAGAAGTTCTGCTATACAACCAGAACAACAACAAGAACAACCCATCTGCTAGCGCCTCCGCCGGGCTCCTCCCACTCTTCCCACCTCTGAGGTCTGTGATCCCGGAGCTAAACACCTGGCCTCACATTAGTCATAAGCCTCTTTGAAGGCAACTGTTTACAATGACTCCCACACTGCGCCTGAGGGCCTGAGGGCCCGAGGCGGGGGAACCTTCCTCTAATTCACACCATAGTGGATCTGCATGATGAAGCAGAGTGAGTCACACACCAATGACTCATGTTTGCTGTGTGTGTGTGTATGTGTGTCTGACTACTTATGTTAAATGAGTCTAATGTGTGTGTGTGTGTGTATATATGTTAAATGCGCTATTGTCAGTTGTCAAAAAACTTAATGAGTCTAATGTTTGTGTATGTGTGCGTGCGTGTGCGTGCGTGCGTGTGTGTTGGCCTGGAAGTACTGCATGTGGCCTACCTGGTAGGGTATGCTAACTTTAGCTTCATGACCAACTAAATCAAACCTGTGGCTGATAACAGAACAGCACCGTAGAATGTAAACTCAACCCTCCACACACACACACCCACACACACCACACACACACACCCACACCACACACACACACACACACACACACACACACACACACACACACACACACACACACACACACACACACACACACACACACACACACACACACCACACCCCCCTCCTGTCTGGAAATTAGCATGTCAGCATACCCGCCAACATTCTACACCCTTTCTCCCGCTAATCTCCCGATTGTGTGACAAACGACTCAAATGTAGCAGTGCGCCGCTCATTTAATAACACATATTATTTTGCATGATGTATTGGTGATATTGAGCTTAGAAACTACAACCGGAAGTGGCTATTCGAAACGGAAGTGACGAACAGGAAGTGACACTGAACTAGCTCGCTAACGATCTATTAAGAGCTAGTTCTTTTAGGTGAACTGACCGAAGTGAACTGGATCCCAGAAAGGAATCATTTTTGCCACCTCTAGTCAAATGTGTTTATCGGGAGGGGGGGGGTTTCTGTGTGGGATGAGTGTTGCCAGATTAGATTGGAGGACAGTATAATGCCCTTCCCACGTTTGTACGGTGGTACCTGGCACCCCGTCTGGGGCGCTGTCCAACGGCCCTGCCGCTCGCTCTGCCCCTGCCCTTCGCTGAACACCAAACAAGAAGAAGAAGAAGAAGAAGAAGCACAAGCCCAACCTGCTGCCAGACCTTCCCCTTGCTAGTTTTAGCTATGTTAGCTATGTGCTTTGCAAGTTAAAGGTGTAGGTGTAGGTGTAACTATATACACAAATCCCCCCCTAAGATGAATTATATTATTAATAATAATAATAATAATAATAATACAATAATGATGATAATAATAGCCTTTATCTATTTGGACTTTTCCACTTTTTTTCAAACTGTTTTGCAACATGCACCATTGATGGCGCCCTGAAGCCCTGGGGTTCCAGGGGTTTAGGGCTGTGAGGCGGAGACCAGCCATGCACCTGTCCACGTTCCCCCGGACAACGCACCTGAGAAGCCTGACCTCATTCGCCGCGTCTCAGCCCGTTGATCTCCCCCGCGGCCGGGCTGTAAAAACATGACAGACTACCATGCTAATGGTAACTAATCCACGCAGCGCTGCTATATGCAAACCGCTTGCGCACAAGGGTCCTTCCATGCAAAATACATCGTCCCATATCGGCTGCAGGCAATGGGGATACGTTAGTGGACACGCTACATACAGGCACACATACATTCAGTTGTGTGTGCACACACACACACACATATCCACAGGCACACACACATACATGCAGTCCTGCGCAAACACACAGGCACACACACACATGTATGCAGTCGTGCACTTAGCACAGGGACGGACACACACACACACACACACACACACACACTGTCTTAAGATGGTCGTATTATTACAGAACAGAAGGGTAGGGTAGACCCACACACAGCTCACACCAGAACAGAAGGGTAGGGTAGACCTATGCTCACACCAGAACAGAAGGGTAGGGTAGACCTACACACAGCTCACACCAGAACAGAAGGGTAGGGTAGACCTACACACAGCTCACACCAGAACAGCGCACTAGAGAAATGGCACTGACACAACTGTGCTTTATTGCTGTACATGTATTTATAAAACATTGCGAAGAGAATACTTAAGAAACAACACATACATACATACATACTTGGGTTTTTTTTTTTCAGTTCACAATCACGTATGTGTTTTTTTTTACGAATGTAAAATATACAGCATGTTATGTACAACAAAAGAGATAAAGAATATAAATAACTTAAATAGAACAACACAGTCTGTCACAAGGACAGACAGTGGGTGGTAAGAGAGCCCCATGGTAGAGGAGCATTCTGGATGACGCTCACATGGACACTGAACAGGAACACAAATTGAAGCACTGGAGCGCCGATTCTGGAGGTGGTGGAGGTGATGGTGGAGGTGGTGGTGGAGGTGGAGGGGGCACACCTTAATGTCTGGCAGTGCTCTGTCTTTATCAGGAGGGGGGTGGGGGGGGGTCCACCAGGGAGGGAGGGGGGGGGGGGTGCGTGGAACGTGTGAGGAGACCGCAGCGGAGGTTAACGCTAACGGCGAGGACATGGGGCGAAGGGGGTAGTTTGGCAGTGAGGTCACAGTGAGAAGTGTGAAGACGAAGAGGAGGAAGAGGAAGAAGAGGAAGGAGGAGGAGGAGGAGGGGGAAGAGGAGGAGACAAAGAAGAAGTCAAACATCATGGCCGTATCAAAAGGGACGACCGACCCCGGGGGCGACATGCGTAGGGGGGTTGTTAAAAGCACCGGAGGTCGTAGTCTGGATATTATTATTTTTTTAAACACCAAATATAAAACTCTTAATCTCCTACTATGGGTATGTATGGCCGCACCAAACCAAAAACCACCAGATACACAAGCGGACCGCAGCGGAAAGCACCGGAAGGCTGATTTTCTTTTCCGATTTTTTTTATGTTGGAGAGGACCACCGGAAAACAAAACAGGCAATTGATTATTGATCTATTAGGATGGACACGATGAATCAGCTCACTTATTGGTTGGAGTATCGCTTGATTTTCTTTAGATATTTATTATTTTTGCGTTGCAGCGTCTCCCATGCAGCCCTACTCAAAACACGAGGTCTGAATCACAAAAGGGTGGACAAAAATTGGATTGGAACCTTAAAAGAGAAAAGATTCACATAAATGGCGTATACGACTCTGAGACACACGACAGGTCGTTACCGTGGTGAGCAGATGACCACACACTTCCTGTTTGATGTGCACACGAAAAAAAAACAACCAGTTGGAAATATTATAATATACTATGATCACCCGGTCATCTCACTGCTGGCTGTTTTTGTTGTGTCTGGTCGGTCTGCGTGGCTCAGTCCTGAAGTCATTCCCACCCAAATCGATTGATCGGCGGTGAGAAGCAGGGATCCATAGCGACGGCTTGACGCTTAGCAGTGCTTGCAATTCGCGGCCCCCCGATCTTCGGAGATCCAACAGCGAAAGGCCCGCCCCCCTCATTACAGAAGTAATTCCCCCACACACCAGTCACCCCCCCCCCCCCCACAAACCCCTTACGCTGCGCTCTAAGAGAGACACACACACCAGCCTCCGGGACCTGGACCAACAGAACCGTGAAGAACCTCGGAGTCAACAGAACAACTAAAGAAGTGAAAATCATAAGAATAAAAATACAAATAAAAAAAGACAAAAGAACATCATTTTAAATCGAGAATAAAGACTTCGATATCAACAGACAATCATTCTAAAAAAGATATTCACATTATAAAATAGACATCTTCAGCTTTTTTTTCCCCCTGCCCCAGTCATTAAAATCGTATAATTATTATTTTTTGTTTCTTTATAGTACACCATCATAGATTATCATCATTATTATTATTATTATTATTATTAATATTATCAATATAATTATTATTAATATGGTTTCTCCTTGTGGCCGTCCGGTAACTGGCGGCTCGTCTCTCACTCTTGAGAGCTAAAACAAGAACAATGGTGGGTACTATTTACAGGCTTGTTACCATGGAGACACCCGTAGAGCCGGCCTGGTCCATTAGGAGGGGCGGTGGGTGGTTGACAAGGACAGGGCCAAAGGTCAGGTGGGGGGGGCGGGTCCGTGCCTTGGGTGGCGGAGTCAGGGAGAGGAGGCGGGGGAGTCTTGAGAGTCTTGAGAGTCTGTGGGCGCGTAAACGTTTGTGAAGCTGGGTTTGGCCTTAGCACCACCCGCTGAGGCCCCACCCACTGAGGCCCCCCCCACTGAGGCCCCCCCCCACTGAGGCACCACCCACTGAGGCACCACCCGTTGAGGCCCCACCCGTTGAGGCCCCACCCACTGAGGCTCCACCCACTGAGGCTCCACCCACTAAACCACCACCTCCTGAAGCATCACACCCTAAAAGCACCCCCCCACTTAAGCACCACCCCCTGAAGCACCACCCCTTAAAAGCACCACCCACTTAAGCACCACCCCTTAAAAGCACCCCCCACTTAAGCACCACCCCCTGAAGCACCACCCCTTAAAAGCACCACCCCCTCTGAAGCACCACCCCCCACTTAAGCACCACCCTCTGAAGCACCACCCCTCTGAAGCACCACCCCCTCTGAAGCACCACCCCCTCTGAAGCACCACCCCCTCTGAAGTACCACCCCTGGCCCAGAAAGGAAACACTGGAAACGCGACACTCCTCGGGTGGTGCCGCTGACACCAGTGACGCGTGTATCGTTAAAGTGACACTCTTCGTGTTTAAAGGTAGGACGTGGAATACCTTTAAAGTGCCAATATATGAAGAGGTTGTCATTGAACTAAACGTGACCTCAGCCGACCTCTCTCTCCGAGGCGTAGAGCAGCTGCCATCATCTCATTCTGTTATATTGAACCGCGTCGCTTTGTCGGGGGAAAAGGAAAGAAGGGGAAATAATGAATTTAGCGTTTCATTTAGCTAGCTCCCGCGGGCTGCAGTCCACTTAGCGGCCAAAGGGGGCGGTGGTGAGAAGGTATTTCCCCATTCTTGCGCCTTTTAATGAGACCAATAAGTTGGTCTTTTACATCACGGTTTGTAGCGCCTTACACTTTGTACGGCGGGATCCATTCAGAGGCAAACACGTCTTTATGGGGGGAAAAGTGCCGCGCTATTGACGACGTTCGCCGAAAAATCGCTAGCTTTGGCCCGCGTCTTACTGCGTGACGCGTGTCTCCGTCACGGCGGCGGGGTATGCCGTGTGGCGGACGCTAACAACACACAGTGTGTCTTCTCCAGGTGAACCCCTGTGTCATCAGAGCACAAACCACACGGGACTCCATCAGCCCTCATTTAAGGTTAAGTCTAGGAGCAGAAGCAGCCGTAGTAGTAGTAGTAGTAGTAGTAGTAGTAGTAGTGGTAGTAGTAGTAGTAGTGGTAGTAGTGGTAGTGGAGTGTGAGAGAGAAGTGTCCTTTGCAAGTGACTGTGCCACACACACAAACACACACACACACGCACGCACGCACTAGCATGGGTGCATTCAGCGACCGCTTCTTTTTCATGAGCGATGGACGGGGCTTCTTCAGCGTAACCTTGAGGTCGGCCTCTGAGCCAAAATGCTTGGAGGCGAGGCTGTGCTTGGGAGGCGAGGCTTTGGGGCAGACTTGTGGAGGAGGAGACCCGGGCCGGCTCAGAGAGGGGGAGACGGAGACGGGGGAAGGTGGGGGAAGAGGTCTGGAGGACCTGATTCCCTGGTCCTGGGGGAGGTTCTTGGTCCAGTTCTTGCGTCAACAAGTCAACACGTTTCATTGTCGCTTAAGAAAACAAAAAAAGGGGGCCGGTTGGTGTGTGTGTGTGTGTGTGTGTGTGTGTGTGTGTGTGTGTGTGTGTGTGTGTGTGTGCGGGGCTTCCTATTGGTCCAGAGCAGTGCGGCTGGGGGTCGAGGTGGGGAACTGAGAAGGTGGTGGGCGGTGCTTCCAGACGTGGCCCCGCCCCTCACACTGCGTTCGCCGCCAGCGGAGCAGCTCCCTCAGTGTGGCGCCGCGGTCCCGCTCACAGTGCCGCAGACGCTGGATCAGCTGAGAGAGAGAGAGAGAGAGAGAGAGAGAGAGGGGAGAGAGAGACACACACACACACACACAATGTTTCAACACTGAAGTTGACCAGATACCCGACCGCACACAGAGCATCAAGCATGGAGCACATGGTTGCATAAAACCAGGCAGTGGGCAGCAATAACAAGGGACGGGGAGGAGCCTAATAGAGGAGGCGGAGGCTGCATGATGGGGAGGAGCTTGAGGGATGGGGAGGACCATGACACATGGGGAGGGGCCAAAGGGATGGGGAGGAGCATGATGGACGGGGAGGAGCTTGAAGGATGGGAAGGGGCCTAAGGGATGGGGAGGAGCCTAAGGGATGGGGAGGAGCCTGATGGACGGGAAGGAGCTTGAGGGATGGGAAGGGGCCTAAGGGATGGGGAGGAGCCTAAGGGATGGGGAGGAGCTTGATGGACGGGGAGGAGCTTGAGGGATGGGAAGGGGCCTAAGGGATGGGGAGGAGCCTAAGGGATGGGGAGGAGCCTGATGGACTGGGAGGAGCTTGAGGGATTGGTTAGGACACTGATGGATGGGAAGGGGCCAAAGGGATGGGGAGGGAGAAGCCGGAGGGAGGGGGCGGAGCCTGGTGGAGGGGGAGGAGCCTGGTCGAATGCGGAAGTGCCTGACGGATGATGAAATGACAAGCATGACAAGGGTTCAACTGACAAAACGGGGCGGTGGAAGGTCAATTATTAAAAAAAATATTTAATATTTACAAGTCAATGCGACCCGAGGAGCCCGTGGAGAACACGGATGTATATTAGAAGTCTCTGATCGTTATCAGTGGGCGGCGACACGAGCAGACGAGGTAAAAAAAAAAAAGAGCGCATGGGGGGGCATCCATCACGCTGACGAGGAGAGAGACTCTCTGCTCCGTGGTCCTTCTGCCGGAGGAGGACCCTAATGGAGGCGAAGCAGATGAATACGATTGCGGGCCCCCGGCCGTCGAGCTTTTCCCCCGGGGGACGCCGAAACGACCGCGATGGCGGGGGGAGAGAGGGAGAGGGGTGGGAGGCGCGGAGGGGAGGATAGGCGAGGGTAGAGGGGTAAGCCCTCTCTGTGATTGACTGGCAGGTTTTAACGACCGCTCATTTCCATGTGCGGTCTGCAGAGCCGCGATCCATCACTGCTCTGAGGAGGGGAGGGAGCAGGGAAGATGGGAGGAGGAGAAGAGGGAGGAGAGGGAGGAGGAGCAGGAGGAGAGGGAGGACCAGGAGAGGGAGGAGGAGCAGGAGGAAAGGGAGGAGGGGGAGGAACGTTGCGACACTTCTACCGCTCTGCTGGATGTTCCGCCGCTGGACGCTATGTGCACACGGCCTGACATGTCAGCACTCGCCTGGGATCAGATGCATAGACACACAGACATCTGGTGCAGACACGCACACACCCCACACACTCATGAACACACACACACCCCTCCCGCTCCCCACACACACACACACACACACACACACACACACACACACACACACACACACACACACACACACACACACACACACACACACACACACACACACACACACACACACACACACACACACACACACACACACACACACACACACGGCACGTCAGTCTGTGTGAAGGCCGTCATCAGTCATCAACTGGTCAAT
>CM051015.1:3537694-3565194 GCA_027704905.1 Muraenolepis orangiensis | reverse complement strand
GCTTGAGGTCATACCGCTTGACCAACAAACTCTCACTGATCGCCTCACGCAGCCGCGCACAGAGACGCGTCTAAAGCCCCGTGTTTGCGGGGGGGGAGGGGCTGGGGGCCCGGCTCCAGGGGGCATGGGGGGGCCCGGCTTCAGGGAGCCAGGCTCCAGGGGGCTGGGGGCCCGGCTTCAGGGGGCTGGGGGCCCGGCTTCAGGGGGCTGGGGGCCTGGCTTCAGGGGGCCCGGCTCCAGGGGCCTGAGGGCCCGGTTTCAGGGGGCCAGGCTCCAGGGGCCTGAGGGCCCGGCTTCAGGGGGCCAGTCTCCAGGGGGCTGGGGGCCCGGCTTCAGGGGGCCAGTCTCCAGGGGGCTGGGGGCCCGGCTTCAGGGGGCCAGGCTCCAGGGGGCTGGGGGCCCGGCTTCAGGGGGCCAGGCTCCAGGGGCTGGGGGCCCGGCTTCAGGGGGCCAGGCTCCAGGGGGCTGGGGGCCCGGCTTCAGGGGGCTGGGGGCCCGGCTTCAGGGGGCCAGGCTCCAGGGGCCTGAGGGCCCGGCTTCAGGGGGCCAGGCTCCAGGGGGCTGGGGGCCCGGCTTCAGGGGGCCAGGCTCCAGGGCACTGGGGGCCCGGCTCCAGGGGGTATGGGGGCCAGGCTCCAGGGGGCATGGGGGCCTGGCTCCAGGGGGCATGGGGGCCAGGCTCCAGGGGGCATGGGGGCCCGGCTCCAGGGGGCTGGGGGCCCGGCTTCAGGGGGCTGGGGGCCCGGCTTCAGGGGGCCAGGCTCCAGGGGCCTGAGGGCCCGGCTTCAGGGGGCCAGGCTCCAGGGGCCTGAGGGCCCGGCTTCAGGGGGCCAGGCTCCAGGGGGCTGGGGGCCCGGCTTCAGGGGGCCAGGCTCCAGGGGGCTGGGGGCCCGGCTTCAGGGGGCCAGGCTCCAGGGCACTGGGGGCCCGGCTCCAGGGGGTATGGGGGCCAGGCTCCAGGGGGCATGGGGGCCTGGCTCCAGGGGGCATGGGGGCCAGGCTCCAGGGGGCATGGGGGCCCGGCTCCAGGGGGCATGGGGGCCCGGCTCCAGGGGGCTGGGGGGCCTGTGTAAGGGGCCCGGCTGGGCTCAGGTCAATTAGGTCAGACGCTTTGAAATGCAATCTATTCGCTTTTTCTTCCCTTTTCCCTTGTTTTTGTTTTCATAGCCGTCTGGCGGTGTCGTGGAAGACTGCCCTACAGAAGGTGAAAGACCTTTAAGAAGTCTGGCTTTATATTCCACTGTCTACGCCAGGGGTATTCAACTAGATTAGGAAGGGGGCCACAATTGTAAAATGTCTTGAAGGCGAGGGCCACAAGACTGTGACAACGAAAATGAACAAATGCCATTGTTATTGTACAACCAACCATGCAATAATAATAATGATTATTGTTATTGTTATTATTATTATTGTAGTAGTAGTAGTAGTAGTAGTCGGTGCTGCAGACCTGACGTCGAGCGAATATGATTCACAATTTTTATGACAGTCTCCATTGCTTCTTTCAACTCCCCTGACAATTTCGCACACAGAACTGATTGATGTATGATGCAATGCAGTGTGTTCACTGTGGGATGCTCTGCACATAAGCGAGATGCAAAGCCCCTTTCTTTCCCAATCATGGACGGGCAGCCATCGGTAACGAGAAGGTTGATCTTACCTAGATCCAAACCCTTCTCTTCAAAAAAACTCCAAACTGCAGCGAAAATCACTTCACCTGTAGTGCTGGTTATCAGTGGTAAAAGGCATAACAACTCCTCTTTAAAAACGTCACCATCGAAGTACCTCACAAACAGCGAGAGCTGTGCCGTATCTGTTGCATCAGTCGATTCATCGACAGCGATGTACTCTGTAGATTTGAGATCGGCAATTAATGCTGAAAAACAGTCCTCAAACAGTACCTCTACTCTTCGACTTCCCAATGTGTCAGAGTACACTCCTCCTACACAACTTCAGCGTCAGTGAATGTCTTTCTCTTTTTGGCTAAAGCGATCACTCGTAGAGAAGCAGCAGTGGCCTTTTCCTGGGCTGTATAAGCAGTTGTAAGAATAGTGGTTGATGCAGTGTAAGAAGATTTAAGTATTTCTATTTTACCACGTCTAGCTGTGCTACCAGGCGGGTAAGCAGCATTGAAGTTAGCAGCATGCTTGGTCTCATAGTGGCGCCTCACATTAGCAACCTTGCAGACTGAAACAGTTATTTGACATATTAAACATAAAGGTCTAGGATTGGCGTGCGATGGTAAAATAAATACAAAATCATCATCAGCTCATTTTGGATCAGTAATGAGAGTAACGAGATTGACACGATGTCACGATAATTACACGCTGATCAGTCCAATGCAAGATTGCCTTTTAAGAACTATTGAGGGAGAAATAATTTGGACACATTTAATTCGGATAACATAATAGCGAACATATATTGACATTTATTTAAATGATTTTTAATTTTTTTTTTTTTTTTTTACATTTACACAATATGGATTGTGTTCCAGGGGCCACGAGAAAGCTCCCCGCGGGCCGGATTTGGCCCGCGGGCCGCCAGTTGAATATCCCTGGTCTACGCTGTAGAGAGGAGCTACATGACCAGAGAACAAAACCCTACATTCCCTTTTGGTGAATCAAAATAGTTCTCTCGACCTTTGATCCTTATTTGGAAATCAAGGTCTACAGAATAATAAGGGATGTTGAACACATTATGATAATAATAATAATAATAATACAAACGACATTCATTCTAGAGGTATACAGTATGTACTGAGACCGTCCACTAATATAATAATGAGAATGAATAAATAATGAGAATGAATAAATCAATTTTCAGAACCCTAAAACGATGGAGTGGGTCGTGGTGTCTGAGGATTTGACGAGCACACACACACACACGCACACACACACAGGCACACACGCACACACACACAGGCACACACACACACACACACACACACACACATGTTGTTCCGTTTTATTTTAGGGGTCGACAACACATGTCCGGCCGAGAGCTGCAATTTCCTTTCATTAAAACCAAAGGAGGAGGAGACAAGCCAAAAGGGTGGTCGTGTTTCACTCATCCCCGGGGTCGGACGCTTCCCAGCATCGTGACACAACACAACACAATGAGAGGCGGGGTTGTGTAACGGACGACGTGATTGGATGAGATGAGGAGTGCAGATCAAGGGGGGGGGGAGGGAGGGAGGGACGTGCTGTGGAAGCAGTGGTTTACTGGTTCAGGGGACCCACCCTATGGTCTAATCCTTTGCGACTGACTTGGTCAGCTGCAATTCCAGTTACTTAGACTTGTGTGTGTGTGTGTGTGTGTGTGTGCGTGTGTGTGTGTGTACCGTGTGTGTGTGTGTGTGTGTGCCGTGTGTGTGACTGATTGAGGGTTCCACAGACGAAAACCCTTGGACCTTTGAAGCCAAATTACGAGGACGGCAAAACAGGGTTGAATGCGAGAGCAGTGTTTTGAGCGCTCGTCGGGAAAAACGGCCTCCCTCGCCTATGGGGGGGTGGGTCCCCGGGCCAGAGTCTCTTCTGTAAAGCACAGCACTTTGTGTATGGACGGGGAGAGAACCAGGACCACACTCACCACAGCCCCGCGGCACGCCGCACGCCAAACCCCCACCCCCACCCCCCACGCCACGCCCCCTTTAGAGGGCAGCCCCCGCACCGAAGGGAGAGAAGTTGAGATGACTCCTCTGGAAGATAAGACAAGCAGGTGAAAGAAACAGTTTAGAGTCATCGACACAGTGATGGAGAGAGAGAGAGAGAGAGAGAGAGAGAGAGAGAGATGAAGAGAGACAGGTGGAAGTAAAGTTGCACAACAGCCCTGTTGTACTCGGCTACATTTTGTGTGTGCAGAGGAAACAACGTGCGATGAACAGTGTCCACGTAGTCTGGGGAAGACGCGGTGGATAAGCTCTGTAAACTTTGTACTTCCCAGACCGCGGGGCATAGCGGAGGTGTGCCCCGGGAACGGGATGTCCCGGATCATCCCCCCCCTCCACCCCCCCTCTCACACTGAGTGAGGGGGTTAAGGATGGACTGACAGGGCTCAGCGCCGTGGCCCTAGCGCCTACAAACGTCGGCACGCGGGGAACGCACAAGCCGCTCTAGAAGAAATCCCTCCTCTAGCCTCCCTCCTTATGCCTTGCCCATTCCCCCCCCCCACCCACCCTCTCTCTCTCTCTCTCTGTGTGTGTCTCTCTCTCTCTTTCTGTCCCTGCCTCTCTCTCTGTATCTCTCTGTCTCTTTCTCTCTCTCTGTCTGTCACTGAATTGTGGTGATGGTAAAAGGAGGAGGCCACACCCACACCCTCCAGTAAGCCCCGACCAGTGGGAGTTAAAGTGTTCCTCCTCATCTCGAAGAACGGATTTCCTAAGGATACTTTAGGCCGGGGCGGTGCCCAAACTGGATCAAGATGTTCCTCTCTCTCTCTCTCTCGCGCTCTCTCTCTCTCGCTCTCTCTCTCTCGCTCTCTCTCTCTCGCTCTCTCTCTACCAAGATATGATTCCTCTTTGTATACTTGCTCCAATGTGTCACAAATGTGTATTTCTGACTGCGTATATCTATCTTTCTGTGGGTATCCATGGACCTATATATCCATGTTTATATCTATCCGTGGGTATCCATGGACCTGTCTAACCATCTACCTGTCTATCCATATATCTATCTATCCATGGGTATCCATGGACCTGTCTAACCATCTACCTGTCTATCCCATATACCGATCTATCCGTGGGTATCCATGGACCTGTCTAACCATCTACCTGTCTATCCCATATACCCATCCATCTGTCAGTATCCATGGACCTGTCTAACCATCTACCTGTCTATCCCATATACAGATCTATCCGTCGATCTACCATAGCCTGCTCCTCCTTCCACTTTACGGCACATCGAGATGTACAGCAGCGGATCAACGAGAGCCAGCTGCTTTTCCTAGACGGACGAGGGCTCGGCGGTTGCCATGGCGGCTGCCTCTGGATTAAACAGTCATTTCCTGTTGTCAGGGGTCGTCTGCCGTTGTCAGGGGTCGAGAGTTCAGCGTGGGATCACGACAGGCAGGGACGGGAAATGACTTGACCCGCGTCTGCGTTCTTGCCTATTACAGAAGTGTTTCCACTTCAAATCCTGCCTGTCTGCATGTGTGTGCGTGTGTGTGTGTCTGTGTGTGTGTGTGTGTGTGCGTCACATGTTTGTCAAAAGTGTGTGAGAGAGAGAGAGAGAGAGAGAGAGAGAGAGAGAGTGAGTGGGTAAGCGATACCGCACAGGAGACTGGAGCATTTGTAACTTGTTTGCTTCTTTTCAAATCATGGCCGAGCGTCTGGGCTGATTCAGTCCCACTGAATCATTCATGTTGGTTGTGTTAATTATTTAGCTCTTCTGGTATATGCAGGTGAATGTTTATGTGTGTGTGAGTGTGTGTGTGTGTATGACATAGAATCCACCCCTGTAACCATATACTTGTCATCAGAGCAAGGGAAAGCTCTGGTGTCACAAGTGAGAGACTCTGCTCAATAGAACCCTGTCCTTTTCCAATTATAGGGATTCAGAACAATTACACATTGTTTCCTGCTATTGATATTATTGATTTATTATTTATTATTTGTGTACCGCGCCTGTGTGTATGTGTGTGTGTGTCTGTGTGCGTGTGCGCATATGTGTGCATGTGCGTGTGTATGTGTGTGTGCAAGTGCGTGTGTGTGTGTGTGCGTCGAGAAACATGATGCCATTACACTGGCAGTACAGACCACAATACCAGAATGTTCCAAAGGAACGTGGGCTTTACCTCGAATGATCTCTCTCTCTTGTCTCTCTTCTTGTCTCTCTTTTGTCTCTCTGTGTCTCTCTCTTGTCTCTCTGTGTACCTCTCTTGTCTCTCTGTGTGTCTCTCTGTCTCTCTCTTGTCTCTCTAGTCCCTCTCTTGTCTCTCTGTGTCCCTCTCTTGTCTCTCTCTTGTCTCTGTGTCTCTCTCTTGTCTTGCTGTGTCCCTCTCTTGTCTCTCTGTGTCCCTCTCTTGTCTCTCTGTGTCCCTCTCTTGTCTCTCTGTGTCTCTCTCTTGTCTCTCTGTGTCTCTCTCTTGTCTCTCTGTGTACCTCTCTTGTCTCTCTGTGTGTCTCTCTGTCTCTCTCTTGTCTCTCTAGTCCCTCTCTTGTCTCTCTCTTGTCTCTGTGTCTCTCTCTTGTCTTGCTGTGTCCCTCTCTTGTCTCTCTGTGTCCCTCTCTTGTCTCTCTGTGTCCCTCTCTTGTCTCTCTGTGTCTCTCTCTTGTCTCGCTGTGTCCCTCTCTTGTCTCGCTGTGTCCCTTTCTTGTCTCTCTGTGTCCCTCTCTTGTCTCGCTGTGTCCCTCTCTTGTCTCGCTGTGTCCCTTTCTTGTCTCTCTGTGTCCCTTTCTTGTCTCTCTGTGTCCCTCTCTTGTCTCGCTGTGTCCCTCTCTTGTCTCTCTCTCGTCGCCCCGTGTCTCTTTTCTCTCTCTTGTCTCTCCGTGTCTCTTTTCTCTCTCGCTTCTCTCCCGGTCTCTTTCTCTCTTATGTGTCTCTCATATCTCTCTGTGTCTCCGTTGCTTCTTTGTGTCTCTCAAGTGAGCGGTACAGAATGTGTTAGTAGTAGTGGCTAGTTAGTCAGTAGTTAGTCAGTAGTTAGTCAGTAGTTAGTCAGTAGTTAGTCAGTAGTTAGTCTAGTAAAGGACGAGGGGTTAAGGGCACCTGTGGCTCATGGGGACATTCTTCCATTGAAATGATTACCCATCAGAGTATGGTTCTCATCTCACACATATGTGTGTGTGTGTGTGTGTGTGTGTGTGTGTGTGTGTGTGTGTGTGTGTGTGTGTGTGTGTGTGTGTGTGTGTGTGTGTGTACCTGGGTGTGATGGCTGTCCATGTGTCTGTGCAGCGAGGCAGAGCTGGGCGCGTTGGACTTGCTGTGGCAGATGTCCTCCGTGGAACCTGAGGACGCACAGTAAAAAAAAACAAGAGAGCCGCCGAGAAATCAGAGAGAGCGGATTAACCTGGTCCTGATGACCTGACGCCTCGCCTTGCATCGGACACATCGACCGGGAGGCAGGGAGGGAGGGAGGGAGGGAGGGAGGGAGGGAGGGAGGGAGGGAGGGAGGGAGGGAGGCAGGCAGGAGGGAGGGAGGGAGGGAGGCAGGGAGGCAGGGAGGGAGGGAGGGAGGCAGGAGGGAGGCAGGGAGGGAGGGAGGCAGGGAGGGAGGCAGGGAGGCAGGGAGGGAGGGAGGGAGGGAGGCAGGGAGGGAGAGAGGCAGGGAGGGAGGGAGGGAGACAGTGCTTCTCATGGACCGAAGCGTCACTTCACGCGGCCTCATCTTCATTCTCCATCAGTGTACACTGGGCTTTCGCCGGTTTTAAGAGCTCATTTGTATTGTAGTTTTGATTGTAGATTATTTCGAAGCGGATGCTGAACCATGCTCAACCACATTCTCAGCTGTGTTTTATTACTTTTATTCATATTATTAATATTATTGTTATTATGAACTATATGCAAGAAATACGATACAAATTCATAAACTCCAGTGTTCTTCGCATTTTCTTTCATTAACGTTAAATAAGGTACTCTTCTGATTCTGGTAGTAGTAGTAGTAGTAGTACAAATATGTTCTACTAGTAGTAGTACTCCATATTCTGTAATACATATTCTGTATGTACTACGACACCATTTTCACACTGCATACGGTATAGACTCCCGTATGAGTTAATACGGGTGTCCATACTGTATTAGTTAGTGCGCATTGAATACACTAATGTTCACACTCTTCACACTAATTCGCGATTCGCTGCGCACTCGATACCAAGATTCTGTTCACACACACACACACACACACACACACACACACACACACACACACACACACACACACACACACACACACACACACACACACACACACACACACACACACACACACACACACACACACACACACACACACACACACACGGAGTATGGCGCCGTACGAGATGGCTGCCGTGTCGCGAGCTCCCGCACGACGACGCAGTTTTTTGTTATTTATTCTTTTTATCGCAAGTATTTTAGTTCAGGATGTTAGCAGCAAGTTCACTTATAACTTCTGCACACTTTGGGAGATCAGATCGACAGTCGCTCGCCGCCTACCGGAGTTTTTTCATTCTTTCGGCGGAGGAAGCGAGGGAAGCGAGCCGGCGTGCTAGTCAGGCTGAGATGTCGATCCGATCGCCCCCCACTACCCACCATTCTACTGGCTAATGTACAGTCTCTGGACAATAAGTTAAGCGAACTACAGGCTCGTATTCAATTCCACCGGGAAACTAGGGACAATTGTATTATCTGCCTTACGGAGACATGGATGTCGGAGGGGGTTACCGACGCAGCTATCGAGCCGACAGGATTTTCCGTCCACCGGGCGGACAGAACAAAGGCTCTCTCCGGTAAAGATCGCGGAGGGGGGGTATGTCTCATGATAAACAGATCTTGGTGCAACCAAAGCCATGTACATCCCCTCAAGTCTTTCTGTTCCCCGGACCTGGAGTACCTGATGCTTATGTGCCGTCCATACTGGCTACCTCGGGAGTTTACAGCGGTAACCGTGACCGCTGTTTACATTCCCCCACAAGCCAACACGGACACAGCGCTGAAGGAACTGTACGGGGCTATCAGCGAACAGGAGTCGGCCCACCCCGAGGCTGCTCTCATCGTGGCGGGGGACTTCAACAAGGCGAACCTGAAGAAGGTTCTCCCGAAGTTCTACCAACACATAAAGAGCAACACACGGGGCGAGCGGATCCTCGACCACTGCTACACTCCCTTCCGTGATGGCTACAAGGCCCTCCTCCGCCCACCGTTCGGCAAATCAGATCACCGCTCTATCCAGCTACTCCCCGCCTATAGGCAGAGACTGAAGCAGCAACCGATCGCTGTGAGGGAGGTCCAATGCTGGTCGGACCAATCAGATTCTACGCTGCAGGATTGTTTTGATCATGCTGACTGGCACATGTTCCGCGTTGCCTCGGACAATAACATCAACGAGTACGCGTCGTCGGTCACCGGGTTCATCAAGAAGTGCATAGATGACGTTGTTCCGACCAAGTCGGTTCGGATATATCCCAACCAGAAACCGTGGATTAACGGCGATGTTCGCGCTGCCCTACATGCGCGTAACGCCGCCTTTGGTTCCGGGAATACGGAGGAATATACGAGAGCCCGTTACGACCTCCGTAAGACCATCGTCACTGCCAAGCGGGAGTATAAGGACAGAGTGGAAGATAAATTCAAGAAACACGATGCGAGGGGTATGTGGCAGGGGCTGCAGAAGATAACGAACTTCAGAGGGAGAACCAGTTGTGTAGAGAACTCCTCTACCTCCCTCCCAGGAGAGCTAAATACATTTTTTGCTCGGTTCGACGTAAACGGCAGCCCGCCGAAGCCAGCACCGACTGGGGAGACCAGCCAGCTGCGCATCTCGGAGGCGGATGTGCGCCGCACCTTTAAGCGGCTGAACATCTGTAAGGCGGCAGGCCCCGACGACATCCCGGGCCGCGTCCTCAGAGCATGCGCAGACCAGTTGGCAGGAGTCTTTGCAGACATCTTCAACCTCTCCCTGTCCCAGGCTGTTGTCCCCGCGGTCTTCAAGATATCCACCATCGTGCCTGTCCCTAAACAAACCAAGGTAACATGCCTGAATGACTACAGACCTGTGGCCCTCACCTCGATCGTTAGCAAATGCTTCGAGAGGTTGGTCAAGGACTTTATTTGCTCCGTGTTACCTACCACGCTGGACCCATGGCAATTTGCATATCGTCAAAATAGATCCACGGACGACGCAATTACCATGGCCCTCCACACTGCCCTTTCCCACCTGGAGGGGAAGAACTGTTATGTGCGAATGCTGTTTGTGGACTACAGCTCAGCATTCAACACAATAGTTCCTGCCAAGCTCGACACCAAGCTGAGAGGTCTAGGCGTACCCCCATCCATGTGCAGCTGGATACTGAACCTCCTGTCGGACCGCCGCCAGGTGGTGAGGATGGGCAGCACCACATCAGAGCCACTGACCCTCAACACGGGAGCCCCCCAGGGATGCGTGCTGAGCCCTCTCCTCTACTCCCTCTACACCCACGACTGCATGGCTATGCACAGCTCCAACGTCATCGTCAAGTTTGCTGACGACACGACAGTGATGGGCCTGATCGCCGGCGACGACGAGACAGCCTACAGGGAGGAGGTCGGATCGCTGGAGCAGTGGTGCCAGGAGAACAGCCTCGCCCTCAACGTCAAGAAGACCAAGGAGCTGATCGTGGACTTCAGGAGGCAGAGGGGAGAGCACAGCCCTATCTCCATCGACGGCGTTGCAGTAGAGAGGGTCAGCAGCTTCAAGTTCCTCGGCGTGCACATCTCCGAGGACCTCACATGGTCCACGCACACCACACACGTGGTGAAAAGGGCCCAACAACGCCTGTATTTTCTCAGGCGTCTGAAGAAATTCAGCATGGGCCCCCGCATCCTGAGAACATTCTACAACGGCACCATCGAGAGTGTTCTGACAGGGTGTATCACCGCCTGGTACGGGAACTGCACGGCACTCGAGCGCAGAGTGCTTCAAAGGGTGGTGCGGACGGCCCAGTATATCGTTGGAGGTGAGCTCCCCTCCCTCCTGGACATTTACAACCAGCGGTGCGTGGCCAAGGCCAAAAGAATTATAAAAGACATTGCCCACCCCAGCCACGAACTTTACTCACTATTACCGTCAGGCAGGCGATACCGCAGTATCAAGTGTCGTACAAATAGGCTTAGAGATAGCTTCCACAGTCAGGCCATCAGGCTGCTGAACAAGGGCGTATAACATATAACAATGTATATTTTATTACATTGATTTATATATATATATTGCTCTTTTCTGTGCTGATTTTTGCATTTTATAAATTGCATTTTTTATTTTTATTTTATATTCTTTATTCTATTTTTTATTCTATTTTTTATCTATTTTTATTTTATCTTATTTTATAACTGCTGTCTGTCGTCGGGTATTGCACACAAGAATTTCACATCACTGCTTTATACTAAACTGTAAACTGTGAAGTGACAATAAACTTGACTTGACTTGACTTGACTTGACACACACACACACACACACACACACACACACACACACACACACACACACACACGGGAAGCGAAACCCGTAGTAGTTTTATTGCTTTGCACCCAAAAGCCCTGTCAGTCCAGTTCTTCGGGATCGAAACCACCTACCCCAAAAGGTGGATTAGTTAATGCGCATTAGTTGGTTAGCGAATGCGCATTACTTGCCAGTGTGAAAGCAAAAGCGAAGCGAAACTAGTTTTGCAGCGCCGCAAAACTCATTTCTTCCGATTCTGATTGCAGCCGTTACCGTTGGTGATGGGGTTTCCGTTCTCGGTGGGGGCGGAGCTAGAGGAGTTGGAGGTGTGGTTGTTGGCGTTCCTGTCCTGCAGCTGAGGAGACGGGGAGGTGGGGGCGGAGCCACAGTCGTCCCGGCCGGGCAGGTTGATGTTGGAGTTGAACCCTGGGTAACAACAACAAAACAACAACAACAATACACTCAAGAGTCAATAAGGTTGTGTACACACAGGTGAGCATCTTTGGCTTCATGAACAGACGCATGGATAGCTTTTACTCCCCCGGTCGTCACCAGTTCTCATTTACACAACACACACACAAACAACCTAGCAAACAAACAAGCAACCCCACACTAACAAACAAACAAACAAACATGCTTCAGATCGCGCACACACACACACACACACACACACACACACACACACACACACACACACACACACACACACACACACACACACACACACACACACACACACACACACACACACACACACACACACACACACACACACACACACACACACTGGAGGACGCACGTTTGACGCATGTTTGACGCCATGGCCGTGTAACACGGCAGACAGTCTGGGACCTCTCCGCCAAGCTTCCCTTTCAGCCTGATGTCATCCCTTTTGCGATCAGGGTTGTGTCACCCCCTCCACGTTACACACACACACACTCGTCCCCCACCCCCCCTTAAGGCTAGCATGGCCCGGGACACAGGGCGACACATGGACACATGGGACCGGGACATGCGTTGCGTGTGAGCATGTGTGGTTACATGTGTGCGTGTGAGCATGTGTTTGTGTGTGTGTGTGTCTGGGTGTAAGCATATGTGTGTGTGTGTGTGTGCTTGTGCATGTGCATGTGCATGTGTGTGTGTGTGTGTGGGGCAAATCAGCTGCCACCCCATGTGTTGGGAATGTGTCCTGACTCCTGGTCACCCCCCAGTCACAAGACACCTAAATATAGCCTCGGTCGGCCGCCTTCAACAGGCCCGTGGGGAAGGTATCCTCTGTTGTGCGAAGAGAGGGAGAGAGGGAGAGAGAGAGAGAGAGAGAGAGAGAGAGAGAGAGAGAGAGAGAGAGAGAGAGAGAGAGAGAGAGAGGTGGAGAGAGAGAGGTGGAGAGAGAGAGAGAGCAAGAGAGAGAGAGAGAGAGAGAGGGGAGGGAGAGAGAGAGACGGTTAGGAAGACAGAGAAGGCCTAGGATGAAGGTGGGAGGAGCCCTTTAAAGCACTCTCAGGAAGTGGTGAACAGATCCGCTCTCCCTCTGGGGGCCGTGGTGTCACAGGACCGACCCCACACCCTCTCCTGGCATTCCTGCCTCCCCATCCCCCCCAGGGGAGGGGGGAAAAGGAAGGGAGAGAGGCAGGAGAGGAGAGAGGGTGGAGGAGAGAGAGGGGGATGGAGGCGGGGAGGCAGCTGCTCTTCACAGGGATGTCTGGGATGACGACCCTCGTCCCCCCCCCCGCCCCCCCCCACCCCCACCTGCCAGCGTCAGGTATCGCCGACAGGGGGGCCCCTGGAGAGAGCGGAAGCAGGGGCTGTCCCCGCTAAGCCCCGTCGGCAAGCACCGGCGCTCAGATCTCACACACACACACACACACACACACACACACACACACACACACACACACACACACACACACACACACACACACACACACACACACACACACACACACACACACACACACACACACACACACACACACACACACACACACACACACACACACACACTCCCCTCTTTGCCCACTCAAAATAACAGCCGGGTCGTCCCACACATGGCGATGAACTCTTTCACCACTGCCTGCCGCCGGGCCCCCACGGGTCCCCACGGGTCCCTACGGTCCCTACACATCATTTCCATGACGCCAGCGGTGCCTGGGGCCGCGGCGGCACATGCTGTGTGACGCAGAGGCGGGGGATGCGTTAGCAGCGCCGGACGGTCCCCGAACTTATAAGGAGCTGGTCCCGTCAGGGCTCAACCCTACACCCCCCCCTTACCACCACCACCACCACCACCCTCCCACCCCCCAAAACACCACCCGCTTATAGCCGCATGACACAAGCGCCTCCGTTTTCAAGGGAAACGGAGACGCTTGTGTCACACGTGTGCACACACACACACACACACACACACACACGCACACGCACGTGCACACGCACACACACGCACACACACACACACACGCTGCCCCTCGTCAGGAAGGCCCTGGTAGAGCTACACCCAGCAGGGGCCCGTTGAATCCGGGAGTGACCTAATAGGGTCTTAATTGTGTGATACTTCACAAAGTTTCTGACATATTTGCATAAATCTTGGTGAGGGTTTAGGTGGCGATGCCTATGTAGGATTTAATAGATTTAATAGAACTAGGATTTAAACCTAGGATTTAATAGAACTAGGATTTAAACCTAGGATTTAATAGAACTAGGATTTAAACCTAGGATTTAATAGAACTTTAAGCAGATCCTGATCCGAATCCGGGTCCAGACTCTTTTGAAGGAGGTGCGGTGGAGGTTAGGTGGAGGTGCGGTGGAGGTGCGGTGGAGGTGAGGTGGAGATGTGGTGGAGGTTAGGTGGAGGTGAGGTGGAGGTGAGGTGGAGGAGTGGTGGAGGTGAGGTGGAGGTGTGGTGGAGGTGAGGTGGAGATGTGGTGGAGGTGAGGTGGAGGTGAGGTGGAGGAGTGGTGGAGGTGTGGTGGAGGTGAGGTGGAGATGTGGTGGAGGTTAGGTGGAGGTGAGGTGGAGGTGAGGTGGAGGAGTGGTGGAGGTGAGGTGGAGGTGTGGTGGAGGTGAGGTGGAGGAGTGGTGGAGGTGAGGTGGAGGAGTGGTGGAGGTGAGGTGGAGGTGCGGTGGAGGTGAGGTGGAGGTGAGGTGGAGGTGCGGTGGAGGAGTGGTGGAGGTGAGGTGGAGGTGCGGTGGAGGTGAGGTGGAGGTGTGGTGGAGGAGTGGTGGAGGTGAGGTGGAGGAGTGGTGGAGGTGAGGTGGAGGTGAGGTGGAGGTGTGGTGGAGGTGAGGTGGAGGTGAGGTGGAGGTGAGGTGGAGGTGTAGTGCTCCACTGAGGACCCACTTGTTCGAACTGTTTTAAACTGGCTTACCGTCTATTTTTGCGTGTGTGGTTATCTTTTTGGGATTTTGGTGGTTTTGCTTGTTTATACGTAGTGTGTGTGCGTTTGTAACTTTATGGTCACCATGTACTTCCTCCTGCTTCTTGAATAATAGATGTTGTGTCTCAATGTAGATCGAGGTCAACAAATCGGTCAACTCAAACCATACCGGGGGACGGGGAGACGCTAAACCAAACCCACGTCTTACTGAAGCCTCGGGCTGTGTTCTACCGACCAAGACTGGAGCCTAAACCACCTGCACCCTCGCTGCTTCTGGGCTCATCCCCTGGGTGGGATTAATTCCCACGCCCTGCTTCCACAAAGGTTAGCCCTTGAATCAAAGTCAGAGGAGGGGGAGGGGGGTTCCATATGTGCTTAGCATGTAGCATGTGTGTAGCGTGAAGTGTACACGCTAGCTTCGGCCGTTGGCCTATGAGCTGGCGTGTCAGAAGGCAGCTGTGATGACTCAAAGCCCCCCCCGCATGCACGCACGCACGCACGCACGCACACACACACACACACACACACACACACACACACACACACACACACACACACACACACACACACACACACACACACACACACACACACACACACACACACACACACACACACACACACACACACACACACACACACACACACACACACACACACACAGGAAAAGTGTGGAACAGAGTCAAGTAGGCCATGCTGGCAACACATTCTATTAATGACGTTTACAGGTGCAGAGAACGTGTGTGTGTGTGTGTGTGTGTGTGTGTGTGGTGGGGGGGGGGTAAAGGAATTGAAATCTAACCTCTCTGCCTCATCACCCACCATCGCACTAACACACGCACACAGACTCCAACACACGAACACACATACCATACACACACACACACACACACACACACACACACACACACACACACACACACACACACTGTAACACACACACACACACACAAACACACATTGTAACATACACAAACACACATGATATTGCCTACCTGCAGCTCCTGCCCTACTCTTCATCCCAACAGAGGGCAATCGCCCAGGGGTCAATACATCATGTGGCACACAGCTGGCTGATAGTTTGATCATGACCTAATCACACTGGCTCACACACACACACACACACACACACACACACATATCACAACACACACACATAACACAACACACAGACACACAACACACCACACACACACACACAACACCCCCCTTACATGTGTGTCCAGAGTTATTTTTACTGTGGTATTAATCCCATTGCGGGTGAAGCAGCCTCAACAGGTTTGATGAAGAACAACCGCGGGGAAAGCAGCTGAACCCTTTGATCTCTTTGGTACACACCAACAGAAATGCCTCACAAAGGCCTTCATATGTGTGTGTGTCTCGGTGTGTTTGTGTGTGTGTGTGTCTCTGTGTGCGTGTGTGTGTGTGCGTGCGTACGTCTTGATGTATGTGTGTGTGTGTGTCACTGTGTGTGTTTGTGTGCGTGTGTGTGTGTGTGTGTGTGTGCGTGTCTCGGTATGTGTATGTGTGTGTGTGTGTGTCTTGGTGTATGTATTTGTGTGTGTTTGTGTGTGTGTGTGTGCGTGCGTGTGTCTCAATGTGTGTGTGTGTGCGTGCGTGCGTGCGTGTCTCGGTATGTGTGTGTGTGTGTCTCGGTGTGTGTGTGTGTGTGTGTGTGTGTTTGTATGCGTGTGTCTCGGTGTGTGTGTGTGTGTGTGTGTGCGTGTCTCGGTATGTGTGTGTGTGTGTGTGTGTGTGTATATGTGTGTCTCAATGTGTGTGTGTGTGTGTGTGTGTGTCTCGGTGTGTGTGTCTCGGTATGTGCGTGTGTGTGTGTGCACGCGTGTGTGTGTGTGTGTGCGCGTCTCGTTATGTGTGTGTGTGTGCGTGTCTCGGTATGTGCGTGTGTGTGTGCACGTTTGTGTGTGTGTCTCGGTATGTGCGTGTGTGTGTCTCGGTATGTGCGTGTGTGTGTGTGTGTCTCGGTATGTGCGTGTGTGTGTGAGTGAGACACAGCCACTTTTACCTCCGTCCCGCATCTTGCGTCCGGACTTCCGGAGCAGGTGGCGTCCGGAGCTGAACAGCGTGTTGAGCTCGTCTAGGGGGCTGGTCAGGGGTCTGCCGTTGGCCGGGTTGAACAGCAGGGGGGAAGAGCAGCAGGAGTGGGCGCGACGGGGCTCCGGCCGAGCCCCCTTCCCCGGGGAGTACGGCGGGGGCTTCCCCAGGGGGTCACCCGCCGCCGCCGCCGCCGAGCGCTGCTGCAGGGAGGAGGGCTTGGGCCGGTCTGGGGCCGCCGACACGGAGGCCGCGCGCGTCAGCGACAGGAAGCCACTGTCGGGGGGGAAGGGGAAGTGGGACGGCGGGCGGTAGGGGGGCGGCGCCGGGGCGCAGAGGGCCGGCGGGGGAGGGGTGAGGGGCGGGGGAGGGGCGGACCCGTCGGCCGGCATGAGCGCGGTGAGGCTGGGCGAGGAGTCGGCCCGCTGACGGCTGTACTGCTGCGGGGAGAGGGGGCTGTCGGGGCCCCCCGGGAAGTTGAGGTTGGTCTCGAACACGGGCAGCTTCTTGACCTCCAGCGGCGTGAGGGGGGACTCGTCGGATGCCGGTGAGCAGGTGACGGGCGATGGCGGGAACACCAGCAGCGGCGGGCGGTGGGGCAGCAGGTTGGGGAAGGGCGGCGGGATGTCGCAGCCGTCTTTCCCCTGCTGGGCTTTGGGGGCCCCCGAGAGCAGGGCGTTCTGGTCCGAGGCCCTCTTGGCCTCACCCCCTCGGGGCGGGCACACCCCGAAGGCCACCAGGCTCAGCCCCAGAGCCTCCAGCCGGGCGGCCTTGGCGGCCACGGCGGTCACGGGCCCCTCCTCGGAGGAGGAGGAGGAGGAGGGGAAGTACTTCATCTCCTCGTACACGGCCTCCGAGTCCGCGGGGTCGGGGCTGCGGGGCGGCTCCTGGAGGCTGCGGCAGCGCTGCTGCTGCTGCTGCTGCTGCTCCCGGGCCCCCACCATCTCGATGTACACGTCCTCCTCGTCCCGGTACAGGCTCATGGGGCCCCCCGGGGGGGCGTCCACCGAGGCGGCCCTCTGCATGAGGCCCCCCAGGCCCGGGGCCCGGGACAGCAGGGCCAGCTTGACCTCGGCTGGACGGAGCGTCTGGAAGCTGGCGCCCGCTGCGTTGATCTCCTCGTAGGAGCCCGACAGCTTGGTGTTGGGGCTGCGCTTGGGCTTGGGGGGCGGCACCTTCCTCTGGGCGGTGTAGTCGTCGCTGTGGGGGCGGGGCTTGCACAGCGCTAGAAGCGGGAGAGAGGCTTCTGGTTATTGAGTTGAACCTTTGCTGTACCTCACATCCACGTCTCATTGGGATTTAACACTGCTTTTTTTTCCCCCAGATACTTTTGCCCCCCCGAAAAGCCGCATAAAACAACATACAACAAGGTTACAACAGGGAACTGAAGCAGAGAGGAAACACACACACACACATAACCTCTAACAGTTACATATAAATTGGATACAAAGGCATTGAGCAGAACTCTTGAGCTTCGTATCCTTCAGGGTCGATAGGAAATAAAGTCAAGTAAAGGAAGTAAAGATGATGTTTGAGCGAGTGAGAGAGAGAAAAGATAGAAAGATAGAAAAGAGAGCGAGAGAGACTTAGCGAAGGACAGTTAAGTGGGTGAAAACAATGTGCTATTCCTAAAAGCCTATTGAATTGGTACCACATTTGTATATAATGTGGTGTATTTGTGCGGCTGTTCTTCATCCCAGTGATGTGTTGTGTCACCTGCTGGGTCTATAGGGGACAGCTGGTTCTTGGGAGGGCTCCCCCCCCCTGGGGACCCGGAGCCCTCTGGTGTGGGCATCTCTTTGGGCGCCAGGCTGAGGCCGGCGCTGACCGCCTCGTACGAGGCACTCAGCCGGGTGTTGGGGTCCCTCTTGGGTTTGGGCGGAGGCTGCTTGCGGGGGGAGGCCAGGCCCGCGCCGCCCGCCCCGTCGTCCGTGGAACAGGCCACCTTCTGGAGGGCGGGCTTGGCGGAGGACAGGCCGGAATGCACCATGTTCTCCATGGCCAGGGGGGTGGGGACGGAGCTGGAGCGGAAGTGCCGGATGAAGCGGCCTCCTCCGCCTTTGCCAGCCTTCTCCCCGATCCTGGGAAGGAAGGGAGGTGGAAGGAAATGTGAGGGGCACCTTCAATATACACCCCGTCGTGTCTTATGTCACATTGAGAACCCTGAGAAGAACCCTGGCTCCAACCAGACCCACCACACACACACACACACACACACACACACACACACACACACACACACACACACACACACACACACACACACACACACACACACACACACACACACACACACACACACACACACACACACACACACACACACACACACACACACACAGTGGTAATAATCATCTGATCCAGATTAACGTAAGGATTTAATTTGGATCATAATCTCACGCCACTCTAATGCATGTGGGAGTCCTCGGTTAAAGAGGCCAATGCAGGGATAACCAGCATGGAGCCCACGGATTAAACGCCTGCCATTAAAGCTTTAAGCCTCCATGATTCCATGACATGATATCTCCGACGTTAATCTGCCGCACGACATCTGCTCGGGACCACGTGTTTACTGTATGTACAGAGCTCCCGTTAGCATGCGCTAGGCGCCCGCATTCATCTACTATGGAAGAGCCCCTTCCATCACCATCGCCACGCTCCCTTGACACTAACCGACCAATCACCAATCACCAAACCTCCTCCTCGTCCCGCCCCCACTCCCCGCTGCCAAGTGGGTGGGGGTCCCACCACCCGTCTCCCGTTCCCATGGCAGATGTCCCACCCACAAGGACATGCAGAGGATACCGGTATTAGGTTTAGATGTGTGTGTGTGTGTGCTTCATCGGTATGTGGTGTGTGTGTGTGTTCCCTTCATTGGTATGTGTGTGTGCGTGTGCGTGTGTGTGTGTGTGTTTGTGTGTGTGTGTACTTTGTCTGTACATGATGGGTGGTTGTAGGTGTGTTTGCTTCATCAGTTTGTCTGTTTGTGTGTGAGTGTGTGTGAGTGTGTGTGTGTGAGTGTGTGTGAGTGTGTGTGTGTGAGTGTGTGTGAGTGTGTGTGTGTGCGTGCGTGCACATCATCAGTATGTGGTATGTGTGTGTGTGTGTGTGTGTGTGGTCCTTTTATCGGCATGTATGTGTGTGTGTGTGTGTGTGTGTGTGTGTGTGTGTGTGCTTCATCTGTCAGTTGTATGCTGTTGCATGTATGGATGTATTGATGTGTTGAAGCCATCAAGCGCTCGCTGTATGAACGGGTGAATCGAGGCAGTGATTGCAAAGCTCTTTTGGGGGTGAAAGCGCTTTGTGAACGCCGTCCATTCAGTGATCTCAGATCAGAGTGGCTCTTCGGTGCGGAGGAACGCTGCAGTCAAACCGTTCCTCAGAGCAGCTGGATGATGAGTCGCAGGCCAGGGGAGGGTAACGATCAGCCATCCCGTCCCACGCTCACACACACACACACACACATGGAGACGTATGAGGAATGTTGGCGTCAGCGATACCGCAGACGCGCTTCATGACTGAAATACGTTGACGCCGCCAGAGTAGAAGTGCTTCATAAGGTGTCTTGGTGGGGGGCACGCGGGTCTCCCAGGGTGGGTGTGGGGACGCTTGTCTTCCCCCGTGGGGGGGGGGGGACACGTGTCTCCCAGAGTGGGGGGGACGTGTGTTTCCCAGGGTGGGGGGGGGGACGTGTCTCCCAGGGTGGGGGGGACGAGTGTCTCCCCAGGGTGGGGGGGGACGCTTGTCTCTCCCGGGGGGGGGGCCGCGTGTCTTCCAGGGTGGGGGGGATGCTTGCCTCTCCCAGGGTTGGAGGGGGGGGGGGGGGGCGTGTGCCTCCCAGGGGGGAGGGGGGGGGTGTGTCTCCCAGGGTGGGGGGGGACACATGTCTCCCAGGGGTGGGGGGGACGCTTGTCTCTCCCAGGGTGGGGGGGGGACGCATGTCTCCCAGGGTGGGGGGACGTGTGTCTCCCAGGGTGGGGGGGACGTGTGTCTCCCAGGGTGGGGGGGGACGTGTGTCTCCCAGGGTGGGGGGGGACGCTTGTCTCTCCCGGTGGGGGGGGTGGGCGCGTGTCTCCCAGGGTGGGAGGGGGCGCTGTGTCTCTCCCGGTGGGTGGGGGTGGGCGTGTGTCTCCCAGGGTGGGGGTGGGCGTGTGTCTACCAGGGTGGGAACGGAAGACAGATCTTCAGACGCACGGAGCCTCGGCTAATTGTTGCCACGTCTCTCCGTTCAGCAGATATTTAATGACACACACACACATACACACACACACACGGGTGTGTTTGACGTGATAAAATAATTGGATTGCTTGATGGGAAGCAGAATTGCTGAATTGCCCACCCTCCCTCCTTCCCTCCCCCTAACCCTCCCGCCCACCACCTCGATGACAGAAGAGAAATGACCGGATCTGAATCCAATCTGGTGTGCGGTGCAGATACAATATACAAGATACAAGATATTTATTGGCCGTTGGCAACAAGTACAATGGAATGCTTACTCCCCCATTCCCTGATGTGCAGCCGTGTGGGAGACGGAGGTCAAACTCCCCCTTTACTCTCCTGCATAACCCCGCGCTAAACCAGACCACAGAACCGGGGGCTTCAAATGGTTCCCTGCCACGGGTTAAGCAGCGAGAGGCGAGAGAGAGAGAGAGAGAGAGGAGAGAGAGAGAGAGAGAGAGAGCTCTGATATGACTGGGATATTTGTTTCTGTTAGTAGTCTTCTTCTTCTTCTTCTCCTACCACCTCCTCCTCCTCCTATTGTATTCTAGTGTGTTGTATAGTATAAGTACGGTACATTCAATTGTTTCAGCATTCCATTGTACTGGTGTGCATTTAAAAAACATCTTGAATCTTGTTCTCCTCTTTCTTCTTTCTCTCTATTCTCCTGGTCTTTGTGCTTTGTTCTTATAGTTTTCTCTCTCTCTCTCCGGGGACAGTTAACCCACACGCAGCTCATGGTTTCGAAGCAGACGGGACTCAAACTCACGCCCCGTCCACCTCGGCCATCCTACCTCCTGCTGGGCTGCTCCTCCTCCTTGCCCACTGGCTCGGGCCTCTCGCCGAGGGGCGGGGCGGCGGCGTTGGTGTTAGCGTTGCTGTAGCAGCGCAGGCGGTCGCTCTCGCGGGCGATGTCCGAGGCGTTCTGGATGACCAGCTGGTCGTAGGCCCGCAGGCCCAGGTCCTCCGCCCCCTGCAGGAAGCGCTGGACCCCCCCGGACTCCTGGCTCTGATGCTGGGACAGCATCAGACGGACCCGTCGCCTCGCCATCCAGCCACGCACCACTACAGAGAGAGAGAGAGAGAGAGCAAGAGAGAGAGCGAGAGAGAGAGAGAGAGAGAGAGAGAGAGAGAGAGAGAGAGAGAGAGAATACATGAAGTACCGTTGCACAAGTACAGACAGAGACTGACACAGAGAGAGACATTGAGAGAGAGATAGAGAAAAAAGGGAAAGACAGAAACAGAGAGAGAGAAAGATGGTGGGGGAGACAGAGAGAAATAGCCAGAGAGAGAGAGAGAGAGAGAGAGAGAGAGAGAGAGAGAGAGAGAGAGAGAGAGAGAGAGAGAGAGAGAGAGAGAGAGAGAGAGAGAGAGAGAGAGAGAGAGCCTGTGTGTTGGGGTGGTCAGAACAATATACCTTTCTGACAGGAGACGATCTTCTTGTGGAGCTGGTAGCAGCGGTCGTTGAGCTGGTCCGCCTGCCAGTACCTCAGGAACACTTTACTGCTGCCCATCTGTGGGGCCACCACACACACACACACACACACACACACACACACACACACACACACACACACACACACACACACACACACACACACACACACACACACACACACACACACACACACACACACACACACACACACACACACAAACAACACGCACCACAGAAAGATGATCAAAACTCCAATCAGAACACCTGTCCGTCTTGCTCACCGTTAGACCAGGAGAGCCTCTCGCATTTCATTTCACTTTGTGCCAATTCCTCATTCATCTTAGTTGTCTTCATCCTCGTCCTCATCAGCATCGTCCTCATCCTCACCCGCTTCCTCTTCCTCCTCCTCATCTTCATCCTCATCAGCCTCGTCATCATCCTCACCCGCTTCCTCATCATCTTCATCCTCACCCGCTTCCTCCTCCTCCTCATCTTCATCCTCATCAGCATCGTCCTCACCCGCTTCCTCCTCATCTTCTCATCATCGTCCTCACCCGCTGCCTCCTCCTCCTCCTCATCTTCATCATCATCATCATCATAATCATCATCATCCTCACCCGCTTCCTCATCCTCCTCATCAGCATCATCCTCACCCACTTCCTCATCTGCATCGTCCTCATCCTCACGCGCTTCCTCCTCATCTTCATCCTCATCATCATCATCCTCACCCACCCCCTCCCTCAACTTCCTCCTCATCCTTCTCCTCATTCTCATCATCCTCCTCCTCCCCCGCTCCCTCCTCCTCCTCCTCCTCCTCCTCCTCCTCCTCCTCCTGCCCCCGGGGGGTCCGGGGAGGCGGTTGCCAGGCGCCCCCCCGGGGGGTCCGGGGAGGCGGTTGCCAGGCGCTCTGACAGGGCTTGTTGTTGTGTCTGATCGGGGAGATGATGGACGCTCAGAGGGCGGCTGTGGGCCACGTGCTCACATGTCAGCCGGGGCTCTTTCTCCGCCCCTGGATCCAGGGGGGCCCCCCCTTCTGTTGTTTGGGTTGGGAGGGGCGGGGAGGGGAGGGGAGAGGGGGGGGGGAGTGGGGGGGTCCCGGCTCGACCCGCCTGGGACAGGTGCACACATGGACGGGACGTGGCTACAGACGGACCCCCCTATTCATTCCTATACACACTACTTACGTAAGTAAGTTTGAGTTGTGCGTGTGTGTTTGAGTGTGTGTGTGCGTGTGAGAGTGAATGAGTGAGTGAGCGTGTGTGTGTGTGTGTGTGTGTGTGTGTGCATGTGTGAGTGAGTGAGTGAGTGAGTGAGTGAGTGAGTGAGTGTGTGTGTGTGTGTGTGTGTGCATGTGTGAGTGAGTGAGTGAGTGAGTGAGTGAGTGAGTGAGTGTGTGTGTGTATGTGTGTGTGTGTGTGTGTGTGTTTGTGTGCGTGCGGGAGTGTGTGCATGCGTGTGTGTTTGTGTGTGAGGCGGGGGGCTGCTGACTTGGCCTCTGGGGTCACACACTCGCAGACACAACAGCAGTCTGCTAGCTGCTGGCGAGAAGGGCGGAGGAATCCACACTGCTGCTGCATATGTTTAGTTTGTGAGAGTGTGTGTTTGTGTGTGTGTGCGTATGTGTGTGTGTGTGTGTGTGTGTGTGTGTGTGTGTGTGTGTGTGTGTGTGCGAAGGACAGCTGTTCCCACTTGACCGAAATTCCATGGGAACCCGTGGATGCAGGGGAATGGGGGCCATAGATTGTTTAGCATATCTTTTTGTTATGAACGGAAAGGGAGACGGACAGAGACGCATGACACACACACACACACACACACACACACACACACACACACACACACACACACACACACACACACACGACACACACACACACACACACACACACACACACCCACACACACACACACACGTACACACCTGTGCTCCCTGAAGCTTGGATTGCTGCAGAACGGAGCGACACTTCTCCTCTGCCGAGAGCTTCTTCTGGCTGCCCAGGGTGGTGTCCACCAGATCTCTATACCTGAGACACACACACACACACACACACACGCACACGCACACACAGACACACACACACACGCACACGCACAAACACACGCACACACACACACAGCACACACAGACAGACAGACAACAGAACAAGAAACATCTCAATACAACAAGAGCAACAGACAAAGATCGGAATCTAAATGGCGAAGATTATTTCCAAGACCTCTTCAGTGACCCCCCTCCCCCCCGCCTTCTCTTCCCTTCTCCTCCGTTGAACCCACTCAAAAAAAAAACAATAGGGTCAAAGGTCGTGCAAGGTCATAAAGCAGACCAGCCAAACAACATCTGCTCCTATTGGTGTTGCCTGTGGCAACCGTTGCTACGTGCGGTCAGTGGGTGGGGGGAGAGTGGTTTGTTTTGATCATGTGAGGGGAGGGAGAGGGAGGAGAGGGGGAGAGGGAGAGGAGGGGTTGGGGAGAGAGGGGAGGGGGGGATGGAGAGGGAGGGAGGGAGGGGAGGGGGAGGGAGAGGAGGGGTTGGGGAGAGAGGGGAGGGAGGGAGGGAGAGGGAGGGGGAGGGAGAGGGAGGGAGGGAGGGAGGGAGGGAGGGAGGGAGGGAGGGAGGGAGGGGAGGAGGGAGGGGAGGGAGGGGAGGTGGGAGGGGGAGGGAGGGGAGGGGAGGTGGGAGGGAGGGAGAAAGGGTTGGACGAGGAGAATAAGGGGTAGGGTAGGAAATGAAAACACGGGTCCGTTCCCCATGTGCGATGTTTTGGTTCATTTCCAGGGCGGGGAACAAAAATGCCTCATCCTCCTTTGTATCTGTGTCACATGACAGAACAATATACAAACAAATGTATAAAAATAATAAGTGAAACACCCAAGTTTTCATTTATTTTGGGATGTTACGGGGCCGTAAGGCGGGTGAGACACCGGGAGCCTCGGACCTTCTGGAAAAGCCTTTGATCGTGGGGGGGGGGGGGGGGGGGGTTCTGGACGATCTGCTTTGTGTCACACGGCCACAGCCTACCCCCCACCCAGGCGGGTGAAGTGGTCTCCCCCCCTGTGTGGTTTAGGGGAGGGCCCTCGGCCCTCGGACCAGAGGGGGGAGGCGGGGGGGGGGGGGGGGGGGTGTGTGTGTGAAAAGCACTTAACTTACGTTTCCCTGTTACAAATCATCACATCGCTGTTGTAACACACACACACACACTGGCGCTCTCACACGCACACACGGGCGCTCTCTCACACGCACACACGGGCGCTCTCTCACACGCACACACGGGCGCTCTTAGACGCACACACACGGGCGCTCTTACACGCACACACAGACACGCACGCACGCGCACACAGACACACAAGCGCACACAGGAATACACAGACCGATTGCGTTGACTTGTTCCTGGGGACATAGTTATTCAGACACCAGGTACACACACCAGGTACACACTCCAGGTACACACACCTGGCGCACACACCTGGCGCACACTCCAGGTGCACACACCTGGCACACACACCAGGTACACACACCAGGCGCACACACCAGGTACACACACCAGGCACACACACCAGGCACACACACCGGGTACACACACCTGGCACACACACACCAGGTACACACACCAGGTACACACACCTGGCACACACACACCAGGTACACACACCAGGCACACACACCTGGCACACACACACCGGGTACACACACCGGGTACACACACCGGGTACACACACCGGGTACACACACCGGGTACGCACACCGGGTACGCACACCAGGTACGCACACCAGATACACACACCAGGTACACACACCTGGCACACACACCTGGCACACACTCCAGGCGCACACACCTGGCACACACACCAGGTACACACACCAGGTACACACACCAGGCACACACACCAGGCACACACACCGGGTACACACACCGGGTACACACACCTGCACACACCTGGCACACACACACCAGGTACACACACCTGGCACACACACACCAGGTACACACACCAGGTACACACACCAGGCACACACACCTGGCACACACACACCGGGTACACACACCGGGTACACAAACCGGGTACACACACCTGGTACACACACCGGGTACGCACACCCGGTACGCACACCCGGTACGCACACCAGGTACGCACACCAGATACACACACCTGGTACACACACCTGGTACACACACCTGGCACACACACCAGGTACACTCGGCCCCTCCGGTCTTCAGGAGGCGGCCTTCTATCAATCCCAAAAGTCATAAAGAAATCAGCAGGGAATAGAGCGTTCTCCTGCCAAGCGCCCTATTTGTGGAACAGCCACCTGTAATCAGGGAAGCAGACTCTGTTGAAATATTTCAATCTAAACTTAAAACCTACCTTTTTACATTGTCGTTTGGCGCCTAGGAGTGCCCCTCAGCTCTCATTACAGCTAAATCGACCCGTTAGTCAGCACTAGCATACCCCTGCTGCCGATGGTACTAGACTAGAGGTTCTCTACATGTTCCATGTCCACCCTACCCCATCTAACCATCAGACTGATAGGTACTAGACTAGAGGTTCTCTACATGTTCCATGTCCACCCTACCCCATCTAACCATACCGCAGTCTGCTTCTGTTCTCCAGTGTGCTGCTGTGATCCCCACCTGAAGGATACCGGCCAGCACCACACACTAATTATATTCTCATTTTATTATTTGTATATTGTGTATATTATATGTATATTATATGTATATTATTATTTATTTTTTGTACTTTGTACATTACTATAAGTCACTTATGGCACCCATGTCACTCCTGAACCATCCCTGGAAGGAGGGATCCCCTTCCACTCTGTGTTCCTTCTCAAGATTTCTTCCTACGTAATTAAGGGAGTTTTTTCTTGCCCTTAGGGGGGCTGGGGTTTGGGGGGTGTGGCTAAGGGGGGGCGGGGCTTAGGGTTTGGGGGGTGTTGTAAACATGTGGCATGTGAAGCCCTTTGACTATAACTGTGATTAAGGGCTATACAAATAAAATTGACTTGACTTGATTGACTTGTACACACACCTGGTACACACAGCAGGCACACACACCAGGTACACAAACCTGGTACACACACCAGGTACACACACACCAGGTACACATACCAGGCACACACACCTGGCACACACACCAGGTACACACACCAGGCACACACACCTGGTACACACAGCAGGCACAGATACCTGGTACACACACCACGTACAGACACCAGGTACGCACACCAGGTACACACACCAGATATGCACCTGGGTACCTGGTGTGTGTACCTGGTGTGTGTACCGGGGGGGGGAGACATCCTCAACCCC
>CM051015.1:3515194-3532694 GCA_027704905.1 Muraenolepis orangiensis | reverse complement strand
GTGTCCCCTCTCATTATCTGGCAGGGATGTCCACACTAATCCCTCTTTAGAGAGAGAGAGAGAGAGAGAGAGAGAGAGAGAGAGAGAGAGAGGAGAGAGAGAGAGAGAGAGAGAGAGAGAGAGAGAGAGAGAGAGAGATGGATGGATAGGTAGCAAGAGAGAGAGAGAGAGAGAGAGGAGGGGGGGGGGAGAGAGAAAGAGAGGTAGAATAGAAAGAGAGATAAAGAGAGAGAGGGAGAGGAGGGGGGGGAGGGTGGTCCAAATCCTCTCTCTTGGCATTAGGTAGGAATTCCAGGAGGAGTGTGCAGGGAGTGAGCAGAGAGGTTGAAACGACGAGGGGGGGGGGGAAACAAGAAAGCAAGAAGGGGAAGGAAACAAGGTGGGGAGGGTACCACCAGGCACACACCTCTCTCCCCCCTACTCCCCCCCCCATCCTACCACCACCGACCCCCACAAGAAAACCCGAGAAGTGGAAAACATGTTTGCGTCGTGGGACCACGACGACGGAGCCTGAGTGCAGATGAAAGGGAGAAGCAGGGATCCGTCGCTTTAACCAGGAGCCAATCGCAGGACGGAGGAAAACAGGCGATGGCGGTGTGTGTGTGAGTGTGTTTGTGTGTGTGTGTGTGTATGTGGGTGTGTGTGTGTGTGTGTGTGTGGGGGTGTGTGTGTGGGGGTGTGTGTGTGTTTGTGTGTATGTGGAAAGAGGGTAGTAATGCTGGGCAGGGAGGGTGGGGGGTGGGGGGGGGGGAGTTAATAATGAACATTAGGACACGGTAACCTTCTTATAAAGGTGCCTGTGTGCGCGTGTGTGTGTGTGTCTGTGTGCGTGTGTGTGTGTGTGCCTGAGTGCGTGTGTGTGTGTGTGCCTGAGTGTGTGTGTGTGTGTGTGTGTGTCTGTGTGTGTGTGTGTGTGTGTGCCTGTGCCTGTGCCTGTATGTGTGCGTGTGTGTGTGTGCCTGTGTGTGAGTGTGTGTGTGTGTGTGTGCCTCTGTGTGTGTGTGTGTGTGTGTGTCAGGCTGACATGAGGAAATGTTGACGTAGCATTCATCAAAAAGAACAAGCCGCTATCACATTCCAAAAAGCTTTTCCAGAACCACTTTGTGTCCATAGTATGAGGGGTCACCATGACCGCCGCCACGACCTGCACAACGTGTGTGTGTGTGTGTGCGTGTGTGTGTGTATGTGTGTGTGTGTGTGTGCACAGTGTGTGTGTGCACAGTGTGTGTGTGTGTGTGTGTGTGTGTGTGTGTGTGTACAGTGTGTGAGTGTGTGTGTACAGTGTGTGTGTGTGTGTGTGTGTGTGTGTGTGTGTGTGTGTGCACGTGCAATCAGCTACTTTGGGTTGACCTGCTGTCGGAGCCGGGAACACAGTGACCCGCTCAGAACTCACTGTACCGGACCCACTGAGACACCCACATTGAGGGGGGAGAGAGGGGAGAGAGAGAGAGAGAGAGAGAGAGAGAGAGAGAGAGAGAGAGAGAGAGAGAGAGAGAGAGAGAGAGAGAGAGAGAGAGAGAAGTATTTAGGAGGGGAAAAAGGGAGAGATGGATAAAGATGGATGCTGACTCATTTAGAAAATATGAGAGAGAGAGAGAGCAAGAGAGAGAGCGAGAGCGAGAGCGAGAGAGAGAGCGAGAGCGAGAGCGAGAGCGAGAGCGAGAGAGAGAGAGCGTGAGAGAGAGAGCGTGAGAGACAGAGTGACACAGACAGATTCATGAAGGGGGCATACGTATGTGCAAAGGTCTGGGTAGAGACGAGGGAAGAAGAGAGGAAGAGGAGGAGGGACGATGGTGGGCGGAGACTCTGGTCTCTCACCTGCTGAGGAAGGCGGGGAAGGCCAGGCGGACGGGGTAGCCATAGCGGATGCTGCGCACCATGGCCAGCACGCCGATGTGCCGCAGCTGGGCCGCCGCATGGACGCTGTCGAACGCCCCCGGCTCGCCCTGCCGGTTGGGCCGCACACACTCCACCAAGTGGGGGGTGCACGACCGCAGCTTGGCCAGCACCTCCGACAGAGAGTTCTGAGAGAGAGAGAGAGAGAGAGAGAGAGAGAGAGAGAGAGAGAGAGAGAGAGAGAAGGTTTTTTGCTGTTTTGTTGTTGTTATTGCTTTGGCAATAATAATCTCGGATCAAGCAGTCCTACTGTGTTATAGCAGAACGTCAGAACTTATAGCAGAACTTCTGATCCAGTGGTCCTACTGTGTTATAGCAGAACTTCTGATCCAGTGGTCCTACTGTGTTATAGCAGAACTTCTGATCCAGTGGTCCTACTGTGTTATAGCAGAACTTCTGGGGGGAAGTTGGCACGATTGGATGAATCTTTAAGGATATTTGATTAGGTGTATATAATATAATAATATATATTTGAATGGGTGTATATATCTAAAAGTCTACAGAGTTGATTTAAAACCTTTACAGCCTGCTGGCCGAGTTTGTGTTCGCCAACAGGAATGAAGCTAAAGAAAGTGAAGCGTTCCCTGTTCATCTGACCTAATGGGCCTGGGTTAAGGGTTAAGGGTTAAGAGCTGAGGGCTGAGGGCTGAGGGTTGAGGGTTTACTGCCATGTGGGAGTTTGAGGGGAAAGCCTGATTGGGTGGAGGACCGTTGTTGGAGGCCGGTCGTTGCCTCCGCCCGCCCGCTGGCGAGCAACTCTCAGGTAATGGGGAAAAGGTTGTCTATGAGAACACACTCTGGCGCCTTCCGCTCTATGTGGTCACTAAACATGATCCGGGTGGCATGGAAACCAAAGTGAGATCACATCTGTGTGTGTGTGTGTGTGTGTGTGTGTGTGTGTGTGTGTGTGTGTGTGACGTATGTGGCCTAACAGGTCACTGTGCCTTACGCCTGCGGAGGAGAGGGGAGAATAAAACCGACAACAACAACAACAGAAAAGCAGCCCACAAGCAGCCCTGTTAGAACAAGGAGCTCTTTGTGTTTCGAGCGCAAGCGAAAAAGCGAGCTAATTCCACCGCAGAACTCACAGATGAGCGGCAGTGATGGTTCCTCCTACGCTGAGCGACATACGTGCACGCCCCCCCCCCCCCCCCCCCCCCACGTGCACGCTGCCCCCCCCCCCCCCCACGTGCACCCCCCCCCCCCCCCCACGTGCACGCTCCCCCACGCATGCATGTAAACACACACCCGTGTGTTTTCTGAGCGTCACTGGGGTAAGTGCGTGCGCTCAACACCTCGCTGCTCAGCGTCAGACACTTACGGGAATCGGGCACAGAAGCAGCCCACAAACACACACACACACACACAGAAAATGACACACACAGGCGCGCACACACACATGCAACACACCACACACACACACGCACGCATGCATGCATAAAAAAAAGAAATGGAAACAGTTGCTGTTGTTCATTGTCCATTCATTCCTGGCTTCCTCCATTCATGTGGAGGGCCTTATGTCTTGGCCTGCTACAGTACCATTCTTTAAGCCCACTCCCTCTCTCCATCCCTCTCTCTCTCTCTCTCTCTGTGTCTCCCTCTCTCTATCTCGCCCTCCTTCCCTTTCCCATTCCCAGAGGGGCCGGTAGACGACAGGCTCTGACGCCAGACACACACTGGTCTCATTCAGAGAGTTCTCTCTCCTCCGCACTCGGGTCGCCATGGCGTCAGCAGCATCCGCAGCAGCAGCAGCGGTGTACGAGCTCTGCCCTGCGGTGGTTCTCCTGGTTCTTGTGGCTGCGGCTGCTGCTGCTGCTGCTCTGTGGAGTTATGAATTCACCACCGTTTGTCCACCCACGCTCGTTCACCCTAGCTCACTTTTAGACTTCGATTTTGATCGGAACACATATGACCCTCTTCATCTCAGACGTCGTTGACATGACACTTAGATATGGATATAAAGACATAACGACTACCTCCTGGAGAAGGCCTTGAAGCCCGTAAAACACAAACACACACTGCTGCTCACGGGCACCGCGACTCGACGGTACCCTGAGACTCGGACGAAGGAAAGAGTAGGATCCTCCAGTGTCAGTTTGTCAATGTCCGGGGAATCTGGGAACTTGTGATCCAGTGGTCCTACTGTGTTATAGCAGAACTTGTGATCCAGTGGTCCTACTGTGTTACAGCAGAACTTCTGATCCAGCGGTCCTACTGTGTTATAGCAGAACTTCTGATCCAGTGGTCCTACTGTGTTATAGCAGAACTTCTGATCCAGTGGTCCTACTGTGTTATAGCAGAACTTCTGATCCAGTGGTCCTACTGTGTTATAGCAGAACTTCTGACGGCACAGAGCCCGGGCCGGAAACCAGAAACCGAAAGGGGAGGAGATACCCCTCGTTGTCATGTTTCGTTATGGAGATGTTTTACCAAAGAGACACTCATTTGCATGAGTGGATAAGGCTTCCAGAAGTGTGAGGACTTTTAATAAGGTGAATTTCTACCCCCCCCCCGAGCGAGTCCATTTCTTCTTCGTCTTACCCTGAGCTGCACGGCTGCAGTGACCGGTCCACACCTCTGGAGGCGCTGCACGAAGGAGCCAGCTCCCTTCTTCTTCAGGATCTGAAAAACAACGGAGACACATGCACCTCGAGCAGGTTGTAACAGACCACACGTAATCACTCTCACACACACACGCACACGCACACACACACACACACACACACACACACCATCATAGACTACAGTCATAATCATATCAAATTCACTTTCTAATGAGGTGTTTAATGAGCCTGTGAGGTGGCAGTTTGGTTGTTTTAAACTGCCGGCAGGGGGGGTAAAGGGGGAAGGGGGGAGAGAGAGAGAGAGAGAGAGAGAGAGAGAGAGAGAGAGAGAGAGAGAGAGAGAGAGAGAGAGAGGGGGGGGGGGGGCAGATGTGAGAATGGCTGGGTAGAGACACGGAAAGAAGGGAAGCAGGGAAGGAGAGCGAGGGGAGGAGAGTGAGGGGAGGAGAGTGAGGGGAGGAGAGCGAGGGGAGGAGAGCGAGGGGAGGAGAGTGAGGGGAGGAGAGCGAGGGGAGGAGAGCGAGGGGAGGAGAGCGAGGGGAGGAGAGCGAGGGGAGGAGAGCGAGGAAGAAGAGTGAGGGGAGGAGAGCGAGGGGAGGAGAGCGAGGGGAGGGGAGGAGAGCGAGGGGAGGAGAGTGAGGGGAGGAGAGCGAGGGGAGGAGAGCGAGGAAGAAGAGTGAGGGGAGGAGAGCGAGGAAGAAGAGTGAGGGGAGGAGAGCGAGGAAGAAGAGTGAGGGGAGGAGAGCGAGGAAGAAGAGTGAGGGGAGGAGAGCGAGGAAGAAGAGTGAGGGGAGGAGAGCGAGGAAGAAGAGTGAGGGGAGGAGAGCGAGGGGAGGAGAGCGAGGAAGAAGAGTGAGGGGAGGAGAGCGAGGGGAGGAGAGCGAGGGGAGGAGAGCGAGGGGAGGAGAGCGAGGAAGAAGAGTGAGGGGAGGAGAGCGAGGAAGAAGAGTGAGGGGAGGAGAGCGAGGAAGAAGAGTGAGGGGAGGAGAGCGAGGGGAGGAGAGCGAGGAAGAAGAGTGAGGGGAGGAGAGCGAGGGGAGGAGAGCGAGGGGAGGAGAGTGAGGGGAGGAGAGCGAGGGGAGGAGAGCGAGGAAGAAGAGTGAGGGGAGGAGAGCGAGGGGAGGAGAGCGAGGAAGAAGAGTGAGGGGAGGAGAGCGAGGAAGAAGAGTGAGGGGAGGAGAGCGAGGGGAGGAGAGCGAGGGGAGGAGAGTGAGGAAGAAGAGTGAGGGGAGGAGAGCGAGGGGAGGAGAGCGAGGAAGAAGAGTGAGGGGAGGAGAGCGAGGGGAGGAGAGCGAGGGGAGGAGAGCGAGGGGAGGAGAGCGAGGAAGAAGAGTGAGGGGAGGAGAGCGAGGGGAGGAGAGCGAGGGGAGGAGAGCGAGGGACGAGCGGAGACTCTGGGCCGGTGATGGGGAACAGGGGGGCGCTAGTGGACGTTAACAAATCAGTTTACTGTGGAACAGCGTGTTTCCATCAGAGCTCTGTGGCTCAGCGACTGTGTGAGAAATGTATCATAACTGTTATCGCACAACCCTCGTCCTTGTATGTGTGCGTGCGTGCGTGTAGTTGCGTGTGTTTGCTGAGTGTGTGTGTGTGTGTGTGTGTGTGTGTGTGTGTGTGTGTGTGTGTGTGTGTGTGTGTGTGTGTGTGTGTGTGTGTGTGTGTGTGTGTGTGTGTGTGTGTGTGTGTGATGGCGCAAGCATGGAAAGGCATAGATTTTTTATCTCTTGGCAGGGCTGGACAAACAAATCCAATTCCCAGAGGTTTATATATAGCTGCCGCAAAAGGAAATAGCCAAAATTAGGCAAGACTATTTTTGTCCAAATACACTCACTCGGTTTTTCCATTGATTGCCCGCGACAGGCAATTTTCCAATTGGAACACTGAGTGAATCACACAAACCCAACCGTTGTTCCTGCAGCCTTCTCCCAAAAAAAACCTCCCGATTTCAAATGAGAAGATGAAGCGTGTGAGTTGCGAGCGACCCCCCGATCCCAGAATTGCATTTGTCTCGATGTTGGGCGATGGTGGCGGAATAAACCAATCCTCCAGCCGAAGGACGGGGGGTCGAAGTTTCCTCGGCGCGGTTAACGTGAGGTGGTGGTGGGCTTTCCTGGTGGACTGGTGGCGTGCGGAGGACAGTGAGTGTATGGAACAACCACAGCTGGACTCGCGTTAAGGAAGATAACGTGATTATCACAGTCACGTGCCGTCCGGTACAACACGGTCATGTGCTGTGTGTGTGTGTGTGTGTGCGTTTGTGTGCGTATGTCTTTGTGTGTGTGTGTGTGTGTGTGTATGTATGTCTTTCTGTGTGTGTGTACATGAGAGTGAGAAAGAAAGAGAGAGAGAGAGAGAGAGAGGAGAGAGAGAGAGAGAGAGAGAGAGAGAGAGAGAGGAGAGAGAGAGAGAGAGAGAGAGAGAGAGAGAGAGAGAGAGAGAGAGGAGGGTTACTGTGTGGGTATATATGTGTGTGACTGTATGTGTGTGTGTGTATATGTGTTTGTATGTATGTGTTTGAATGTATGTGTGTGTATGTGTGTGTGTGTGTGTGTGTGTATGTGTGTGTACATGAGAGTGAAACAGAAAGAAAGAAAAAAAGAGTGAGAGAAAGACAGAGCGAGAAAGAAAGAGAGAGAGAGAGAGAGAGAGAGAGAGAGAGAGAGAGAGAGAGAGAGAGAGAGAGAGAGAGAGAGAGAGAGAGAGAGAGAGAGACAGAGCGAGAAAGAAAGAGAGAGAGAGAGAGAGGGGGGGGCAGAGAGGAGGGTTACTGTGTGTGTATGTGTGTGTATGTGTGTGTATATGTGTTTGTTTGTATGTATGTGTTTGAATGTGTGTGTGTGTGTGTGTGTGTGTGTGTGTGTGTGTGTGTTTGTATGTGTGTGTGTTTGTATGTACCTTGGTGAGTTCCAGGTACCTCCGGGGCTGGGGGGCGTCTGCGTGAGACGGGGCCACTTTGGGGCCCTTGTGCAGGAGCAGGGCCGCTTTGGGGCCCCTGAGGGCACAGCGAACCTGGGCTGGCGGCAGGAGAGACCCGGTCTGGCTCAACTTGGCCTGGAAGAGATGTCTGAGCAGCACGCTCTCGCTGGCTGCCAAGGACAACGTGATCACACACACACACCCACACCCACACCCACATGTCCACACACAGATATAGACACCCACACACACCACACACACACACACACACGCGCACACACAGACATAGACATAGATTAGTAAGATGGCGCCGTACATGATGGCCGTGATGACTTTTTTGTTATTTATTCTTTTTATCGCGAGTATCCTTGTACAGAATGTTAGCAGCATGTTCACTTATGACTTTTGCACACTTCTGGAGATCAGATCGACAGCCGCTCGCCGCCTACCGGAGTTTTTTCACTCTTTCGACTTGGACGTCCCGCCCGAAGTCACAGCTGGATTATCTGCGACCATCTTGGGCTTCGATTACACGCAAGGTTCTCCCGAAGTTCTACCAACACATAACGAGCAACACACGGGGTGAGCGGATCCTCGACCACTGCTACACACCCTACCGTGTTGGCTACAAGGCCCTCCTCCACCTACCGTTCGGCAAATCAGACCACCGCTCTATCCAGCTACTCCCCGCCTATAGGCAGAGACTGAAGCAGCAACCAATCGCTGTGAGGGAGGTCCAATGCTGGTCGGACCAATCGGACTCTATGCTGCAGGATTGTTTTGATCGCGTGACTGCCACATGTTCCGGGTCGCCTCGGACAATAACATAAACGAGTACGCGTCCTCGGTCACCGGGTTCATCAAAAAGTGCATAGATGACGTTGTCCCGACCAAGTCGGTTTGGATATATCCCAACCAGAAACTGTGGATTAACGGAGATGTTTGCGCTGCCCTCCACGCGCGTAACGCCGCCTTTGGCTCCGGGAATATGGAGGAATATACAAGAGCCCGTTACGATCTCCGTAAGACCATCGTCACTGCCAAGCGGGAGTATAAGGACAGAGTGGAAGATCATTTCAAGAGCCACGATGCGAGGGGTATGTGGCAGGGGTTACAGACGATAACGAACTTCAGAGGGAGAACCAGTTGTGTAGAGAACTCCTCTACCTCCCTCCCAGGAGAGCTAAATACTTTTTTGCTCGGTTCGACGTGAACGGCAGCCCGCCGAAGCCAGCGCCGCCTGAGGAGACCTGCCTGCTGAACGTCTCGGAGGCGGATGTGCGCCGCACCTTCAAGCGGTTGAACATCCATAAGGCGGCAGGCCCCGACGACATCCCGGGCCGCGTCCTCAGAGCATGCGCAGACCAGTTGGCAGGAGTCTTTGCAGACATCTTCAACCTCTCCCTGTCCCAGGCTGTTGTTTCCGCGGTCTTCAAGATGTCCACCATCGTGCCTGTCCCTAAACAACCCAAGGTAACCTGCCTGAATGACTATAGACCTGTAGCCCTCACCTCGATTGTCAGCAAATGCTTCGAGAGGTTGGTCAAGGACTTAATTTGCTCCGTGTTACCTGCCATGCTGGACCCATGGCAATTTGCATATCGTCAAAACAGATCCACGGACGACGCAATTGCCATGGCCCTCCACACTGCCCTTTCCCACCTGGAGGGAAAGAACTGTTATGTGCGAATGCTGTTTGTGGACTACAGCTCAGCGTTCAACACAATAGTTCCTGCCAAGCTCGACACCAAGCTTAGAGGTCTAGGCGTGCCCCCATCCACGTGCAGCTGGATACTGGACCTCCTGTCGGACCGCCGCCAGGTGGTGAGGATGGGCAGCACCACCTCAGAGCACAACCTACAACCCTCAACACGGGAGCCCCCCAGGGATGCGTGCTGAGCACTCTCCTCTACTCCCTCTACACCCACGACTGCATGGCTATGCACAGCTCCAACGTCATCATCAAGTTTGCTGACGACACGACAGTGATGGGCCTGATCGCCGGCGACGACGAGACAGCCTACAGGGAGGAGGTCAGATCGCTGGAGCAGTGGTGCCAGGAGAACAGCCTCGTCCTCAATGTCAAGAAGACCAAGGAGCTGATCGTGGACTACAGGAAGCAGAGAGGAGAGCAAGCCCCTATCTCCATCAACGGTGTTGCAGTAGAGAGGGTCAGCAGCTTCAAGTTCCTCGGCGTGCACATCTCCGAGGACCTCACATGGTCCACGCACACCACACGTGGTGAAAAGGGCCCAACAACGCCTGTATTTCCTCAGGCGTCTGAGGAAATTCAGCATGGGCCCCCGCATCCTGAGAACATTCTATACCGGCACCATCGAGAGTGTTCTTACAGGGTGTATCACCGCCTGGTACGGGAACTGCACCGCACTCGAGTGCAGAGCGCTTCAAAGGGTGGTGCGGACGGCCCATTATATCGTTGGAGGTGAGCTCCCCTCCCTCCTGGATACATACAACAAGCGGTGCGTGGCCAAGGCCAAACACATCATAAAAGACAATGCCCACCCCAGCCATGAACTGTATTGACTTTTACCGTCAGGCAGGCGATACCGCAGTATCAAGTGCCGCACAAATAGACTCAGAGATAGCTTCCACAGTCAGGCCATCAGGCTGCTGAACAAGGGTGTATAGCACCCTGTGCTATACACCTGTATATTTTATTACATTGATTTATATATATATATATAGCTCTTTTTCTGGCATTGCAATTTACATATTGCATTTTTATATAATTAACATCTACAATTTTGTACTTCGAAATTCTAAGGTGCTGCCCATGGCTAACGCAGAGCATCAGAGTTAAAACAATGAAACACTAACGAGAAACTAACTAGAAACCAACTAATCGGGGTGTGAATCTCTTGCTATCTCACGCTTCGATACGATTAGATTGTTGTTGTTTTTATTCAACAAAAATATATATGCAATTTCCAAACTTTTGGAAATTGTAAATCCTTTCCGAGTCACAGAAGATACAAATCGCGATTCTTATGCAAAGCGTTTTGTTTCTCCAGGAAACGCCCCTCTCTAACTAAAGGCCTTCCTGAAGTGGTCCGGGGTGTGTGGTGGCCTCAGATGATCAGGGTGGAGCAGTGGAGGTGGAGGTGGAGTGGGGCGGGGCTTAGCCTTCACCCAAACAACCAGCCAGTGGGCAGAGCAAGGCCACACGACAACACAACACCTGGGTTTTAGACCAGCCAACCTCCATTAGAGATTGTCCCTCCGACGGCCCTTCACCTCCACATGGGGGAGGAAGGAGAGAGAGAGAGAGAGAGAGAGAGAGAGAGAGGAGAGAGAGAGAGAGAGAGAGAGAGAGAGAGAGAGAGAGAGAGAGAGAGAGAGAGAGAGAGAGAGAGAGAGAGAGAGAGAGAGAGAGAGAGAGAGAGAGAGAGAGAGAGAGAGAGAGTACCAGACCCGGAGTCAGCAAGCCAGTGAGAGTGAAGGCTAGCCTTTAGCAGATTAGCCTCATCATGTAAATTGCGCCCATTAGGATGCGGGAGGAGTGGCCCTGGTTTAGGCCACAAGGCTGCCTCTGTTCCACCGCACCACAACAGCTTGCATCTGGAACCTTCCGGAGACAATACACGCACTGATGCCTCGCTGGGGCTCAGAGGACACACACACACACATATATGGACACGCGTTGCTGCATAAGGGGTGTGTGTGTGTGTGTGTGTGTGTGTGTGTGTGTGTGTACTTGCAGAACACAAGCACGTACACACGTTCTCACCGCACAAAGGAAGAGGGTGTCTGTGTGTGTGTGTGTGTGTGTGTGTGTGTGTGTGTGTTGTTTGTTTATACAAGGAAGCTGCCCCATTGATTGAGTCCATGTGTGTGTGTGTGTGTGTGTGTGTGTGTGTGTGCGTGCGTGTGTGTGTGTCGGGTGAATAATGCATGGGTGCTTACAAGGGTCCTTGTGTGTGTGTGTGTGTGTGTGTGTGATACTCACACTTCATAGTCAGCAGCAGATTGTGGGGGAGCAAGTCCTTGTTTCTGGTCAGAGTTCCCGTGAGGTCATACGAAACCTAGCGGGGAACACACACACACACACACACACACACACACACACACACACACACACACACACACACACACACACACACACACACACACACACACACACACACACACACACACACACACACACACACACACACACACACACACACACACACACACACACACACACCCGCTGTAACACACAGTGGAAATACTGACCTACACACACACCCACATTACAGAAGCCGTTTCCCATCTGTATGGAAATCGACCCGACAGTGACAGTGACAGTGGAGCTACTCCACCTTCACCGATGCCCTGTGTAGCATGTTCCATGATTACCCATCCCAGGTGATCAGCCCAGCAACGAGCTGTGTGACGCCATGTGACCCCCCCCCCCCCCATTTCACGCTCCCGTGAAAACATCCTTTTGGGTACCAGACGAGTTCGATTTGAGACCCGCTCAGTTCTGAGAGACTGCAGACTTTCCTGAGGGGTCTGAGGGAGAGAGCGGAGAGCGGAGAGCGAGAGAGAGCGAGGAGAGTGAGAGCGAGAGAGAGAGAGAGAGAGAGAGAGCGAGAGAGAGGAGAGAGAGAGAGAGAGAGAGAGAGAGCGAGAGCGAGAGGAGAGAGGCCTCACCTGTCCGGCGTAGTGGCTGACGGTGAAGGCGGGCCCCTGGTCTTTGGGCGGGGGGTTCCCGTTGCCGTCCTTGGTGGTGAGCGCCAGGCCCTGGGCGTGACTGGCCTCCAGCCGGGCGGACAGCCTCTTGTAGAGGCTGTGCTCCGCCGGCCTCAGGCTGTGCTCCGCCGGCCTCAGGCTGTGGCTCTCCTCGTCCACCACGCACAGCAGGCCCTGGGGCTTCTGGGCGGGACGGACAGCGGGAGAGAGGCACACCAACCACAATCAGAAGGCCTTCGGTGTCATCCCCTTCATACACGATTTGAAGATATACATGATTCAAAAACTATACTAAATAAAGAAATTGACAAATACGAGTACAATTATATATAGACATATTGCAGTGGCCTTATGTACAAGTAGTGCAAATTAGACATACATGTATATACACACAAAGATTCAGTGGGATGTAAACATGTAAGTATATATAGGAGTGGACGGTTACACAGAACAGTCAGTGTTATCGTGCCAGAAACGTCTTTTTGAAAGGTTTGTTGAAAAGGTTTGAGAATATAAATAACGTGTGCCCATGGGCTATACATTTCAAAGCATAAAACAAATAGATCAATACAATTCAAATAACTACTTTCAAACTAAACCAAATACAATATACAATGTCTCATTTAGCCGACCCTTTGAGATTCCCCAGCGTTCTGCGTGGTCGCCAACAGCACATCATCATCATCCTCCTCCTCCTCCTCCTCCTCCTCCTCATCATCATCATCCTCCTCCTCCTCATCATGTGATGTTTATACGTTGCTGTGTTTTCGTTGTCATGAATCACCTGCAACTCACAACTGTTTTCTTTCCAACTATTTTTGGTTTCTGAATAACAGGCCCTTGGACCAATGGGCGGTCCTGGCACAGGTTAGGGGCGTGGCCAAACACTGTCCAGACCTACTCGCTGTAGCTTGGTTTTGCAGTCAATAGAAAAGTAGCATTTTTAAGCTGGAGGCAGAAGACATATTTGGGGTTCACTTTTAAAATCTAAATCAAATGGCTAAAGGCATTTAGATCTTGATCATCAAAATCTATTATTAGGAGCAGTGGGCAGTGAGCAGCCCGGGGAGCAGTGTAGGGGTCTGGTGCCTGGCTCAAGGGCACCTCGGCAGTGCCCAGGTGTTTCGGGGGGACTTGAACCGGCGACCTTCCGGTTTCCCAAGCCAAGTCCCAACTGACTGAGCTACTGCCGCGCCTTTAACAGGTGGCGCTAACGTTGCACTGCTCATAATGTTCCATTATGCAGTGTTTTCTCTCGCCATCACAGGGATTTATACTTGTGTAAACTGTGCAGTGACAATAAACTTGACTTGACTTGGGAAGAACCATTGGTACTGACGTTAGGAAAAGATAGAATGCCTTGAGCGTGGCTTTGAAAAAGACAAGAGGTTTATCTTCCTTTAGCTGAACTGAATAAAGAGTGTTTTAGGAACGTTTTCAGAATCAGTGCGTCTGTAGTCATCACACACACAGCGACCGGTCCGGTCTTGGCGGAGGCGCCTCGGTGTCACCCAAAATAGACCTGAATGCTCAGGACAGGTTCATTCAATTATAATTACTCAACTGCAGGGTTGAAATTATTTCAGGAAGGTAAACCGTCCATAAACACATACCGAACTCTTTCCTCAGCTCCAATTACAACCCAGAATTAAATCTTTCGCTGAGTTAACAAGCTGCTGTCCAGCTGACGGTAAACCCCAAACAAAAAAAGGTTGGTTTATTTGAACTTTATTTAAACTTCAACTTAATTTGATTAACTTCGCAGCGGTAAATATGGAAGGTTCAAACACGACTGTAAACTGTAACTAGAGGGCCCCCAGGAGAGAGAGAGAGCATACCTCCACCACACCAGAAAGTACCCTGGATTCGCATTCGGGTTCGGATCCAGATCTGGGCCAAAGGTCCCATAAGTAATCTAAGCACCAAAGTTTTGTCCAATTCCGTACACAACCTTTTGAGTTATCTTGCTCACAGACAAACAGTCTGTGAGCTGTTTGTCAAACAGACAAACAGACAGACAAACAGTAAAACAGAAAAACAAACAGACAAACAGACACACAAACAGACAACCAGACAGACAGACAGGGGCCAAAACATAAGCTGATTTTGGCCAAAACATAATTGACTCTTAGAGCTTGTGTGCTGACGAATGGAAGGCGTGACGCAGAGCAGGGTCCGAGGGTCCGAGGGTCCGAGGGCCCGGCGGAGCGGCTCCGGGACCCAAGCCACGCACCTGAAGGAAGAAGTCCAGCACCGTGGTCCCGTTTCCAGGGGAGAGCACCGTTTCCATGGCGACCCCCTCCTGCAGACACTCTTCCTGCTCCTGCTGGAACAGCACCTCTGAGACATGCTGTCGCAGACGCTCGTTGATCATGTTCACGCACAGCTGGAACACACACACACACACACAGGCGTCAGCCTATAAAATCATAATTGAATGCACATTGCAAAGTACCTCAGAGACTCACAGCTAAATGTTTGTTTTCATCCTAACACACTCATTCACTCGCACACAAACAACCACGCACACACTTACACACTTACACACATGCGTGCGTGCATTCGAGCACACACACACACACACACACACACAGACAGACAGACAGACAGACAGACATACACACACACACACACACACACACACACACAGCAGCTGGGACAGCGGCAGTGAGTTAAATGGGGCATAACTGAACACACTGTTTATGAAATAGACTTGACCCCATCATTATGAGAACTCTTTACAGGGACACCCCAAGCATTATGTTCACAGTAATAGAGGTCCCCCCCCACCCCCAACTTCTCTGGAGCCCAGAACGTTCCGCCTCGTCCACCCACTAATGTTAACAACAATTCCCAGTGAGCTTTATGACCTCTTCATCACCCGACAGTAGGCCACTCACAACGCGGCACCTGGGGTTGGCCGTCCAATGAAAGAGCCTTTTGTGAAAGACGTGTCACGTTGATGTAAAGGAGCAGTAAGGTCCACTCTGAAAAGGGCCATGAAAGAATCACCGGCTGAACCCCCGGAGCCAGAAGCCATAATCATAGCGGCTACAGGCCCTCTCACTCACACACCTTGTTGAGCCACCACCACCGCTAACAAATAGCATCGTTATCGGTCAGCGGGGAAAATGCATAAGAGCCCCGTTACTCCCAGGTCAGCGGAATCCCCGGGATGGATAGCCGGCTCTCGGTTAGTTACAACGGAAAAATCGGAGTGCATTCAGGGAAATGAAACCAATTGAATTAGCCCTGGCGACCCCTTATTGACTGCTGTTGTGTTAATTAAAAGCACAGCTTTCTGAATGGAGCCACGAAGGAGAAAGGAAGGATTCTGGCCAACTGAATATTTGTTTCCCATTTGATGTTTGTGAGTCACATGAATAACATCGCTGCATTTATGCATTTGAACGACAAAAACACCAGCCAATAACAAGAAGGGTAATGTAACCCCCTTCCCTTTCGCTGAGGAGAGAGATACACACACACACACACACACACACACATGACACCCACACCCACCTCCCCTAAGGACACACAGAACACAACACACACAACACACACCTCCCCTAAGGACACACACACAACACAACACAACACACACCTCCCCTAAGGACACACACACACAACACACACACCTCCCATAAGGACACACACACAACACAACACACACCTCCCCTAAGGACACACACACAACACAACACAACACACACCTCCCCTAAGGACACACACACAACACAACACAACACACACCTCCCCTAGGACACACACAACACAACACACACCTCCCTAAGGACACACACACAACACAACACAACACAAACACACACCTCCCCTAAGGACACACACACAACACAACACAACACACACCTCCCCTAAGGACACACACACAACACAACACAACACACACCTCCCCTAAGGACACACACACAACACAACACACATCTCCCTAAGGACACACACACAACACAACACACACCTCCCCTAAGGACACACACACACACACACACCTCCCAAGGACACACACACAACAAACAACACACCTCCCATAAGGACACACACACAACACACACAACACACACCTCCCCTAAGGACACACACACAACACAACACAACCACACCTCCCCTAAGGACACACACACAACACAACACAACACACACCTCCCCTAAGGACACACACACAACACAACACACATCTCCCCTAAGGACACACACACAACACAACACAACACACACCTCCCCTAAGGACACACACACACACAACACAACACACACCTCCCTAAGGACACACACACAACACAACACACACCTCCCCTAAGGACACACACACACAACACAACACAACACACACCTCCCTAAGGACACACACAGGTCACACCCACTCAAAACCAAGCCTCCTCCTCCTCCTCATAGTTAGTTTACTCATTTATACGTCATTGAACATCAACAACAACACATTTTTTTATCACTTAGTGCACCTTGTGCCACATTTAAGACTGCATGTGGACGCGCGTACACACACACACACACACACACACACACACACACACACACACACACACACACACACACACACACACACACACACACACACACACACACACACACACACACACACACACACACACACACACACACACACACACACTAACTCGCTCCGGATGGAAACCAGAGACAAATTCTCTCTGGTTTCCGAATTTTTTGAATTCGAACTTAATTGAATTTGAAAGAGAGAAAGAAAATGGCTCCTTCACAAAAACTAAAAAGTTATTATTTTTCCAATCTCAGCTCGTAAATAATTGAATAAACACTGAAAATCCAAACAATGTCCCTGACTGTCTGGAACAGACAAGCACCCTGGGTGCTGATTATTTATTTACAATTACCTCATTCATAAAATTCATCTGACATTTTTCGCCGCCTGCCGTGGGACTCGTGAATAAGTCACGATGGTCATTGCTGTTGAGTTTGTTTGTTTGGTGTTTTTTTATTTTTATTATTTTTGTAGATACGTGTCATAAAGCAGCGGGAAGGGGGTTAGGCAGCTTGACGGCAAAACCACCACCTTCCTTCTGGCTATTGGGAGTCCCACACCCATCCTGACCCCTGACCCAAGTTTATAGCCACTCACACTTTCCCTTTAGTGCATCTGCTTCCACACAAATCGTGTTTACCCCAATCCCCATCTGGTGGTAATATCAATGTCCCGGTCAACCACATCGCTGAACTACTCACAAAGTGATCAGTAGTAGTTTGCTCTACTGCACACACTAAGTCAGTGGTTCTTAACCTGGGTTCGATCGAACCCCAGGTTTAAAAAAAAATGTGTAAGTTACGTAGGTTAAAAGAACATTATAATACCATAATGTATGTTTACATACAAGTATTTCACATACATCAAACAAAGACATAAATGACACAAACCTGCT
>CM051015.1:3430194-3477694 GCA_027704905.1 Muraenolepis orangiensis | reverse complement strand
AATTATAATATGGACTAATGACTAACCGTCCTATGCGGTCGAAAGATTAAACCCATCAGCACCTCGTTATTACTGCTCATAGTTAATCTTCTCCAGTGTGTGTGTGTGTGTGTGTGTGTGTGTGTGTGTGTGTGTGTGTGTGTGTGTGTGTGTGTGTGGGTGTGGGTGTGTGCTTGTGTGTGTGTGTTTGCTTGTGTGTGTGTGTGTGTGTGTGTTACATGCCGGTGTAGGGTGTTAATGCAATCATCAATTAGTGAATAGGCTTCCTCTCAGAGGGATGTGTGTGTGCACGTGTGTGTGTGCGTGTGTGTGTGTGTGTGTGTGTGTGTGTGCACGTGTGTGCATCTGTGTGCATGTGTGCGTGTGTGGTGTGTGTGTGTGTGTGCATGGGTTACCTAAGGGTTTCTCTTGGTTGCAGTTCAACAGTGTTGGGTTCACCCGATGCCGTAAGAGTTGGCTCACGATGCTCGTCTGTGGGACACGGAAAGGAAGAGAAGTGAAGCGTCCACACACACACACACACACACAAGCGCACACACACACACACACACAAGCACACACAAGCACGCACACACACACGCACGCACACAAGCACGCACGCACGCACGCACACGCACACACACGTACATCTCAGAGGGTAGCGGACGTGACAGACCTATCTGGGTCACTCTAAACCAACTCATGCCGATCACATCCACCTTTCCTTTCCAGACAGAGAAACAGTGAATTTCAATGTCTTTCATTGGAATGGAAAAAAAATAAAGCAGTCTACTCTAATATAAAGGTGACTTGAGGCTAAATGAGCATACCTATTACCAGATGGGAGTGTATGGTGTTAAGTTGTATGGTGATTCAGGCAGGTACCCAACTACTACTACCAATAGTACTATACTGTGCTATAGGTCCATACTATACGACCTACGGTCTGTTCTCTACACTCTGGGGGTCGATTTTTTTAAATAACATCCATGCTGTTTTTATCTTCATGGGTGACCTCCCTCCCTGAAGATGTGTGGCTGCATTGCTGCAAGAAAATGTCACATGACAAAGGTGGCCTTCTTCAAGGTATCACACACACACACACTCACACGTACATACACACACACACGCACGCGCACACACGCACACGCACGCACACGCACGCACACGCACGCACACACCCTTGGCTTGATCTCCCCATCACTTCAGCGTGTCTCTCTCTACGCGGTGTCTATCCCTACGGTGTGGTTGTCTTCTCTCCCCCTGCATGTCACTTTCCCTCTTCCGTTTCCTGTGCCTTGAGTGGTCCCCTGTGGCTCGTTTAAAGTCCTAGCCCCCCCCACCCCCACCCCCCCACCTCCCTAAACAAGTAAATTAGCTAACAGTAGCTGCCATCTTGTCGACGCCTGGGTCACGGGATTCTAAACCCCGAGTGATGGACCTTCTGGTCGTCTCTGACTTGATAGACCGCTGAAACTCAACTATTTCATATTCCTGAAAGCCCTCCGCAAATGTAATGCATTATCCATTTCTGCCCCCCTCACAATTAGCATGATGAATGAAATCTAAAATGCAGTTTGAAAGAGCGGGAGAAAAAAATAAAATCTATTCCAGAGCGTGAGAGGGTGATGGGGGAGGGTGATGGGAAGGGTGATGGGAAGGGTGATGGGGAGGGAGGGAGGGACAGAAGGGTGAGGGAGGGAGGGAGACGGGGGGATTTATTAGGCCGAGTCGTCTGTGAAACACAAGCCAACAGTGGTCTTGCCACCAGTCGTCCCCCACCTCTCCTCCAAAGATCTAATGTATTAATACAGCCAGCGGGAGACCATCGCCATGACAACTACTACACATTAAACCTGCTGCTGTAGCATTAGGAGTTTGCTTCCTCCATCGATCCAATACTACGTATCACCGGGTTGAATGACAATTGGGTACGTAAGCCCCAAGCGGTTACAACGTTACCTTAATGGCATCGTCCTACAGAGGGCGCTGTAGTGGACTCCCCAAATAGTCAAATAGGTCCTGTTGGCTTCGGACATGTTCATTTAAAAAACAAGACAGGCAGACCTGTACAACCCGAACGGACAAGAAATTATAAAATTGCACGCATTTTGCACGCCTTGGTTCAATGAGGAGACTCGCACCCTCAAACAAAGCTGCAGAAGACTAGAACGAAGTTGTTCATCTTGCATGGCATGACAGCCTGCTCAGCTATAAAGCTGCATTAACTACTTCCAGGAATGCCTACTTTTCAAGTGTTATCAACTTAAACAAGAACAACCCTAAGTTTCTGTTTGACACAGTAAGAAGCCTGACGCAAAAACAACCTCAAACAGTTGGCTCCTCACTCTCTGCTAGCAACTTCTCGGAATTCTTTGAGCACAAAATCGAGACTACTAGAAAAGACATTGATGCCTTCCCCACCCATCATCCTGAACATCATGTAAGAGGGGCACTATGTGTACCTCCTGAAGAAACCCTCCTGCAGTTCAGCACAATCTCCTTGGATGAACTTGCTAAACTAACACAGGCCTCTAAACCCACTACCTGTATGCTGGACCCTCTCCCCACCAAGGTTCTTAAAGAACTTTTCCCGGTCGTTGGGCCTACTATGCTCAACATCATGAACCTATCCCTGTCTACTGGAACAGTTCCATCTACCTTCAAGACTGCTGTGATAAAACCTCTACTGAAGAAGCCCGGCCTAGACCCAGAAGTACTTAGCAACTATCGGCCCATCTCTAACCTTCCTTTCCTTTCCAAAGTACTGGAAAGAATTGTAGCAAACCATCAATCATCTGATGGTGAACCATTGATTTGAACCTTCCAGTCTGGGTTTAGAACCTTCTGCTCCACTGAAGCTGCTGTGACCAGAGTAGTTAATGATCTACTCCTTACAGGGTTAGGGTTAGGGTTAGGGTTAGGGTTAGAACCTTCTACTCCACTGAAACTGCTGTGACTAGAGTAGTTAATGATCTACTCCTTACAGGGTTAGGAGGTTAGGGTTAGGGTTAGGGTTAGAACCTTCTGCTCCACTGAAGCTGCTGTGACCAGAGTAGTTAATGATCTACTCCTTACAGGGTTAGGGTTAGGGTTAGGGTTAGAACCTTCTACTCCACTGAAGCTGCTGTGACTAGAGTAGTTAATGATCTTCTCCTTACAGGGTTAGGGTTAGGGTTAGGGTTAGAACCTTCTACTCCACTGAAACTGCTGTGACCAGAGTAGTTAATGATCTTCTCCTTACAGGGTTAGGGTTAGGGTTAGGGTTAGAACCTTCTACTCCACTGAAACTGCTGTGACCAGAGTAGTTAATGATCTATCCTTACAATGGACAGCTTACCTCACAAATAGAAAGCAATTTGTTCTTTGTGATGATTCACAATCGAATCACTGTAACCAAAGCTTTGGTCTTCCCCAAGGGTCGGTCCTTGGTCCTCTGCTCTTTGCAATCTACATGCTCCCTCTTGGTGATATTATTCGCAGTTATGGAATAAGTTTTCACTGCTATGCTGACGACACCCCAATCTATATTCCTATCAAGTCAAACGACTCCTCCCAGATCCATAAAGTTGAATCCTGCCTGACTGCAATTAAAAGATGGATGTCCCAAAACGACCTGCAGCTTAACACAGGAAAAACAGAGATGATAATCATCGGTCCGAAGCAACAACGACCACTATTTGAAGATGTCGCACTGTTGTTTGAGGGCTCTATTGTGGCCCAAAGCTCTTGTGTGAAAAATCTTGGTGTCCTGCTCGACCCGACGCTATCTTTCAGTCAACATGTAAAATATATAACCAGAACTGCATTTTTCCATCTTAGAAACATTGCTAGAATACGACCAATGCTGTCTGCCGCGGATGCAGAGACACTCATCCACGCGTTTATATCGTCTAGACTAGATTACTGTAATGCACTGTTTTCTGGGTTACCGAACTCTGCTACGAAAAGCCTCCAGCTTGTGCAGAACGCTGCTGCTAGACTTTTGACTAGGACCAGAAAGTTTGACCACATTACTCCAATTCTGTCCTCGCTCCACTGGCTTCCAGTTAATGCGAGGTCAGATTTCAAGGTGCTACTACTTACTTATAAAATCCTACACGGATTAGCACCCTCATACCTGAAGGACCTTATTGTTCCCTATTGTCCTTCTCGGCCCCTCCGGTCTTCAGGAGCCGGCCTTCTATCAATCCCAAAAGTCATAAAGAAATCAGCAGGGAATAGAGCGTTCTCCTACCAAGCGCCCTATTTGTGGAACAGCCACCTGTAATCAGGGAAGCAGACTCTGTTGAAATATTTAAATCTAAACTTAAAACCTACCTTTTTACATTGTCATTTGGCGCCTAGGAGTGCCCCTCAGCTCTCATTACAGCTAAATCGACCCGTTAGTCAGCACTAGCATACCCCTGCTGCCGATGGTACTAGACTAGAGGTTCTCTACATGTTCCATGTCCACCCTACCCCATCTAACCATCAGACTGATAGGTACTAGACTAGAGGTTCTCTACATGTTCCATGTCCACCCTACCCCATCTAACCATACCGCAGTCTGCTTCTGTTCTCCAGTGTGCTGCTGTGATCCCCACCTGAAGGATACCGGCCAGCACCACACACTAATTATATTCTCATTTTATTATTTGTATATTGTGTATATTATATGTATATTATTATTTTATTTTTTGTACTTTACTATGTACATTACTATAAGTCACTTATGGCACCCATTGCACTCCTGAACCATCCCTGGAAGGAGGGATCCCCTTCCACTCTGCGTTCCTTCTCAAGATTTCTTCCTCCATCATTAAGGGAGTTCTGTCTTGCCCTTAGGGGGGCTGGGGTTTGGGGGGGGGGGGGGTGATGTAAACATGTGGCATGTGAAGCCCTTTGAGACTGTAACTGTGATTAAGGGCTATACAAATCAAATCGACTTGACTTGATTTTATCTCAATATTGAATCCCGATTTTGACAGAATCACATCGGCAAAAAAATGCAAGACGTGCGACTCCTGTGGTCTTTGAGCCCCTTGCGGTGCCTGCCCGGCTGTGAGCGGAGCAGGCAGCCCAGCCCTCCTCCCTGTGAGTCCCAGGCCTGGGGAGTACACTGGGAACCAGACCCTGTCACCTCCTAAACCAGAGGCACAGAGGAAAGGGCTGAGGGCTTCCGGGGGGGGTTTTAACACTTGTGGAGGACACTCGATCGATTCTCCTTCTCCCCCTCTTCCTCCTCCTCCTCCTGCTCCCCCTCTTCCTCCTCCTCCTCCTCCTGCTCCTTCTCCCCCCCCTCCTCCTCTTGCTCCTCTAGCTTCTCTTCCTCCTCCACCTCCTCCCTCCTCCTCTTCCTCCTGTCCCCAACTCCTCCAAGCTACTCTTAACTCAAGGTATATAACTCATGTACTGCAGCCATATGCAGTAGCCGTGCTGTGTGTGTGTGTATGCGCGCACGTGCGTACGTGTGTGTGTGTACGTGCGAACGTGCGTGTGTGCGTGCGTGCGTGTGTGCGTGCGTGTGTGTGTGTGGGGGGGGGGGGGGCGACCCTTGTTCTCAGTATGTGTATGAGTGTGTTAGTGAGAGAGTGAGTGAGTGTATGCAACTTGATATACTTGATATAAGAATCTAAACAGGGAAAATGGTCATGATTGGAGGTTGGGTAGAAGACAGTCTACCAGTGGGAGGTTGAGGAGAGGAGAGGACAGGAAGAGATAAAGAATCATCCGGAAGGACGACGAGCGCATTGGCGAAATTCCCCGTGTCAGCAGCGCCTCACAAACGTGATTAAATATCTCACCGCGTCAGCGAGATTTTTAACGCCGTTGCCTTCGCTCCTCCACTCTCATCGCCGGGCAACGTGCCCATCCCATCAGTCGCCATGGCGCCGCTCGCCCGCCCGCCTCCCCTCCTCCACCCCTCCATCCCTCCATCCCTCCACCCCTCCCTCCCCTCCTCCACCTCTCCATCCCTCCACCCTCCACCCTCCATCCCTCCATCCCAGCCGTCTAGAGGGGCTTACTCTCCCCCCCGAAGCCATTAAACCTCTAATCTAAAAATGCGGTAATGCGTGCATCCGTGAGTCCGATCAACAGGTCCGGTACGAGGGGCCATTTATCAAGGAGGGCTGGGTGTCACCACTCCTCCTGGCACCCCCCACCTCACCACCCACCACCTCCACCACCTCCTCCACCTCCACCACCTCCTCCACCTCCACAACCTCCTCCTCCTCCACCACCTCCTCCACCTCCACCACCTCCACAACCTCCTCCTCCTCCACCACCTCCTCCTTCCCCCCACCACCTCCACCACCTCCTCCACAACCTCCTCCTCCTCCACCACCTCCACCTCCTCCTTCCCCCCCACCACCTCCACACTCCACCTCCTCCTTCCCCCACCTCCTCCATCTCCTCCTCCACCCCCACCTCCCCCACCCCCACCTTGTCAATACTTTCCCATTACCTTCAACAACCTCCATTATTGGTGATCAATGGAGCCGTTCTCACAAGAGGACTTTATTAAATACTGGTGTCTGGGGTGGTGGTGAGAGGGTGGGGAGGGGGTGAGGGGGCGGTGCCCATGTGCTTACCTGCCCATATTTGGCAGCCAGGTGGAGAGGGGTCCAGAAGTGGTTGTCGTGGGGATGGGGGTCGGCTCCGCCCTCCAGCAGCAGGCACGCCACCTCTCTGTAGCCACTGGCACACGCCATGTGAAGCTAGAGCGAGAGAGAGAGAGAGAGCGAGAGAGAGAGAGAGAGAGAGAGAGGAAACAAGGTGGGAAGTATAGAAAATCAAGATTTCTAAGGAACAATAACTTGACACGTATTATGGCATAAAGACATACACAAGCCAAGCATGGAGACCCCCACACACACAGATCATACATCATCATCATCAGTGCATACCAGTGTGACTCCATCTTCGTTGGCGTGGTTGAGGCCTCCGCCGCTAGCGACCAGCTGCCTGACGTCAGACAGCATGGTGGTGGCTCTCTGGCTCCTCATGGTGTGGATGGAGGACATGTCCACTCCTGGAGCAACACACACACACACACACACACACACACACACACACACACACACACACACACACACACACACACACACACACACACACACACACACACACACACACACACACACACACACACACACACACACACACACACACACACACACACACACACACACACACACACACACACACACACACACCTTTATACAACTGTACAGCAATGACAGTTGATGCACACACAGGTGTTCTGAATATTCCTCAATACCTATGGGTGTGTGTGTGTGTGTGTGTGTGGTTGGTGGCTGATTGAAGCAGGCCCGAGTCAGGCTGATTAGAGTCTGGTTGAAGCAGCCTCACCTGGCCCCAGTCAGACTAATTAGAGTCTGGTTGAAGCAGCCTCACCTGGCCCCAGTCAGACTGATTAGAGTCTGGTTGAAGCAGCCTCACCTGGCCCCAGTCAAACTTTTTCGAGTCTGGTTGAAGCAGCCTCATCTGGCCCCAGTCACACTGATTAGAGTCTGGTTGAAGCAGCCTCACCTGGCCCGGTCAGACTGATTAGAGTCTGGTTGAAGCAGCCTCACCTGGCCCAGTCACACTGATTAGAGTCTGGTTGAAGCAGCCTCACCTGGCCCCGGTCAGACTGATTAGAGTCTGGTTGAAGCAGCCTCACCTGGCCCCAGTCAGACTGATTAGAGTCTGGTTGAAGCAGCCTCACCTGGCCCCAGTCAGACTGATTAGAGTCCAGTTGAAGCAGCCTCACCTGGCCCAAGTCAAGCTGATTCGAGTCTGGGGCTGCTGGGTGAGGCTGCACACCTGTGTGTGTGTGCGTTGGGTGATCGAGGTAGGCAGGAGTCTAGTCTATCAGAATCCCAATCTGAAGGCCATCCTTTGCACAAGTACAACACAATTGTGTAGCAATCCTCATGGTGCACGGTTTACACAAAACAGCAATTGAAAATATAAATGATTTAAAATTGAAACAAAATAATCAGATTATATTGCCAAATCTGAGTACAAATATGTCTATATATATATATATATATATATATATAGACATATTGCAGTGGCTCTCTTTGTACAAGTAATGCCAATCAGAAAAATATATATAAACATACAAAGATGCAGAAGTATTGTAGTATAGATACAGTATACCAGTGGGTGAATGTGAGGCATGACTTGGATAAAAGCGCTACATAAAAGGCATTTCAATACAGTTTCGTAGAGGATAGTTAGTCAAATGGGAATGACCAGAGTCAGAAAGGTCCAAAGGCACAATTGGTAACTTGTAGTCAATTTGATTACAAATTGACTACAACCCTGATGAAGTTTGTGTAGAGGCGGCGGGTCATTAAATGACCTTAGAGTACAGTGAGCCTTGAACCTAACGATGCCAGACGTGTGTGTGTGTGTGTGTGTGTGTGTGTGTGTGTGTGTGTGTGTGTGTGTGGTGTGTGTGTGTGTGGTGTGTGTGTGTGTGTGTGTGTGTGTTGGAGGGTGGGGGGGGGTGGTGGGGGTCTGATAGGGTCAGGTCTGCCGAATGCTAGAGGGGTTGGATGGAACCCTTTCCACTCCTGCCGATCTTTACCATGGCCCATTGATTATAGATCAGTCCATGGTGGATGTCTGATAAGGTGCAGGGCGCCCACGGATGACTTTTAAACATCGACCCGGGTGGCCGCTTCATGGGTTTCTCATGAAGGGAGAGCCCTGAGCGATGGAGAGTACAGCATCCATGCAGTGTGAAGGACATCATCCCCAGGTTCCTCCTTTGGGATTCACTTCTTCCACTCTTTTCTCCCTTTTTTCCTGAAAGCAGTGAGCAACGCACAGCGCTATCGAAGACCGCGACAAATCCATTTTGATTTGAGAAATCTTGACAGCACAGCTGGTGGTGCCGCTGACGTGGCCTGGTATCATGTTTGTTTAAGGAGGTCGATACCGCGGCCAAACTGACGCTTCGTAGACAGGAGGTGCGGGAGAGAGAGAGAGAGAGAGAGAGAGAGAGAGAGAGAGAGAGAGAGAGAGAGAGAGAGAGAGAGGAGAGAGAGAGAGAGAGAGAGAGAGAGAGAAGATCTGGTGGTTGATGATATCCGACTGCTAGCTACCGTCCGAGCTACGAGCTACGCTGGAGTTGTGGACCTGTGAATTTGAGTTCAATATAAATTGCATTTTTCTAGAAGCCTGACAATGAGGGCTTAAACGTTTTGGGCAAAATCGTAATTGTGATGCTGGTTCGAATCCAAGGCTCCTCCTAGCCAAGTGTGGCGGTGTCCCTGAGCAAGTCACCCTCACCCTAACTGCTCTCGACGGTCGCCTCGCATGGCCGACTGTCGGTGGATGAATGGGTGAGTGGGAGGCTTGACTTCACCAAAAATGGCTAATTGTTATGGAATATTTATACATTACATGACATGTATACATTACATGACATGACATTAAATTACAGTTATTTAGCAGACGCTTTTATCCAAAGCGACAATAGTGTACAATAGTGTGTTTCAACAAAGGAAGGTAAGAGAACAACTCGTCACCAGAAGTCAAAAGTGGATTTAATTTCTAACAAGTCTCCAATATCTACCTATCTATAATATGTAATCTACTTCGATAATCGACTTAGCGCTACGAGGAAGGATCCGGGGAAGTGTGTCCTGAGGAGATGGGTTTTCAGCCTGCGGAGGAAGATGGGGAGTGACTCTGCGGTCGGTCCTGACCTCCGTGGGGAGTTTGTTCCACCAAATCGGGGCCACGGGACGGAGAAGAGTATACTATACACATATATATATATAAGTGTACAATGAAGAGATATTAGCCCCTCCCCCCCCTTCCTCAGGCTTCTAGAATGCAGCAATTTCGATTGAACCGCATGATGGAGCGCCGCATAACAGTAGGGAGAATTATTTCCGTCTTTCCTTCCTATCTTCCATCATTCCTTCCCACATACACACAGCTGGTCTTTCCCCCTCTAACCACGGTGCAGGCTGGAGATGGGGATGGGGGAAGCATGTGGTAGGGTTGCTATAGCAACAGGGGCCGACGTGTGTGTGTGTGTGTGTGTGTGTGTGTGTGTGTGTGTGTGTGTGCAAGCGTATCTTGGTGGCATGGTTAAAAAATGGCGTTGTACCTGGGGAGCAGTGGAGCAGGCAGGTGAGAGACAGACGAGAGAGAGAGAGAGAGAGAGAGAGAGAGAGAGAGAGAGAGAGAGAGAGAGAGAGAGAGAGAGAGAGAGAGAGAGAGAGAGAGAGAGAGAGAGAGAGAGAGAGAGAGAGAGAGAGAGAGAGGAGGAATCACCATGGGGTCTGGCAGAACGAAGAAACGGCTGACAGGCTTAGTGTGTTAGAGAGTGTGCGTGTGTGTGTGTGTGTGTGTGTGTATGTGTGTGTGTGTGTGTGTGGCCTCCTGTCTGCTTTGAGAATCTCACATCCGTCATGTGACGCCTGGCAGACTCACATGTGAACACTGAGGGATGGAGAAGAGAGAGAGACCTCCATCACTGTCTCTGTGTGTATCTGTCATCCCTTTTCACCACGCTTGTCCTCTCTCTCTCTCTCTCTCTCTCTCTCTCTCTCTCTCTCTCTCTCTCGCTCTCTCGCTCTCTCTCTCTCTCGCTCTCTCCGCTCTCTCTCTCTCTCTCGCTCTCTCTCTCTCTACTCAGTGGTGACCTTCTTATTCCTCTGTGGGAGGTGAGGTCCACCAATCACATGCACTATCACTCTGCCTGCAGGTGTACCTCACCTTGACACACACACACACACACACACACACACACACACACACACACACACACACACACACACACACACACACACACACACACACACACACACACACACACACACACACACACACACACACACACACACACACACACACACACACACACACACACGCACACACACGCACACACACGCACACACTCAAGCAAACACACACACACACACACAAGCACACACCCCCCCACCCACACACACACACACACACACACACTCAAGCAAACACACACACACACACACACAAGCACACACCCCCCCCACCCACACACACACACCATCATCATCATAGAAAAGTATGTATATTTGTAGCGGGAATGGGGATTCAGGCTTTTCTCTGAGGACAGCTCCGGGCCCCTCGGGCAGCGTGGAGGGGGCCAGCGCGTGGAGGGGCTCATTCAGAGCTCAGCAGGGAGCGTGGAGAAGGTGTTAGAACGTGTGATATGGGACACAGTGTGTCCACGTGGCCGCTGCGTTACAATTGTCTAATTTGTCGGTGGGTTCTCTGGCACGAGGGTCCTAAGCGCTGGCGAAGGCATTCTACCTCATCGCCATGTCGTACAGACACAGCAATCGGGTGTCACACCTAGGCGCTCATTAGCGGCGTGTTTAGCGTCGTGTTTAGCGTCGAGTCGGCGGTATTATCTGCGGGAAGAATGTGGACAATGTTAACGTCAGACACCACATGGGGGGGGGGTTAGGACAGTGAGAAGAGAGAGTGCTGCCATCACTGTGTGAGTATGGTGGTACGGTACTGATGTAGGTAAACACCACCAGACGACCAGATGTTCAGCTGGGTGTCTCCTACATGAGGATGGGGGGGGGGGGGGGGGGGGGTATGGGGAGAGAGAGCAAGGGGGGCAGTGTTTAAGGCGGCGGAGCGAGAACACAGGAGACCTCGCGATTGGACCAGAGGTACGGGGAGACACCGTGTCCTGGGCTGAACCCAAGTGGCTGGCTGTGGAGACCGACCGCCATGCCCTCGAAGAGGTTGTGCCGAGGTGATCCGCATACTATAGACGGCACGATTCTGCATTTGGAACGATGATCTATGATCCATCACTACACCATATCGCAAAATCTCATATAGCATTTAGCTTATATTTATCCTTAACTAATTGTAAATACCGTTGCATTGACTTTTACATGCTTAGTTTATATATCGTTTATTGCCCCTTTTTCTATTTTCTATTGTATTTAGCATTTCTGTAATCGCACTACTTCCACTTTCCTTTCACTGCATATCCTGTATGTGTAAGTGACAAATAAAGTTCTTCAAATCTTGAAATCATGATATGCTTATGAGTCATTCTATGCAGTCTAACTGAGGAGCACTAAATTGTAGTGTATGCCTATAAGTACATTTAAACGAGTCTCCTCTTCTCTCTCTGATGGTTCAAACCTCACGGTGGATCACCCATCTTCCCCTCGTTATTCAGTTTCCTGGCGACACAAATCGCTCAAAGACGATGAAAGTTGAATGTTGAATAATTATTCATGATTGCCTGCATTATGTAACCATCACTTCGACTTAAATGTAATAAGACACTTCGAAGTGTCTAAAGAATAAAATACAATTTTTCCGTGCATGAAAGAGACGTCAAACGTCATCTCATTTGTAAAACGGCTCCAGAAAGTCGAATTCCCGCAGGTCAAACCAAGAGCACATTGGGTGACTCCTCATAAATGGAGTGGACCACTTTGTATCATTGTTAAGCTCCTTCGTGCGTCTTTAACGACCTCCTCTCTTACCTGTTCTGTCACAACGTCACATTAAGTCTTTTGCTTCTAAACGGGGAACAAGGGGGGAAAAATAACAACCTTTAGCTCATTGCTCGGCTGGAAGGGCTGTGATACCACGGGAATGAGCTGCGCGACCCATGGCACTCACGCTGTGTAATTGACATAACGGCTTCACGGAGAACGCAGTGGAAACGCCATTCAATCCACGCTCTGGCTCTTTATCTGTCTGCCACGTTCTAAAATGGTGGGGTTTTTTCCAGGGCTTTTAAAGGCTAAATAACCTAGTTAGACGCGCTCATGCAGTGACGGAACCGAGCGGCCATTTTCTTTGGCTGATAGGACTACGTCTACCCCCGAACCAAACCACGGGGAAAGCTACACTCTATCAAAGTAAACAAACCTAAATACCTGATGTCAAATGACTTTTTCAACGTCATCCATCATGACACAAGACACCATGAACTGCCGCCACAACAAGAACACAGAACATCGCAGATATTAAGCACACTCCAGTGTTGGAGATGCTGCCACCTTCTGGAAGCCTCTGGACAATGAAAACACGCTTGTGTTTATGTGTTGGGTGTTAGGTGCTAAGTGTTAGGTGCTATGTGTTGGGTGCTATGTGTTGGGTGTTAGGTGCTATGTGTTGGGTGCTATGTGTTGGGTGCTATGTGTTAGGTGCTATGTGTTAGGTGCTATGTGTTGGATGCTATGTGTTAGGTGCTATGTGTTAGATGCTATGTGTTAGGTGTTAGGTGCTATGTGTTAGATGCTAGGTGTTAGGTGTTAGGTGCTATGTGTTAGGTGCTATGTGTTAGGTGCTATGTGTTAGATGCTATGTGTTAGGTGTTAGGTGCTATGTGTTAGATGCTAGGTGTTAGGTGTTAGGTGCTATGTGTTAGGTGCTATGTGTTAGGTGCTATGTGTTAGGTGTTATGTGCTATGTGCTATGTGCTATGTGCTAGGTGCTAGGTGTTAGGTGTTATGTGTTATGTGCTATGTGTTAGATGCAATGTGTTAGGTGCTATTGTTAGGTACTATGTGTTGGGTGCTATGTGTTATGTGCTATGTGTTAGATGCAATGTGTTAGGTGCTATTTGTTAGGTACTATGTGTTGGGTGCTATGTGCTAGGTGTTAGGTGCTATGTGTTAGGTGCTATGTGTTAGGTGCAATGTGTTAGGTGCAATGTGTTAGGTGCAATGTGTTAGGTGTTATGTGTTATGTGCTATGTGTTAGATGCTATGTGTTAGATGCTATGTGTTAGGTGCTAGGTAGGTGCTATGTGTTAGGTGCTATGTGCTAGGTGCTATATGCTAGGTGCCATGTGGGTCCTCACCATTGTCCTCCAGGTGCTGGTGGAGGATGTAGCGGCTCTCGGAGCCCTCGGGGGCGTAGTCCAGGGCGATGTTCCCATCGAGGTCTTGCAGCAGGACGTTGACCCCGGTCTGCCGTGAGGTGGGAAAGGGGCAAAGAAGGACAGGGAGAGAAAGAAGACGAAGCCAAACGATGAGTGAGAGTGACGAGAGATTCTCAGGGAATATTTAGGTGATTTAGGGCAGCAAGCAGCTCAGGCGGTAGAGAGCGGGGTTGTCTCGCAAACCGGAAGGTTGCTGGTTCAATCCCCCGGCTCCTCCTCCTCCTAACCAGGTGTCAAGGTGTCACCGAGCAAGACACCTCATCTAGCCCTAAATGCTCCTGAGGAGCTGGCTGTTGTCTTGCATGTGTCTGAAGGTGAGGCGTGCTTAGTGAAGTGCTTTGAAAAAAAATCCGCTAAATCCATGCAGTCCATTTACCACTCATCAGTCGGCCTGCCTGTAGCCCAGCTGGTTGAGGAGATCCCACGCAAGACAGGAGTGAATTAAAGACGCCACTAAATGACCCGGCCTCGGGGGCACCTGGAGGCGAAGCCCAAAGGTCAGGGGTCTGTTAATGTCACACAGGGACCATCGTGTGTGTGTGTGTGTGTGTGTGCGTGTGCGTGTGTGTGTGGTGTGTCCCACATTGCCCTGCATAAACACCAGAAGGTCTAGTGCTTATGCAATGGAGATAAAATGGGGGGGGGGGGGGGGGGTGATGGTGGGGGGGGGGGGCGGGTACCACCATCACTCCACTCCGGCATCTCTCCAAATGAAGGTTACCGTGACGACGGCGGGGGTAACAGGCCACACTCCTGCGGCTTATGATGGATTGCCTCAGTTCACGCGACGAAAGCCACGGCACTCAGAATTTGCAAGGCTTCACCAGAAATAAATAAAATGAAATACGTGTTGACAAGTGCTGGTAAATACGTCACACACGCACACACACACACACGTCACATACACGCACACACCACACACACACATATCATATACACGCACACACCACACATACAGACACACACACACACGTCACATACACACACACACACGTCACATACACTTACACACACACACAAAAACGTCAAACGCCTACACACACGTCTCTCACTCACACACACAGACAAACACACATACACACACACTATTTTCTATTTTAACGGCCGCTCTTCAACAACACACATCCATCCATCTTGTGTCGCCAGTGCGTGTGTGTGTGTGTGTGTGTGTGTGTGTGTGTGTGTGTGACAGTGTGTGTGTGTTGGACTCTAAAGAGCAGGCAGCCATTAAAGAGCAGGCAGTGTAGCGATCCTAGCTGGACCAGGAAAGGGAGCCCCCAGCGGGAGGCTCCTTATTGAATATTTACAGCTAATAGAATTCTAAGGGCCCACCGGCGGGTGATGGAGAAGATTTATGACCTCGTCCCCCCTCGCCCCCCCCTCAGACAGGGGGGTGGGGGAGGGGGGGCTGTACGGGTAGAGGAGGAGCCATGACATGGCTGAACCTCAGGAAAAAAAATGAAATCCACTGCAGCTAGCAAATATTGACTTTCTGGGTCGTTCTTCGCCTTCTATTTAGTTTTTTCTTTCCAATTTGAGTTGTCTTTGTTTTTTGTTGAGAATTCTGTAATCTTTGATCCGGTTCAAATATTAATGCAGAAAAGAGAGAAGAGAATTTGTCTAGAAATATTCGAGTCTTTGTGTGTGCATTAAATGATGCTTCGCATTCAATTAGAATCTCTCATTGTGCTATTGTCACTCAGCAAAGGTTAGCGGGGGGTTGATTATAGCATTAATTAACATTTATGATAAGACGCAGCTTCATCATCAGTGTCAATAGAGAAGGATGGTGGATGAAAATAGAAATGATACCAGAATACGAGAGATACAAGAGAGACAATCAGCGAAATTCAAGGACATTTTTAATTCAACCGCAAAAAACGTTGCATTCCCCCCGACATTATGCATGCATGAGATACAGCTCAGTGTGTGTGTCTGTCTGTCTGTCTGTCTGTCTGTCTGTCTGTCTGTCTGTCTGTCTGTCTGTCTGTGTGTGTATGTGTGTGTGTCTGTCTGTCTGTCTGTCTGTCTGTCTGTCTGTCTGTGTGTGTGGGTCTGTCTGTCTGTCTGTCTGTGTCTGTCTGTCTGTCTGTGTGTCTGTCTGTCTGTCTGTCTGTCTGTCTGTCTGTCATGTCAGATGTGTGTGTGCTGTGAGCTGGAGCCCCAGTAAGAGTCACTAGGAGCTATTAGCTGATTCACAGATTCTTCTTCCTCTCAGTCCACGCAACACACGCACATCAACAGACCTCTCTGGCCGTCGAGATGTCCAAACATCGGTGTGTGTGTGTGTGGTGGGGGGGGGGGGGGTGGGGAAGGGGGGGTGTAAGTGTGTGTGTGTTTTGAAAGTGCTCTGAAATGATAAAAAAAAAACATAAAATACGCATTTAAAGGCAAAAACATGAACTCATTCATCACATTTTACTGCCCGATGTGATAGACATTGTTTCTCCTCCTCCAAGCTGCTCTGAGTCTCCATCGCTCATGTGATAATTGGCCGTGACAGAACGCAGGAGGAGGATGAGGAGGGGGAGATGGGGGAGGAGGCGGAGGAGGAAGAGGAGGAGGAGGATGGGGGGGGAGGAGGAAGAGAAGGAGGAGGATGAAGAGATAGGGGAGGAGGAGGAGGGGGGGAGAAGGATAGAGGAGGAGGAGTGGGAAGGAGGATGAGGAGGAGGAGGATGGAGAAGGAGAAGAAGGAGGGGGAAGAGGAGGAGGTGGGGGGGGAGGAGGAGGATGCATGTTTGCTCCTGGAGCCGCGTGAAAGCGAGGCTTCAGACGGCCCTTATTGATCCGGAACAAATCTATCATGTGTGAAGGAGAAGTGCACTAAAAAACAACAACAACTAATAAATAGGGGGGAGGCGGGGTGGCGTGGACAATGCAAGCAGTTAACAACTTGACCTTTGCCCCCTCCTCACACTCCTACTACCTCCTGTTGATGATGGATCGGGCCATTAGTGTAAACCCGCCTGACCGCAGTTCATAATAGGTGTCGATGGAGACAGGGACCGCCTGGGGATCAATAGCAATAAAAACAACACAAGACGGAAAAATACTGGAGCGACCCCGGAGACCAGATGGACCGTCCCGACCGCAGCACGACCCCCCCCCCCGGAGACCAGATGGACCGACCCGGCCGCAGCACGACCCCCATCACATGGTTAACACATCATGGAGAAGAAAGAGCAAAGCAAGCAATGAAAGTGGATGGGTAGACCGTGTTGCTATACAGTGCATTTCCCATAGTCTCATAATATAATACAAAACAAACACATGAGTAGCTTTTGTTTCATTTAACGCTTGCTAATGTTTGACAAATGACACTCCCAGGGCCAGTGACCGATAAAGACCCTAAAGACTCAAATTGCAGCGATGCTTGCGGCTACACAAAGCTACATCCACGAGCTTGGGGTTAGCTTTTAGGCTTTTCTATGCCGCTTTGAGATCCCGTAGTCCGTCTGGCTGTTAGCCCCGTTATTATCAAGGTGTTTTCAGACAGATCCAGCCGGTGTGAGGAGCGAGGACAGGGCAGCCTGGGACAGAGAGACACTTCAAAGGATCCGGAAGGAAGGGAGTTTGGAAGTTTTAAAGTTCATCGCTGTACCCAGAGTGAGGAGAAGTGGGTCAAATCTTCCACAGTCGTCATGACAACATCCACAGCAGCGATGCTGTCCCGGGGATCACGACTCTTCGGTGGGGGGGAGGGAATGACGATCATGGAAAACGTCCATGGAACAGCGACCACAACCACGAGAAGCTAAACAGCCAAGGGACGTTTGTCCTACTAAGAGATTATTTTAAACGCTGATCTATCTATCTGTCTCCCTCTCTCTGTCTGTCTGTCTGTCTGTCTCTCTCTCTCCTCTCCCTCCCTCTCTGTGTCTCACTCTCTGTCTCACTCTCTGTCTGTCTCTCTCTCTCTTTATTCCCCTCACAAAGACACTAAAAGGAGCTCTACAATTACCTCTAATCACTTAATACATCTTTTCCTGACATTCTCAAGAAAGGCCAATGAGAACACATAATTGGCGGCTTCAATGAAACCAGATGGGATAACTGTCTGGTGGGCTGTGGTTTGGAATAATAAGAACCTAACTAAACACGCACGCACGCACACACACACACACACACACACACACACACACACACACACACACACACACACACACACACACACACACACACACACACACACACACACACACACACACACACACACACACACACACACACACACACACACACACACACACACACACACACACACACACACACACAACGGCCACAGCAAGCCATTGGAAAGACAGCTGAGTCAGCACAAATGTGGTATTGTTAGTGAGTGGATGTTCATGATTTTATGTGAAAGACGATGAATAGAGAGCTGAATAGCTAACAGTTTCCCATAGCACATAATGCTCTTTGTTCTACTGAACATTATGGCCTCGTTATTTTGCAGGCGTTGCACCTGTGCACAAACAACACAACTTGTTGTCATGTTTTGAAGTCCCGTACCGGCCTTCTGACTAGACTCCTGCTGACTAGACTCCTGCTGACTAGACTCCTGCTGACTAGACTCCTGCTGACTCTCTCTCCCCCAGGCAGGCCGCCTTTGAGCAGGAACTGGCAATGGAGCCCGCAGCAGGTTTGGGGAATGGGTTTGGATGGAAGGGGGTGGCTTCAGAGACGCCTTACTCCCACTCCACTGGGTTTGTAGGCATGAGATGAGAGAACCAGCATCTGCTGCAAACCCCCCCCACACACACACACACACACACACACACACACACCACAGACACAGACACACATCCCCCCACACACCCTCACAACACAGATGCAAGCGGGGGGGGCGGCACCCCCCACACACACACACACACACACACACACACACACACACACACATCCACAGACACAGACACACATCCACACACACACACCTTCACATCCACACATCCACAGACACACACACACCTTCACATACACACACACACACAACCACCTACACATACACAGATTTACACACCAACCTAGAGACTCATACACACACACACACACACACACACTCTCTAACATCGTCAATACAACGACCCCCCAACCTGTTTTTAGTTTCTCCTTAAAGGGGAGCTTGGCTGCTTCACCACCTTATCTCCATCTCCCCGCATTAGGGATCCAGTGTGAAGCCATTATGCTCACACCGTATCAGATTCTCTCTGCGTCTCTGGGGTGCAACTCATAGCAAAGATGCTAACTCTTTCCCCAGGTCATTGGACGGAGATGGGGAGGACAGTGTCCACTTGCATAATGCTCCCCACATTGCAATGATACAAAAGCCAGTTGAAAAGTGACTTTAGTAGATCCCCTTAAAAGGTTCCCACCAAACCCACACGCCGGCATCTCTGTCAGCCGTTAGCTCATGTCAGCAAAAACATTTAAATAAAACATAAAACTCTGTTGGGTAATAATAGCTAACAGGAAATGAAGAGCAGATGCGGATGACAGCGGAGAGAGAGAGAGAGAGAGAGAGAGAGAGAGAGAGAGAGAGAGAGAGAGAGAGAGAGAGAGAGAGAGGAGAGAGAGAGAGAGAGAGAGAGAGAGAGAGAGAGAGAGAGAGAGAGAGAGAGAGAGAGAGAGAGAGAGAGAGAGAGAGAGAGAGAGAGAGAGAGAGAGAGAGAGAGAGAGAGAGAGAGAGAGAGAGAGAGAGAGGAGAAAATGGACAGAGATTATGATCAGAACGGCCATTCTCTACGTGTCTACGTCAATCTAGTGCTTTCATACGGGAACATCTCCTGCCCACAGTCCTGGTCAGAGGGGAACCACAACCAGAGAAGTACACAGAGAAACTCACACACACACACACACACACATACACCGCTAGATGGTATGCAGTCCTAACAGATAAGCACAGGCGATGCAGAAGGCGATGCAGGCTTTCACTCCTCTTTGGTGTACTAGAGGGAAGCTGTGGAAGTATGAGATCATTATTTAATGTTGTTGGAGCTAGCTACCTGAGTAGTTGAACTCCTCACACTCACCCTCTCTCTCTCTCCCCTCTCCTCACCCCTCTCCTTACCCTCTCTCTCCCCTCTCTCTCCCCTCTCCTCACCCTCGCTCCCCTCTCTTCATCCAGCAGGGCTGAGGTCTGTGTGAGTAAGTATGACCTCATTAGCGCAAAACTGGGCCTGGTGTATGTGAGACATTTAGCCACTACCTCCCTGAGGACCTGTACACTCTCTCTCTCTCTGCTCTGCTGCTCTCTCTCGCTCTCTGCTGCTCTCTCTCTCTCCCTCCCTGCAGGGCATCTCTATCGAGGCCTAGCGTATGTGAGACATTTAGCCACTACCTCCCTTAGGAGCTGTACTCTCTCTCTCTCTCTCTCTCTCTCTCTCTCTCTCTCTCTCTCTCTCTCTCTCTCTCTCTCTCTCTCTCTCTCTCTCTCTCTCTCTCTCTCTCTCTCTCTCTCTCTCTCTCTCTCTCTCTCTCTCTCCTCTCTCTCTCTCTCTCTCTCTCTCTCTCTCTCTCTCTCTCTCTCTCTCCATGCATATCAATTATGTTTGGCGTATCCATATCACTGCTGTGCTTCAGGGGGGACATGAGATGGCAACATACCAAGACACGCATTCATGTACACGTGTAGAGACACACGCACACACGATGACAGACTCTGCACTCACCCGTGCCTAATGCAAGAATAAACCATCACACACACACACACACACACACAGGCACACACACACAAGCAGATCACACAAACACACACACTAAGGCACATACCCACAAGCAGATCACACACACACAGAAGCAGATCACACACACACACACACACAAAAAAGCAGATCACACAAACACACGCACACACACACCCACAAGCAGATCACACACAGAGAAGCAGATCTCACACACCCACGCATGCACGCACACACACACACACACACACACACACACACACACACACACACACACACACACACACACACACACACACACACACACACACACACACACACACACACACACACACACACACACACACACACACACACACACACACACACACACACACAGAAGCAGATCACACACACACACACAAACAAACACCCCCCCCCCCCCCCCCCAACACACACACACACACACACACACACACACACCATGGCAGCCCTTCAAACATGCCTCCACTGCTTCCTGATGTGGTGAACATGTGGACTCCACCCTTGGCCCCGCCCCTGTCAGAACACCACTAAGCAGCCACCACACAGGGCTCCCCGGGCCGGGAGACACTCCCTGCCTCCCTGCCTCCCTGCCTCCCTGCCTCCCTGCCTCCCTGCCTCCCTGCCTGCTTCTGGACCCTGTGAACCTGGAGGTCTCCCTGGGTCTAATCAACCATGAGCCAGGCCTCGTCCAGGGCCCTGCCCAGGGCCCCCGTGTGGTGTGTGGCTGCGTGGGCAGGGTGGTTGAGTGTCCCCGCCAATGCAGCTGGCTGCCTGTTTACTCTGGACCTAATCAGTCCCGGCACAGGCCCCTCAGATCCAACCTCCCCTCCCCTCCTCTCCTACCGGCCCCCGCAGACAGAGTTAACCCCGGCCAGCTATAGCGAGCAGCGTCCACAGAGCTCTGTGTTTCTCTTTGATATCGCGCTAATGCCCGCCGCCCGGGGCCCACTCGTCTGCTAGCGCGGAGGAGAGAGCCAATCAGACGCCAATGTGCTGCGGTGCTGATAGAGTCACGCTAACACCGCTAATCAAACGGACGCTCGGAAGAGGAATGGCAAAGAGCCTTCCTCCTGTCTCACCGCTTGAAAAGCCGCACCCATCCCCGTGTGTTACAACATGTACAAGAGGGTGGCGTCGGAACCAATGGAGAAAAACATGTGTTTAAAAAAAAAACAACAGCTATCTTTTGTTGTCATGCTTTTATTTTTTCTGTGTTGGTACTTTTACAATTTTTCCGTAATCTCCTGTAATGTAATATCACCTTAAGACGAGGCTGGCTGGCTGGCTGGCTTCCCTTGATTGACAGAGTAATCATATCACTTTGGCAAAAATCCATATCAGCACTGCAGCAGCTCCTCTTTTCAAGGAATAGAATTCCTGCACAGCGGCCGGGCTTGGAACTCCCAGCAGAACTCCAGTGGCTGCAATCCATACCAGCATGACTCAGTGTCTGCCTGTTTATTTAATGAATTGGGTTTGAATGTCTGTGTGTCTCCAGTGTGTGTGTGCATGTGTGTGCGTGTGTGCATGTGTGTGTGCGTGCGTGTGTGCGTGCGTGCATGTGTGCGTGCGTGCGTGCGTGTGTGCGTGCGTGTGTGCATGTGTGCGTGCGTGTGTGCCCGTGCGCGTGCATGTGTGCATGCATGTGTGTGTGTGTGTGTGTGTGCCCGTGCGCGTGCATGTGTGCATGCAGTGTGTGTGTGTGTGTGTGTGTGTGCCTTCCTCACCAGCAGCAGCAGAAGCACCACGTCGCCGTGGTCGCACGCGCACGCCACGTGCATGGCCGTCCACAGGTCGTCGTCCTGCAGGTCGGCGTTCAGCCCTCGCTCCATCAGGAGCTCCGCCGCAAACACGTTGTCATGGCGAGCACACTGGAGAGGGGGGGGGGGGGGGGGGGAATACACAGGGTTTGGTTGTGAAGCTCAGGTGAAAGAGACCAACGTGTAGTTCCTCTAACGACCCGTAGGGGGTTTGTGGAGGTCGGATGACGGAAGACCCGCCCCTCTTCTCTGAGTCGACGGGACAAAACGGGATTTGATTCCCGTAACACAAAGCCAATCCATATTTTCTTTGCTGGGTTAGAATCTCCGTGGGTAGTTAATAATAATATAATGCCTTCATTTATACAGCACTTATCAAGCAAAAGAGCGCAAAGTGTTTCACAACAAGGCAATAAAACGAAAAGAAAATTAAAAATATATAAATAAAAATGATTTACAAAACATAATAAAAGGTTTTCTTACAAAGACATCAAAAGATATACAACAATCCACTACTCTAAGCAGATTTACAACAACAACAAAAACATGAACAATAAGAAAAAATGAAATTAAAAGCAATTCAGCTATCGAAATGTGTCTTAGTAAGCTGATGTCAGCAGGCAGGCTGTTCCAGAACCTCTGAGCCGTGACCTCAGAAGCCTCGATCTCAACTGGCTTTCAACCCAGACTCTGGGACGGCCAACAATCCCTCGTCGACGACGACCTCGGATAGCGGTGAGGTTGATATGGAGTTTAAAGCTCATATATGTGTGTATGGGTGCTTACCCATGCCATGGCTTTGTAAGTAGCTAAGAACATTTTTTAATTAATGAAAAATTCTCCACAAAATAAAGACAAACCCATCCTCCAAGCGTCCATGTGTGAACCAATAACGGACGATACGGCCATATTTCTAACAGTCTATATATATATATATATATATATATATATATACAGTATATATAGATAGATAGATCATGGTTCCATGCTTTTAAATGTAAATTTTGGGCAATTTTCCCCAAAGCGCTGTTAAGTACAAACTATTTAGACAGGCACCGGTAAGCATGAAATTAGAATGACATTTTCACGGGAATGTACCGCCGAGCCACTGGAGTTAAGCAGCAACAATGCCATCGGATGGATGGTTGGTGTGAGTGTGTTTGTGTGTGTGAGGGGGGGGTTTAACTTATGCAAGAGCGTGTAAGACCCATGGTAGTAGTGCTGATGACACGTACATATTGTAAATCGATACGGCCGTACAGGAGGAGACCTTACCCAGGGAATGGGACGATGTCGTCACCTGGGATGTAATGCGATTTAAACCGAATAAAACTGACCTAACTGACTTAATTTAATTTGTGTGTGCATGTGTGTGTGTGCGCGTGCGTGTGTATGTGTGTGTGTGCACGTGTATGTGTGTGTAAGTCTGCACGTGTGTGTGCATATGTGTGTGTGTGTGTGTGTGCGCGTTTGTATGCAGATGTATGTGTGTGTGTATGCGTGTATATGTGTGCATGTGTGTGTGTGTGTGTGTATATGAATGTGTGCATACGTGTGTGTGTGTGTGTATGTGTGTGTGTGTGTGTGTGTGTGTGTGTGTGTGTGTGTGTGTCTCACCAGGTGGAGCAGAGACCCTCCAGATGACAGAACACAGCAGGGGTCGACTCCCTCCTTCAGCAGACGTAACACTGAAACACAAAGAAGACCATCGTAAGGCTGCATGAACACACTGACCTCGCCAGCACATACAGGACGCGCATGCACACACACACACTCACACACACACACACACACAGTGGCTGGTTCTCCTCTTTATAACTCCATCATGCATAAGCAGTCCTTGAATTGTCCTTGAACCGTGTGTTTGTATGTGTACGTGTGTGTGTGTGTGTGTGTGTGTGTGTGTATGTATGTAAGTGCGGGTGTGCATGTGTGTGACTTCTCAATGCTATGGCACCCATTATGAAAGGTTGTGCATCAAACACAAACACACACACACACACACACACACACACAAGCGTTACTCTCAAATCACATCACATCAGGGGGCCGATGAGCCGCTGACACACCGTGGCGCCATGGTGGTGGAGAGGTTCACTCATTCAACTACACGTCAGTCCGGCGTTCACACACACGCACACGCACACACACACACACGCACACACACACACTAGTCTCTCTGAATATAGCCACGGACTGCATTTTTGATGCATCTAATGCCAAACAAACTGCATCTCAAAATACAGGAGAAAATAGAGAGAAAGACAGATGGAAGAGTAGCACATGCACACAGAGACTGGGGGGGGGGGGGGGGGGGGGGGGAGGGTGAGAGGAGGAGAGAGAGAGAGGAGAGAGAGAGAGAGAGAGAGAGAGAGAGGAGAGGTGGTTGCGGCTGTGGTTATGTTAAATGTAGCAACAGTGAAGGATGCTACAGCTAGACAACCAGTGATTTCATGCACGACGAGCGCACGCGCACACACACACACACACACACACACACACACACGCACACACGCACACACGCACACATGCACACATGCACACAGACAGATGGCTGAGGGAGGACAGTTAACATAGTAATTGTCTTGCTGGTGTTTCCAACTCATGGACCTTGAGGCTGACCCCCGAGGGGTCATTTGACTTAAGTGGTCATTATTTACACACACATACACACACACACCATATATTGACACCATCGGAACACCAGACAAACACACAAAGAAAGACATGCCAACACACACACACATTTGACACACGCACACACACATTTGACACAAACAAATGAACACGTACATACTCTCTCGACACACACCAAATGTGATCTAGCACATGTTCTATCTGCTTAGCTGGACAGCATATGGCCGATGATGCTGAGATAATTGAGACACACTGTAAGGCACAAAAGCAAACACACAAGTGCATTCCTCTCATCACCACCATGATGGATTTCCACGCTTAATGGCTCCGAGAATTGTGGCGCAGAAACAAAATGGCGAACCACGCAGGCCGAGTCACCACAATTATGTCCCACGCGCGGCCTCCCCCCGGCTCTCCCGGAATCCTCACCCACAATTAGGGCTCGTCAACTAGGGGCCGGGGAATAGGTAATGCATGTCTGTTGTTGTCCATTAAAAACACAACACAGCAATAAGGCTCCTCAGGCGGCCGGACGTGAATCAGCTGTATTTTAAAGGCGGGTAACATGAGTCACCGCTGGCCGTAAAGGGAGGAGCGGCTATGAAGTGGATGATATGAGAGAGACAAGTCGAGGGGACCGGCTTCCAGTGTCGGTCGCCAGAGATGGTTTTACCCCAAAGTGCCCGAAAGTTATTGCCTCACATTCACCCGTTCATCCACCGTCAGCCATGGAAAGGAGACAGCCAGCTGGTCAGGAGCAGTTAGGGTTAGGGGTCTTGCTCAGGGACACCTCGACACCTGGCTAGAAAGAGGAGCCAGGGGGATCGAACCGGCAACCTATACTGCTGAGATATTTCGTTCTAGGACAGCTCTGCAGACCCCCCTCTCTCTCTGTGTTAGCCCAATCCAACAGAGAGTGAAGACATGAGGTGTGTGTGTGTGTGTGTGTGTGTGTGTGTGTGTGTGTGTGTGTGTTTTTATGGAGCTTCATTACGTTTAAAAAGGAGGGTCAAGGTTAATGTCTACGTCCTCCTGTAGAAGCTGAGGGCGTCTCCATACGCCCGTACGCCACCGCGGGATTGATCTCCGACAAGCCAGATGAAGCCTAAGTTGTACATTTGTGCAAATTGTACATTACAAAACCCTACTTTGAATCACACAGAACACAAACAAACAACGGTTTTGAACGGTTTTCAAAATGGCCTCTCGCTCGGCCACTGCATTTGCGTATTGTTATGGTAGTTTTTACTGGTGATTGCCCAATTACCCTTCATGTCTGTGTGTCTTGTGGTGTATTGCGGTGCTATCAACAGCATGAAGCTTCACAACCAATGACACCTTGCAACTGAACTTCCAACCCGGTGGAAAAAGTGATCTATAAAGAACAACCAATTAAACTATTATAATGAGAGAGCAGCGTTTTAGCAAAGCTTATTCTACTTATTATCCATTGATCCTCTACAGTAGACCCCTGCATCTCTGGCGATACCACAGACTGCAGTCAGGTGATAAGCAGTCTTGTACTGATGCCAGCGCATCAATAACACCGTTCTATCCACTGTCATTAACTTTAAATATTAACTGACTTAACTGACTGAGAAATGCACAAATATGTTCAAATGAGCACGCCGGTCGTGGACATTAATTTTCCTAAATATATAATGTAAAGACTTAAGTAGTTCAGATTCAACAATTCTCGGGCAATGACTTTGCATATATTGCGTGTCCAATGTGTGTGTGTGTGGTGTGGTGTGTGTGGTGTGTGGTGTGTGTGTGTGTGTGTGTGTGTGTGTGTGTGTGTGTGTGTGTGTGTGGTGTGTGTGTGTGTGTGTGTGTGTGAGCACAAGGCGGCCGTCATTCTGAGTTAAAACCGTGAAACAGCTGTCGCAGACATATATGGAGTTTCCATGGCAACCAGATAAGAGCTGATAGGAGAAGAGCGGGAGGCAAAAAGGAGAGAGAGACGGAATGAGCGGGAGAAAGAGAGGGAGGGAGAGGGAGAGAGGTAGAAAGGGAGAAAGAAAGATGGAGAAAGAGAAAAAGAGAGCGGGAGAGAGAGAGGGAGGAAAAGACAGAGGGAAAAAGAGAGAGACAGGAAGAGAGAGACGGAGATAGAGAGACAGAAAAAGATGGAGGGAGAAAGAGAGAAAGGGAGGAGGAGGAGAGGGAGAAAGTGAATGAAAATCTAAAGGGCACCTCAGACATCTTATAATGTCTGGGAAAATGACCCCAGCAAAGCGCTGTCCGATGTTTGCACTGTTAAAACACCAGAATACAACATGACATGACCCAATGATGCTAACGCTACAACGGACACACACTGCATCCAGAAGGACACAACAACACAACCACACACACACACACACACACTGCATCCAGAAGTACACAACAACACAACACACACACACACACACACACACACACACACTGCATCCAGAAGGACACAACAACACGATACACATGCACAGACCCACACAGTCTTGCTCTCTCCCTCTTTTTTTTGGAGATTTCTACTGCGGGAGGGAATGGGGAGTAAGCATTCCAATGGCCAATAAAATATCTTGTATCTTGTATGTATGTGTGTGTGTGTGTGTGTGTGTGTGTGTGTGTGTGTGTGTGTACTAACATTTACATTTTTGTTGTGTCTGCATATATATCCGTCAACCATAATTGCAAATAAGTAAAAATAATAATTAAAATAATTAAAAGATTCTCTCTCTCTCTCTTTCTTGTCCCTCTCCCTTTCTCTCTCCCCCTCTCTTTCTTCCCCTTCTCTTTCTCCCATCCTACCCCCGCCCTCTCTCCCCCTATCTTTCTCCCTCCCTCTCTTTCTCTCTCCCCCCCTCTCTTTCCCTCTCTCTTTCTCCCATCCTACCGCCCCCCCCCCCCCCCCTCTCCCCCTCTTTCTCTCTCTCATCCTACCCCCCCCCCCCCCTTGCCTCGCTCTATCACTAAGACTTTCCATTTCTTCTTGCCTGGACCACCTGCGGTACATTCTCAATCACATGGCACCTCCCTCAGCAGGATCTCTCTTGTGTAACCATCAATATAAAAAGGAGTCTTTATCACACCTTCTTAGACCCTCCAGAGGGCCTTCTCACCATGTTCTGGAAATTATCCTTTGTGTTGGAGTAGGTGTGCGTGTGCATGTGTGTGTGTGTGCGTCGGTGTGTGTGTGTGTGTGTGCATGTGCATGTGTTGTGTTAACATCCCACTGGAGATCCATGGCTAACATCAAGTCCTCGGATGTCCTCTGCAGTAGGTTGAATAGTGTGTTTGGAATGGGTTGGTTTGGTGGGGGTTCCATCCATTTAAAGACCATACAATTTGTAGACATTAAAACACAGACGTAGCGGGAGTATAAGGAGTACAAGGACAGAGTGGAGGAGAAATTCAAGAGCCACGATGTGATGAGTATGTGGCAGGGGCTGCAGACGATAACGAACTTCAGAGGGAGAACCAGTTGTGTAGAGAACTCCTCTACCTCCCTCCCAGGAGAGCTAAATACTTTTTTTGCTCGGTTCGACGTGAACGGAAGCCCGCCGAAGCCAGCGCCGCCTGAGGAGACCAGCCTGCTGAGCATCTCGGAGGCGGATGTGCGCCGCACCTTCAAGCGGCTGAACATCTGTAAGGCGGCAGGCCCCGACAACATCCCGGGCCGCGTCCTCAGAGCATGCGCAGACCAGCTGGCAGGAGTCCTTGCAGACATCTTCAACCTCTCCCTGTCCCAGGCTGTCGTTCCCACGGTCTTCAAGATGTCCACCATCGTGCCTGTCCCTAAACAACCCAAGGTAACATGCCTGAATGACTATAGACCTGTAGCCCTCACCTCGATTATCAGCAAATGCTTCGAGAGGTTGGTCAAGGACTTTATTTGCTCCGTGTTACCTGCCACGCTGGACCCATGGCAATTTGCATATCGTCAAAACAGATCCACGGACGACGCAATTGCCATGGCCCTCCACACTGCCCTTTCCCACCTGGAGGGAAAGAACTGTTATGTGCGAATGCTGTTTGTGGACTACAGCTCAGCGTTCAACACGATATTTCCTGCCAAGCTCGACACCAAGCTTAGAGGTCTAGGCGTGCCCCCATCCACGTGCAGCCGGATACTGGACCTCCTGTCGGACTGCCGCCAGGTGGTGAGGATGGGCAGCACCACCTCAGAGCCACTGACCCTCAACACGGGAGCCTCCCAGGGATGCGTTTTGAGCCCTCTCCTCTACTCCCTCTACACCCACGACTGCATGGCTATACACAGCTCATACACGTCATCATCAAGTTTGCTGACGACACGACAGTGATGGGCCTGATCGCCGGCGACGACGAGACAGCCTACAGGGAGGAGGTTGGATTGCTGGAGCAGTGGTGCCAGGAGAACAGCCTCGCCCTCAACGTCAAGAAGACCAAGGAGCTGATCGTGGACTTCAGGAAGCAGAGAGGAGAGCACAGCCCTATCTCCATCGACGGTGTTGCAGTAGAGAGGGTCAGCAGCTTCAAGTTCCTCGGCGTGCACATCTCCGAGGACCTCACATGGTCCACGCACACCACACACGTGGTGAAAAGGGCCCAACAACGCCTGTATTTCCTCAGGCGTCTGAGTAAATTCAGCATGGGCCCCCGCATCCTGAGAATATTCTACACCGGCACCATGGAGAGTGTTCTTACAGGGTGGATCACCGCCTGGTACGGGAACTGAACCGCACTCGAGCGGGAGCGCTTCAAAGGGTGGTGCGGACGGCCCAGTATCGTTGGAGGTGAGCTCCCCTCCCTCCTGGATATATACAACCAGTGGTGCGTGGCCAAGGCCAAACGCATCATAAAAGACAATGCCCACACCAGCTACGAACTGTATTCACTTTTACTGCCAGGCAGGCGATACCGCAGTATCAAGTGCCGCACAAATAGACTCAGAGATAGATTCCACAGTCAGGCCATCAGGCTGCTGAACAAGGGCGTATAGCATATAACAATGTATATTTTATTACATTGATTTATATATACATATTGCTCTTTTTCTGTGCCGATATATTGCATTTTATAAATTGCATTTTTATTTAACTTCTTTTATTCTATTCTGTTTTTATTATATTTTATCTTATTTTATAACTGCTGTCTGTCGTCGGGTTTTGCACATAAGATTTTCACTCACTGCTTTATAATTGTGTAAACTGTGAAGTGACAATAAACTTGACTTGACTAAAGTCCTCAGAGTGGTTTATGCATTGGTTTATCCAATAAACACCACAACACAATGGCAGACGGATAAGCGGTGCATCAGTGTTAAGAGCCAGTGCTGACATGCATTGGGCGAGGGTTCAATTCCCATTTTGGCCGTGCTGCTTTAGACGATTACCCCTTAAAAATGGTGGGCTGGCCCGTATAGACCTAACCTTTAAGTATTCAGCAGTTCTGTTAAAATATCAAACCCAAGGAGGATGGACGGTGAGTCTGGCTTATGGCTGTGGATGAGGAGATGCTTTTAAAAGCCAAGTCCTGTGTTGACCTGATTCAGAAGCTGCTGTACTCCCAGCCATCCCTCTGAAGCCGTCCCCTGGGTTCACAAATCCTAATTGGAAACACTGAACTCAAATGGCAAAGGCATCGGAGTTAAACTCAAGCATTAACGCACTCGCAAGAGCGAAACATCCACTCAACCATGGGGTGTAATAAAAACAGGCTGTATATATAATGTACATTATACATATGTGGGCTTTTTATTGAGCTAAAGAACAAAAACTCTCTAAAATGACTTTTTTTTCGAAGATCGCCCCGGCCGTATGCAGTAAGCTATAGCACAAAGCAGAAAAACCCCCCCTAGCAATAAATCCCCTTTATTTTGCGTCAAAACACACACACACACACACACACACCTGTGAGTGAAACCCAAACATGTCCGGGGAGAAACCGAGACACCACTCCTCCCTCTCATCTTCCCCATCCCCAGGGACACCGGCTGCCCTGATCCATCCTGGACCGTGGTGTGTGTGTGTGTGTGTGTGTGTGTGTGTGTGTGTGTGTGTGTGTGTGTGTAAAAGCCTTTGATCCCAACACACACTTGTGTGTGCAAAGCGAGGGGATATCTCTTTGTCCTGTTCTGTCCCTGTCGTATATATCTGCCTTAACCGTCTGCAGGAGGGGGGGGGGGGGGGGGGGGGGGGGGGTCAGCCGAGCGCCCTTGGTGGCTGGATCGATGGGAGGTGGGGGAGCGGGGCTGATGAATAGGGGGGGCCGGCTGAACGGCTGAACGCTCCCAGGAGACGGAACCAATCACAGGCCACCGGCCCAGGGGCAAGCGGTGGCATCGGACATCAGCGCTAGACGACGGCGGTGGTATTGAGGACGAAGGTGATGAGAAGTATACCGCTAAGAACGATTTAAAGTAGGCACCTGGTTTAGAGCCCCGATAACTGGGGGGTGAATGAAGTCTCCTCTGTGGTAGTTTGACACCGATATGCAAAAGCACTTGAGAACAGACTTGACTTCCTTCATTACAGGGGACTGATTGACTTTTAGTGTGTGTGTGTGTGTGTGTGTGTGTGTGTGTGTGTGTGTGTGTCTGTGTGTGTGCCTGTGTGTGTGTGTGTGTGTGTGTTTGCACCTGTGTGCGTGTGTGTGTGTGTGTGTGTGTGTGTGTGTGTGTCAGCCAGATCTATACAGATGCTCAATAGGAGATTATAGACAGAGAGTGGAGCAGGGGAAAGGGAAGCTCGTTTCACTTCTGTACAGATCTGGAAGGACATCTCCACCATCCTGGTAATTACTAAGTAATTACTGGACTCTAAAGAGACACCCGCCATCTCAATCTACTCATTACCACGTCGACTTTACTGAGTCGGGAGACTGCTGGCAAACACACAAACACACACACTTAATGCAATGCACATCAGCCTAAAGCTCCGACCGTATGTACTGCACGCTAACTAAATACAGTATTAATAGTGTTACCCATTCACCCTTTTGGTGTTGTTAATTGATCCACCATTGAGTGGAAAGGTGTTCCTCTTCTTCAAGGTGAAGCCAAGCTCTGTTTTAGCAGGACAACGTCCAGCTAGGAGTTTCTTAGCCGTTGCGTGACAGTCGTAAAGGTTTTACAAAAAACAGACACAGGCGTGAGTGGGCGGGGCATAACACACGTGACACTCGCTGCAGCCAATAGAAAACTACCACTGAGGAAAAAAGGGTTTTTAGCCAGAAGGGGCATACCGTATGTATTTTAAAGAGGATATTCCCTGTGGAACAAATTTGAGTCAAAAATAACAAAGAAATGTTAACCAAGACTTTAAATTAAACCCAGACCCAAACAGAACCGGTTCTAACTCGGGAAAAGGTGATTCCGGGGCTTTGCTATAAGATCAAAAGCGGCGCAAATCGACGGGGAAAATACGGGAATATTTGAGGAAAAGAGAGTTTTGTAATCTGAGGTGCAGGAGAAGAGGAAATAGAACGCTAGCCAGGGGTCAAAGCTTTGAACTTTATCACACGGTGGAACGACCAACATTATTTCTATGTCCTCTGGCTGATCGGCGGTGAGAAAAACGCTCCGTCGCACAGCGCTCTTAGAGTGGAGATAAGTAGAGATAAGACCAAAGTTATTTGAAGAGCGCTGGCGCTCTCTCAACGGCCGCTGAATCCATAAGCAGCTCCACAGACTCAGAGGCTCTGGCTTTTATGTGCGGTACAAAAACCACTCGGCGTGAAATAACACCCAGAACACCTCCGCCCACCTGCACCTGTATTTACAACTTCATCACTCGGCGCAGACGTTTATATCCAAGAGAGACTTACAGCAAATTCAAATATAGCTCCTGAAGGAGGAAGGAAGGCCATCCCGGAGGATGGAAGCGTTCTCGCCTCTCGTGGGTCAGGGACCGCTCTCCGTATAAGGCATCAGACAGTCGTTATGGTGATCAGTGTTAGGCTGTTTGTTGTTCGTCTCTCTGTAAGCAAGATAACTCATAGAAAAGTTAAAAGCACGGAATTGGACAAGACTTGTTGGTTTCATTACTTATGGACCAAGGAACAGTGGATTTGCCATTTTGCCGCAGATCCGGATCCGGACACTTTTTGAAGGATTCTTTAGAATTGGGAAATCACATAATATTTATTATTTCACAAGTTACTAATCTAAACTCTAAAGTTACTAATATATTTGCATAACACTTGTTGAGGGTTTAGGTGGAATGCCAATTCAGATTTAAGAACACAATATCAGGGAAATATCGGGATACAAATCCAGACAAGCGAAGATCCAGCTTTGAATCTGGATCCAGGGATTTTTCTTTTTTGAAGGATTCTTTAGCAACAGCTGTTGCTTTGGAGGGATTGTTTAGCCTCAGAAAGAATAGGGCAAATGGGACTTTTTTGGTGTGGGTGAAGGTCTGCTCTCTACTGAGGGCCCTGTGGTTCTCCCTGTGTTGACGTGCTGCTGCTGGAGGGGATGGATTTTACCAGCTTTGTGGCGTTCGAGAGCATGGAGCGTGGCCGCCTGGTTACCTGCCTGCGTGCCTGCCTGCCTGCCTGCCTGCCTGCCTGCCTGCCTGCCTGCCTGCCTGCCTGCCTGCCGCCGAGATGGAATTAAGAGATGATGGTTTGGACGGCAGGCAATTTGTCCTAATGTCACTGGACAGCGAGAGAGCCCCCCCCCCATCCCTGTGACGGGCGGACGCGATGAAGAGAAGGAGGGATCTAAGATGGCGAGCACATTGCGTGGGCATCCCACCGCTGGATCGTCTCTCGCTCTTAGCTTTTAGTTTAGAGCTGGCCCCACCTGTTTTGTTTGCTGACCCTGATGCTGGTTACCCTTACTGCCTGGTTACCCTTACTGCCTGGTTACCCTTACTGCCTGGTTACCCTTACTGCCTGGTTACCCTTACTGCCTGGTTACCCTTACTGCCTGGTACCTTACTGCTGGTACCCTTACTGTCTGGTTACCCTTACTGCCTGGTTACCCTTACTGCCTGCTCCCTGATCCGATTAACCCAGAGGAACAACTGATGAAAAAGGAACATGGGTGTGTGGGCTTGTTTGCATGTCCGTGTGTTTGGAAAATATATTTTGATTACCCGGATGATTTTGTATCAGGTGTGTGTGTGTGTGTGTGTGTGTGTGTGTGTGTGTGTGTGTGTGTGTGTGTGTGTGTGTGTGTGTGTGTGCGTGTGTGGGTGTGCACCTGTGTTTGGAAAATATATTTTGATTACCCGGATGATTTTGTATCAGGTGTGTGTGTGTATGTGTGTATGTGTGTGCGCGTGTGCGTGCATGTGTGTGCGTGTCTGCGTGTGTGTGTGTGCGTGTGTGTGTGTGTGTGTGCACCTGTGTTTGGAAAATATATATTTCATTAGCCGGATGCTTTTGTATCCACGGGTTGAAGCTCTATACCAGCGCTCTATAGGGAGAGCTAGAGTCAGGTTGAGGTTCCGGAGGATACGTTCCACTATCCTCCTGAAATACACCATGTCCAACACGCTGTTGTTTTGTCTCCATCTCAGGCCACTACGCCCACACCAGTACACCCCGCAGTACTACCAAGGCATCATGTTTTATTTATATTGTTAAATGCACTTCCGTCTATTTACAGGCACTCAGAGCAGCCCTATAAGTGAGCGTGTGGAAGGGTGCGAAGCAGAGCATGGAGGATAAAGGGAATAGCGCTCTTACTGTACCGCACAGTCAATGGAACACGTCTCAGAGTAGGTTTGGGCCGGACCAAGGCACCATCGGAAGGAAGGGGATTTTAAAGTTTCGGAGCCAAAACAATTACTCTCTACTGGTGATAAAGTCTCCATCCTCAACAACATGAACTAAAACCTATTGAGGCCTTTATCCCCCCTAACCCCTACCTTCAGTCTGTCTGTCTGTCTGTCGGCCTTTCCGCTAAGCCCGTCTTTAGGACACATGGAGGAACAATCCTTTCATAATAAGTGTAGGTTTAAAAAACAGATCCTGAAGGGCCACATAAAACCCCCCGGAAGGAAAAGTAATTTCCAACGTAGACGTGAAGAGAGCTCCGGGTTAATTGGAGATGAACGGCCTCATTAAAGCTGTTCCAGCGCGGCGTCCGCACCGTTTTAAAACTAAGCTTGCGTTCGGACACGTTCTATCACTCTCAATTTCATTAAGCCTGTTTTTTTTAATTTCCAGATTAAATTAAAATAGGACGCCGGCAAACGAGGAACGAGAGAACAAAACGATTTCCCAAAAGTTGAATCGACGTATTGAGACATTCCAACTTTAAATGTACATCTCTTCACTTCTGCATTTAGTCATTTACTCACTGTGCTCTTAACAGTTAGTCTTAAACAATGAGCGTTATTCAACAGGAATAAAGAACCTAATCTGGTTTTCAGATTTTGTCCGGGCTGTATTTACTATTGATTGATTATTGACTAAATATTTTCAAGGGACCAGGCTCAGTGTCTCCTTGTGTGTAGGTCACACACACACACACACACACACCACACACACACACACACACACACACACACACACACACACACACACACACACACACACACACACACACACACACACACACACACACACACACACACACACACACACACACACACACACACACACACACACACACACACACACACACACACACACACAGTAACTTTAGCTGTTGAAACCGAGAGACTACCCAAGAGACTATGAGGTGACCGGATCCTTCTATGAGCAGCGTGTTGGCCTGCTGTGTGAAGAGGGTCAGCGTGAATTTGAATTAACGGTTGACACGTTAGCGCAGACCTTGACTCTCTCTGTGGTGAGGAGGTCTCTGTGGTGAGTCTCTGTGGTGAGGAGGTCTCTGTGGTGAGGAGGTCTCTGTGGTGAGGAGTCTCTGTGGTGAGGTGGTCTCTGTGGTGCGGTCTCTGTGGTGAGGAGGTCTCTGTGGTGAGGTCTCTGTGGTGAGGTCTCTGTGGTGAGGAGGTCTCTGTGTGAGGTCCTGTGGTGAGGTCTCTGTGGTGAGGTCTCTGTGGTGAGGAGGTCTCTGTGGTGAGGTCTCTGTGGTGAGTCCTGGTGCTCTGTGGTGAGGAGGTCTCTGTGGTGAGAGGTCTCTGTGGTGAGGTCTCTCTGTGGTGAGGTCTCTGTGGTGAGGAGGTCTCTGTGGTGAGGAGGTCTCTGTGGTGAGGTCTCTGTGGTGAGGTCTCTGTGGTGAGGAGGTCTCTGTGGTGAGGTCTCTGTGGTGAGGTCTCTCTGTGGTGAGGTCTCTGTGGTGAGGAGGTCTCTGTGGTGAGGAGGTCTCTGTGGTGAGGAGGTCTCTGTGGTGAGGTCTCTGTGGTGAGGAGGTCTCTGTGGTGAGGTCTCTGTGGTGAGGTCTCTGTGGTGAGGAGGTCTCTGTGGTGAGGTCTCTGTGGTGAGGAGGTCTCTGTGGTGAGGAGGTCTCTGTGGTGAGGTCTCTGTGGTGAGGAGGTCTCTGTGGTGAGGTCTGTTAGTCAGTTGTTACCTCCACCATGGAAGATGTGCTGAGGTTATGTTTGGGCCCCAGCTAACTCAAAAGGTTATGTACGGAAATGGACACTTTTCATAAAGGATTCTTTCATCCAAAAAGTTCACATATTGTGTAATATGTCACAAGGGTACCAACATTACACTTGGGAGGGTTTTTAGGTTGAATGCCATTTACGATTTAAGACGATTTAGGGAAATAAAGGGATACGAATCCTGAATCCTGATCCGGATCAACAGGGAAAATAAGGGTGAATGATTATCCCCACGGACCAGACCTCTAGGTTGTTCCTTTAGGTGTGACGGAGCTGACGACGCCGCATCCATATGGAACACAGATGAAAGGAAAGATGGCGTGGAGTCACGTACAGCATCATGCTCTTGGAGCATCACGCTTACAGCCCCACTCTGACCTCGGCTCTGGTTCCTAAGTTAGAGCCGCCGGGGAGGAACAGCGGATCTGGAAGAGTCAACAAGTCGACGTCTTAAGATTAAGACTAGCGTTGTCTTGATGGATGAGATTCGCCCTGAATGAGCGCTCGCTCTCTATAACTAAGAAAGAAAGACCTCCGGGGGATATTCACAGCGCCTGAACTCAAGTCAGTTCAGACAGCAAGCGGATAACCTAATAATCCATCCATCCCTTCTGAGACCGCAATTCCTTATTGACTCCTAAGTTCAAGGTTTTGATTGGCTGCTGCTGGGCCAACTTCAACGGACAATACAACCTGCCGGCGCCAGCCTGGAGCCGAGCTGGCGCCGGGGTGGTACTCAGCGGTGCCAAGTGGGTAACTTGGCTGATTCTCAAACACACACACACACCCATACACACGCACACACACACACCAAACCCTGGTTAGAGTCTGGCAGTTGCGGCGGTACACCAGCTGCTCCTCCTCCACTCTCCCCCCCCCCCCCCCACTACTAGGAGCGCCCCAGGTGGGCGGTGACCCGCAATGGCTGCTGGGAGGAGTGACACACGGAGGCTCACCGACAGCTGGGCAAATAAACGCAGAGCGGAGAACAAGGCGTGGCCGTGAGCAGGAGAGACGGCTTAGTTGGCCTGAGATCAACAGCCGGCGAAAGCGTCCAGCGTCCTCCGCGGTGCCCACCCAGTCCTCCTAACTCAACCTATAGGGTGTGTGTGCGTGTGTGCGTGTCTTAAGGGGAGCCTATACCTATAGTCACGGAGCCGGTTAGATGGTATTCTTCACTAGGGAGTCATCAGCATCTCCTCCAGAGAGGATAGCAGAGAACGACAAACCCCCCCCCCCCACCACCTAACTGATGATAAATCATAGATAAATCATACTTCTTCTTCTTCTTCATACTCATTCATCCACTATAGACCAACACCCCACCGCCTCACAGGCCCATCAAGCTGATCCTGTGGGGGCTTCAACACCGGGACACAGGGTGGTTCTGTTAGTGGGCGGGTCTCACACAACCCCACACACACACACACACACACACACACACACACACACACACACACACACACACACACACACACACACACACACACACACACACACACACACACACACACACACCACACACACACACACACACACACACACACACACACACACACACACACACACACACACACACACACACACACACACACACACACACACACACACACACACAAACCTAAAATGACACACACACACAATCCTAAAATGACACACACACAATACACGCGCAATCCATTAATGACACACACACACACACCAAACACACACACACACACACACACAATTGTGAAAAAGACACACACACACACACACACACACACACACACACACACACACACACACACACACACACACAAGAAAAAGAAAACCGGTGGTGAAGGGACGTACCGTCCTTGTCCTGGTGGTGGACGATGGCGTCCCGGAGGACGCGGTGCGGGTCGAAGCGAACGCGGCGCTTCTTGCGGTGTCCGGGGGGCGGGGCTCTGGGCCTGGCGGCGCCGCCTGGCCCCGCCCCCCGCTGGAGGCTCTTCTCCCTCTCGTAGTACGCCCGGATCTGATCGCAGCGCATCCTCCGCACCAGCCGCTGGCGCTGACCCAGCGGGAGAGACTCCAGCATGCACTGGTCGATCTCCATGTTCTGGCGAAACACGTTACATAGCTGGAAACAACCTGGAGGGGAGAGAGGGAGAGGGAGGGAGGGAGGGAGAGGAGAGGAGAGAGGAGAGGAGAGGGAGGGAGAGAGAGAGAGAGGGAGAGAGAGAGGGAGGGAGAGGAGAGAGAGAGAGAGGAGAGGGAGGAGAGAGAGAGAGAGAGAGAGGTGTAAAACAGTGTTGTAAACTCCATATTGTGTAGGCGAGGTGAGAAAGCTAATTAAAAGATTCAGAGGGGACAAAAAGTGACAGTTTGACCACTTGAAGCCCTCAGGCAGTAATCACTGTGTGTGTGTTGTGTGTGTGTGTGGTGTGTGTGTGTGTGTGTGTGTGTGTGTGTGTGTGTGGTGGTGTGTGTGGTGTGTGTGTGTGTGTGTGTGTGGTGTGTGTGTGTGTTGTGTGTGTGTGTGTGGTGTGTGTAGGGTTACACTTTTCTGGCAGTGTGTGCGTTAGTTTCTATGTAATTGTGTATGTTTGTGTATGTGAGTTTATGACTTGTGTGTTTACAGACGTTTGGCATGTCTGTGTCTATGCAAAGGAATCTCTGTATTTGCACAGGTGCGTGAGTGTATGTGTGTGTGTGTGTGTGTGTGTGTGTGTGTGTGTTTGATTTGCGTATACACAGTCTAGTTAGAATTTTGCATACAGATAATTATGTGCATTTACGATGTCTATTTATCCACAGGTCGGAATAGGATGAAGCCTCAGTGTGTGTGTGTGTGTGTGTTTGCAAGCGTGTGTGTGAGTGTGTGTGTGAGTGTGTGTGTGTGTGTGTATGCATGCATGCGTGTGTGTGTGTGTGTGTGCGTGTGTTCATGCATGTGTGTGTGTACGATTGTGTATGGTTGTGTGTGTGTGTGTGTGTGTGTGTGTGTGTGTGTGTGTGTGTGTGTGTGTGTGTGTGTGTGTGTGTGTGTAAGAGTAAGTGTGTGTGTCTGTGCATTTGTGTGTATGATTGCGAGTGTGTCTGTGCGTGTATGTCCGTGCATGCGCATGTGCATGTGTCCGTGTACGATTGTGTATGTTTGTGTGTGTGTGAGTGTGTGTCTGTGCATGTGTGCATGATTGTGCATGATTGTGCATGTGCGTGCCCGTGCCAGTGTGTGTGTGTGTGTGTTGTCTCCACAGAGAGGGGTGGAGTGATCCTGGCAGTGCTCACTCCCCGCGGACCGGAGCAACACAACACCACTCGTCTGTCAGCATCGTCAGGGCTTATTATTATGGTCTGCCTGATGCAGACAGCGCCTGCCTTTTCATGTTGCCCGATCCAGCCCCAGAGTAACAGGACAAGCTCTAATGAAATCACACACACACACACACACACACGCACGCACGCACACGCACACAATTATCTGTATTCAAAATACTAAACAATGCAAAATGGGTATATCGCAGCTGGCTTTCGGAAAATCAGACCACGCCTCTGTGCTTCTACTTCCCGCTTCCCGCAAGCGGAAGTTGAAGACCACGCCCACAGTTGTAAAGAACGTGCGTCGCTGGACAGACGATGCCGTACTACACCTGCAGGGGGGGCTAGAAATCACTGACTGCAGTGTATTCAAGACCACTGACCTTGATGTGTATGCAGATCATGTCACAGAATACATTAACAAGCTAGTGGAAGAATGCATCCCGACCAGGTCTGTTCGCTCATTTCTGAACCGCAAACCATGGATGAATGCTGACATACGGAACAAACTTAAGGAACGGAGTACGGCTTTCACAACAGGCGACTCCGATCACTACAAGAAGGCCAAGTATGAACTCAGAAAAGCCATCAAGAAGGGTCAATTGGATTACAAAAACAAATTGGAATTACAGTTCGAGGGCTCTGACACCAGACTTATGTGGCAAGGTCTGAGGATCCTCTCCAACTACAAGGGGAGCTCAGGGTCAGTCACCAACAACGACCCTACCCTGTCAGACAAGCTAAACAAGTTTTTTGCTCGCTTTGAAAGGGACCATGAGCCGACCAACAACTTGAACATCCATCCAGAGACTACGTTCTACAACTGTCCGAGTCCGAGGTACACAGAACCTTCAGGAGGGTGAAGGCAGGGAAGGCAACCATTGTGCCGTTACCCAAAAAGACCAATGTAACATGCCTCAATGATTGTCCAGTGGCTTTAACACCCATAGCCATGAAGTGCCTGGAGAAACTTGTTATGTTGCATATCAACTTTTCCATGCCTGAGTCCCTAGACCCACTCCAGTTTGCATACAGACCAAACAGGTCTGTAGACTACGCCATTTCCCTGGCACTACACACAGCCCTGCAGCCCCTAGACAGGAGGGACACCTACGTCAGACTGCTGTTCATTGACTACAGCTCGGCGTTCAACACCATCGTTCCCTCCAAGCTGGTCCTGAAACTGAGGGACCTAGGTCTGGACGCCCCCATCTGTAACTGGATTATGACAGGCAGGCAGGCAGGTCTCAAGTGGTGAAGATTGGGAAAAACATCTCATCCACTCTGGTCCTCAACACGGAGGACCCCAAGGCTGCTGCCTCAGTCCCCGGCTGTACTCGCTGTACACACATGACTGTACTGCCACGCACAGCAATAATCGGATTATCAAGTTTGCAGACGACACCACAGCCATCGGCCTGATAAGCGAAGGTGACGAAACGGAGTACAGAGATGAGGTGGTCCGGCTGACGCCGATGGTTTGAGGACAACAGCCTCGCACTGAATGTCAGCAAGACCAAGGAACTCATTGTGGACTTCAGGAGCCACCGGGGAACCCACTCCACCATCAGCCTGGACAGGACACCGGTGGAAGTCGTCAGCTGCTTCCATTTCCTTGGGCTACAGATTTCTGATGACCTGGCGTGGACCCGCAACACGGAGGTCATGCTGAAGAAGGCCCACCAGCGCCTCTATGCCCTGCGGTGTCTCAGAAAAAAAAGCGGAATAGGCCAGAGGTGGCTAGTGAACTTCTACCGTGGCCCCGTACTGGCACACAAGGTGGTGTCACCGTGTGGTACGGAGACACCACTGACCAGGACAAGGAAGCCATCCAGAGGGTCGTGAGGACGGCAGAGAAGATCATCGGGTGTGCACTTCCATGCATTGAGGAGATCTGTCGGACCAGATGTCAAAGAAGGCCATGTCCATCATTAAGGACTGCAACCACCCTGGGCTCCATCTCTTCTCCCCCTACCGTCTGGTCGCCGGTTGCGCAGCATCCGTACAGCAAGGACTACCAGGTTTAAGGAGAGTTACCATTACACTTACATACTTTGCTGGACTTTCTGGACTCATCACAGTTACTGCACTGTATTCATGATGCTGCTGCACTACTGGCACTAAAAATGTACATTCTACACATGTAAATATAATTTAACAGTCACTTTGCTGCTCTTTTTTTGTTTATTTTTATTGTACATATTATTTTTTATTTTTATGTTGTTTTGGAGATGTTAACTGCGGGAGGGAATGGGGAGTAAGCGTTCTAATGTACTTGGTACAAATGGGCAATAAAAACATCTTGTATCTTGTATGCAAACATCTGATGGTGTGAGGTGTGGTTCTGGAGGACGGGTTAGGGCTGATGGAGTGGTCTCCTGCAGGGGAGCCAGCGGTGCACAGCAGAGGTGGATACTTTGGAACGTTCCGGTCGCTGCCGAGTCCCTCCCTCCTGACCTTAATGAAGCAAAACTAATACGTTGGTCCATCAGACACTCGCCTCTCTCTCTCTCTCTCATCTCTCTCTCTCTCATCTCTCTCTCTCTCTCTCTCGTCTCTCTCTCTCTCTCTCTCTCTCTCTCTCTCTCTCTCTCCTCTCTCTCTCTCTCTCTCTCTCTCTCTCTCTCTCTCTCTCTCTCTCTCTCTCTCTCTCTCATCTCTCTCTCTCTCTCTCTCTCTCTCTCATCTCTCTCTCTCTCTCTCTCTCTCTCTCTCTCATCCTCTCCCTCCCTCAATCTCCTCTGTTCTACCGTCCATGAAGACATTTTCTGTCTCATCTTCATTCTCATTGACTACGAGTCGTCCAGTTGGTCAGGAGGTAGAGCGGGGGTTGTCTTTGAGGAAAAGGAAGGTTGCCGGTTCCATCCCCTTGCTCCTCCCTAGCCAAGTGTGGAGAGGTGTCCCTGAGGTAACAGACAACCCTAACCCTAGACAGCTCCTGACCAGCTGGCTGTCTGTCTCCTTGTTGCATGGCTGACACCGCCGTCGGTGGATGAATGGGTGAAGGTCAGGCAATAATTGGAAAGCACTTACTGGGTAGTAGAAGCGCTATAGAGTATACCTACACAAGCCTGACAGCAATGCCACCAGACCGATACACCAGGAGCACAGCTAGCCGACAGCTGAGGACATCGTCACGTGTTATAAACTGACTTAAACTATAGTCCACAAATATATAATAACATAACAAAAAATAAACATAAAAAATAGGGACAATTCTTTTTGTTAAACTCTCTTCTCGGCGAGAGAAATAAATCATTGTGTACAAAGGGAACCTGAAGAAGCCCGGCGCGGACGTCCAAGGTTGTGCAGTGGACTCTGGTACCGCGTGTCCTCACAGCCCCCCGGCCCACTTTAGGGTCTCACATGTTCCCCTGCTTGTTTGTCCTTCTTCCCCCACCACATCCACACACACGCGCACGACACGCACACACTCCGCACCACTCTCTCTCTCTCCCACTCTTTCTCTCTCTCTCTCTCTCCCTTCTAAAGAGAACCGATGTAATAACCAGAGAGAGAGAGAGAGAGAGAAGAGAGAGAGAGAGAGAGAGAGAGAGAGAGAGAGAGAGAGAGAGAGAGAAGAGAGAGAGAGAGAGAGGAGAGAGAGAGAGAGAGAGAGAGAGAGAGAGAGAGAGAGAGAGAGAGAGAGAGAGAGAAGAGAGAGAGAGAGAGAGAGAGAGAGAGGAGAGAGAGAGAGAGAGAGACGAGAGAGAGAAGAGAGAGAGAGAGAGAGAGAGAGAGAGAGAGACCTGTATTACAGAGTCTTTTCTTTCATCTGCCAGGTTGCCTGAGAGGTGATGCAGAACTCATGTAGATGGCCCAATCTACATGGGTAGATGGACAATAACACACCTTCAAGTAGATCTTAATCCCACACACACGCACAGCTGCAAGTTGATGAATGGGGCTGCCTTCCTTTGAGGTTCTGTTTCTCGCTAGATAGACAACAAAAAAACCTGCCTTGTACTGCACGTCTGCACACACACACACACACACACAACACACACACACACACACACACACACACACACACACACACAGGAGAGCGGTCAGGTATCCTGGACACATCCTTCCTCTTCTTTCAAGGTTTTAGGTAACGTACATTATTAGAATAATTGTCAGACACAATTGTCTCGCAAACCTTTGACAGACACACACACACACACATGGATACACACATATACACCACACGCATGGGCTGGGAGAGGAAAGAGGAGAGGAGGAAGTGAGGGAGGGAGGAGGAGGACGGAGGAAAGGGAGGGAGGAGAGTGAACAGGAGAGGGAGGAGACGCACGCGAGAGGGAGGAGGAGAGAGGAGAGACAGGATGAGGGAGGAGTGGGAAGAAGAGAGGGAGGAGGAGGAAGGAGGAAGGAGGAGAGAGAGAGAGGAGATGGAGGAGGATAGCGCTATAATGAAAGGGTCCCAGCTTCCTGAACCCGCCAACCCAGCAGAAGTGCCTGAAGAGTGGGATGGCCACGGGGGAGAAGCAGGGGGCGTTGGTTGGGGGGGGGGGGGTGTGTGGGGGGGTACGTTGCTATTTAATTCTTAATGACGATGTTTTAAAACTAGTTTGTTCAACGTGAACAAACAAGGGATTTGGTTTTGTCTCCGACTAAAGGTCATGTTCTGTTAAGCACTGCACCTCTGTGACATCTCTCCTCCTCTCCTCTCCCACCCTGCTCTCCTTTCCTCTCGTCCTCATCCTCCTCCCCTCCCCATCCTCTCCTCCTCCCCTCCCCATCCGCTCCTCCCATCCCCATCCTCCTCCCCTCCCCATCCCCTCCTCTCCATCCCATCACCTACTCCCCTACTCTCCTCCCCACCTCCCGCTCCTCCCCCTCCCCCTCCCCATCCTCTCCTCCCCTCCCATCCGCCCCATCATCCTACTCCCCTACCTCGTCCTCCCATCCTCCCTCCTCCCTCCCCACTTCCGCTCCTCCTCCTCCCTCTCCTCCCTCCTCTCCTCCCTCCCCATCCTCTCCTCCCCTCCCCATCCTCTCCTCCTCCCATCTCCTCCCTCCCCTCACCCCTTGCCTCTTCTTCCCCTCCCTCTCCTTTCCTCTCCTTCCCTCTCCTCCTCTTTGTCAACCATCCAACCATCCAACCATGGCGGTGCCTTCTCACTGCAGGATGCTTCCCACTAATGACACCTCATTCACAAAACAAAGCAATCCACAAGATTCTCCCTCCTGTCCCGCTCTCCACATACATCCCACTCCCCCCCCCCCCCCCCCCCCCCCCCCCCGTCCCACAAACCCGCCGACGCATTACTCACTCAGCCCGGTAGCAGTAGCGCTAATCTGGGCTCCAGCGGTCCTACTATGCTACTACAGCAGAAGAACTTCTGGGTCGGTGGAGATCCACCATGTTTCCTGTTTCTCATATGGAGGAGATATTCTACCGGAGTGAAAATCATTGGTGGACGCGCAGAGCTTGCAAAGCGAGAGCACGATGCAGGCTGTGTGTGTCTGCTTCCTGAGGACTCCAAGGAAAGAGTCTCATAAAGAAACACCGGCATTAACAGTGTTTACCCGGAGCGCTGGGGGGCGGTGAGTGGGAACCAAAAGAACAGTGTTTGAAGACTGGGAGGGGTTCTTGCTACACTACAGAGAGACAGACTGAGAGGAAGAGAGACACACTGAGAGGAAGAGAGACACACTGAGAGGAAGAGAGACACACTGAGAGGAAGAGAGACACACTGAGAGGAAGAGAGACACACTGAGAGGAAGAGAGACAGACTGACTGAGAAGAAGAGAGACAGACAGACTGAAAGGAAGAGAGACAGACAGAGAAGAAGAGAGACAGACTGAGAGGAAGAGAGACAGACTGACTGAGAAGAAGAGAGACAGACTGAGAGGAAGAGAGACAGACTGAGAGGAAGTGAGACAGACTGACTGAGAAGAAGAGAGACAGACTGAGAGGAAGAGAGACAGACTGAGAGGAAGAGAGACTGACAGAGAGGAAGAGAGACAGACAGAGGAAGAGAGACAGACAGACTGACTTGATCGATATTTCACTTGTTTTGTTGACCTTTTGTAGTTCTTATGTTTCCTTTGTTTCATTACTAAACTGCTTTGGCAAATGGGAGGGAGAGAGACAGAGAAAAAGGCAGAGAGAGAGAGAGAGAGAGGAGAGAGAGAGAGAGAGAGAGAGAGAGGTTAGAGGATGGTTAGCGGGGCTATCTCCCGCCTGTCAGGTATTGATTAAATGTGGAATATCCCACGGCCGCTAATAACACTCACGCCACTGCACCAGCTTGTACATGAGATAGTAGCACACACACACACACACATGCATGTACAAACACACACACACACACACAAATAGACACATTTGTTCTTTTTTTTCATTAAAACCAAACATGCACGGCTGTATTCTCATTCATTCCACAAACCGCAGGCACAATGGACCTGGTGGCGTCCTCTGGGTAACTGACTGACTGAGAGAGAGAGAGAGAGAGAGAGAGAGAGAGAGAGAGAGAGAGAGAGAGAGAGAGAGAGAGAGAGAGAGAGAGAGAGAGAACATGAGATGCTGAGAGAAAGAGAGAGAGAGAGAGAGAGAGAGAGAGAGAACATGAGATGTTGAGAGAGAAGAGAGAGGAGAGAGAGAGAGAGAGAGAGAGAGAGAGAGGAGAGAGAGAGAGAGAGAGAAGAGAGAGACATGAGATGCTGAGAGAAAGAGAGAGAGAGAGAGAGAGAAACACATGAGATGTTGAAGAGAGAGAAACAACATGAGATGTTGAGAGAGAGAGAAACAACATGAGATGTTGAGAGAGAGAGAGAGAGAGAGAGAGAGAGAGAGAGAGAGAGAGAGAGAGAGAGAGAGAGAGAGAGAGAGAGAGAGAAGAGAGAGAGAGAGAGAGAGAGAGAGAACATGAGATGCTGAAGAAAGAGAGAGAGAGAGAGAGAAACAACATGAGATGTTGAGAGAGAGAGAGAAACAACATGATATGTTGAGAGAGAGAGAGAGAGAGAGAGAGAGAGAGAGAGAGAGAGAGAGAGAGAGAACATGAGATGCTGAGAGAGAGAGAGAGAGAGGAGAGAGAGAGAGAGAGAGAGAGAGAGAGAGAGGAGAGAGAGAGAGAGAGAGAGAGAGACATGAGATGCTGAGAGAGAGAGAAGAGAGGAGAGAGAGAGAGAGAGAGAGAGAGAGAGAGAGGAGAGAGAGAGAGAGAGAGAGAGAGAGAGAGAGGAACAGGGAAAGTAGAGCAAACAGACACAGAGAACACAGTGACAGACAGACAGAAACAAGAGGCGGTTGTTTTTCAGACCGACGCCTGATTCTGTTCCAGCCTCCATCATCTGCATCACTGATATCTCACTTCACCTCGCTGTCAACCCCGGAGCCTCTGGGTGTCACTCTCAATCACGCCTCTCAATGCCAGTCAGTCAGCCTCTCTCTCTCTCTCTCTCTCTCTCTCTCTCTCTCTCTCTCTCTCTCTCTCTCTCTCTCTCTCTCTCTCTCCCCTGCTCTTGCTCCTTCTCTCTCCTCTCTTTCTTCTATATCCTCTCTCTCTTTCTTCTATATCTCCTCTCTCTCTCTCTCTCTCTCTCCTCTCTCTCTCTCTCTCTCTCTCTCTCTCTCTCTCTCTCTCTCTCTCTCTCTCTCTCTCTCTCTCTCTCTCTCTCTCTCTCAATGTATTCTCTCCTCTTTCCATTTCACTCCTCCAGCTAGAGCCCTCTCTTCTTGTCATTTTCTAAATCACCCCCAGTCCCTCTGAT
>CM051015.1:3420194-3425194 GCA_027704905.1 Muraenolepis orangiensis | reverse complement strand
GCCGACCCCCAGGCCACGATAACCACGGGACATGTTCCATTTCCTTAATCAAACGCTCCACCCTCCCCCTATCGATCCTAGAGTGTGTGCGTGTGTGCGTGCGTGTGTGTGTGCGTGTGTGTGCGTGTGTGCGTGTGTGCGTGTGTGTGCGTGCGTGTGTGTGGGTGTGCGGGGGGGGTTGTGCGGGGGGTGGCCGATGCATTAAATATGAGATTGATTCATTATTCATCAAAGAGTCCAATATATTAGTAAAATAAATATTTGCATTCCACCAGTCCTAAGCATCCCCAAGTCAAACACTATTAGCATATATTAACAAGGAGTGGACTACACTTGGCTGTCCGACTGTAGTCTGAATCGCGTGGGTTGACATTAAGACATTAAGAGGACTTTTTCCCCACCGTTTCATCATCTTCAAGCAAAGCTTTCCTACAGCTCGGAATATAACAAATAACTAGGATAAGGCTGCTTGCTATACGTTGCTTTAACCGCTGGTGGGGGGGGGGGGGGGGGGGGGGTCACAGCCAATAACCACCGCATCCAGGTTTGTTAAAATAAATCAATACTTGCACACATACACACACATTATACACACATTATACACACACACACATTATACACACACACACAAACTCACACACAACCTCTGTCTCTCTCTCACACACACACACACACACACACACACACACACACACACACACACACACACACACACACACACACACACACACACACACACACACACACACACACACACACACACACACACACACACACACACACACACACACACACACACGGCTTGTGCTTATGTGCTCATGAATTGTGTTTCCAAGAGGATAATGAGGAAAACATGGCAACACAGCCGAAACCTAACTGTTCATGTTGATCTGATTACAGTCCGGTTAAAGCAAACAGGCTCACACACAAATCCCCCCATTCCACCACCTGAGTCAATTACTATTGTGTGTTGTATTGCTTATTTTCTCTCCCCGACCCCCCTATCTCTCTCTCTCACACACACTCGCACAAAAACACACAGAGACAGAGACAAACACACACACACACACACCATCTCCCAGTCAACCCCAGACCTCTTCACTGACATTCTGAAGGTCATTTGACAGCACAGATGGTTGTTTTCCCCCTCCTTCCGTCTACTGTACTTATGGTCTGGGTTGTAATCCTGGGCTGTCTGCCCTCCTGTCAGCTTGGCCTGGTGGATACACCTGGTTACACCACGTCAGCATTACCCCCGCTGGTAATGCTAAAGCCTGGTGTTGACAGTGTGAATTACTGGGACAAACACATGGGCTGCTTGATCTTGGCGTGTGTGTGTGTGTGTGTGTGTGTGGTGTGTGTGTGTGTGTGTGTGTGGTGTGTGGTGACTAGAGACATGCGTGTGTGCTTGTCAAATGTTAACCCTATGTAATCTTAACACTGTGTGTGTGTGTGTGTGTGTGTGTGTGTGTGTGTGTGTGTGTGTGTGTGTGTGTGTGTAGTAGAACCTTTATTTAGCCAGGAAAATCAATTAAGAACAAATTCTTATTTTCAATGATGACCTGACAGGAGGCAAAAGGCTTCCTGAGGGGATGGGGGTTGGGAGGAAGACAGACGACAGAACCCAGGAGACAACACAATGACACAGAGCACAGATGACAGGCATAGCAGTTAAACATATAACATCTCTAAAACAATACTGCTATGGTTCAATCAGTCATTAAAATAATATAGAACATTCATCCATTCAATCATTCATTCATTCATTCATTCATCCATTCATTCCTTCATGGCAATGCATACTATAACACTGTGTGTGTGTGTGTGTGTGTGTGTGTGTGTGTGTGTGTGTGTGTGTGTGTGTGTGTGTGTGTGTGTGTGTGTGTGTGTGTGTGTGTGTGTGTGACTAGAGACATGCGTGTGTGCTTGTCAAATGTTTACCCTATGTAATTTTAACACTGTGTGTGTGTGTGTGTGTGTGTGTGTGTGTGTGTGTGTGTGTGTGTGTGTGTGTGTGTGTGTGTGTGTGTGTGTGTGTGTGTGTGTGTGTGTGTGTGTGTGTGTGTGTTACTAATCTGCTCTCTGGCGAGACAGTCATTGTTAGCGATAGGCTGTGCTGTAAACACCGTTGAACTATGATTTGTGGGACATGAGCAATGATGCGGTGTGTGTGTGTGTGTGTGTGTGGTGTTGTGTGGTGTGTGTGTGTGAGTGTGTGTGTGTGTGTGTGCGTGCGTGTCTGTGTGCGTGTGTGTGTCCTCACACCACACACTGTTTTGTATGCAGGAGTGTGAGTGGATGGGTGTATCTTTGTGTTCTGCAGGCCCGGGTTGCACCATGCAGCTACGTGGAGGTGAATCACCCAGCATGAGCTTAAAGTCCTCTCTAAATCCTTAGTAACCACTAGTTAGTTTCAAACTAGCAGTTTACTACATTGGGGTGTAGTTGTGCCGCCAATACACAAATAAGGTCCTAACTATAGTAAAAGCTAAGTAATGGGTGAGTTGAACTTCCATTTGCATGGCAGACTTGACTGTATGTTTTGCTTTGTTTGCCACCAACTGCCACTATTCAAATCATTCATCCCTGCTTCGGGAGAGACGGTGTACATATTTAGTGACTACTAAATGCTATACGAGACATCTAGTTTGTGCGGTGCAACCCGTTTTGATTTGTTTTGAGTAATGTGTAAACCCAGACTCAGTCAACACACGTTATAGCACGTTATATAAGTTATAACACGTTATAGAAGTTATAACACTTATAACATAACGGTATAACTCTCTCTTATAACGATTTGTGTACTTATTTGTCATACTCGTACTTATTGGTCTTATTGTTACTATGGTTACTAACAGGCCTTACGTATATATTGGCCATACTTTGTAAGTTAGCCTGCATTTCTATTCCCTCTTGCCTTTTCATCTGCACTGTCCCTTTCGCTGTAACGTTGCAAATGTCCCCGCTGTAGGACGAATAAAGGACTTCTTATCTTATCTTAACTAAATCTTAATCTAAATCTGGACGACTGAATCCTCTTTACTGGTCACATACATGTACACACACGGTGAAATGAGTTTCTCTGCATTCAACCCATCCTAGTGTTAGGAGCAGTGGGCAGCTAATTGTATATACAGGAGTGTAGGGGTCTGGTGCCTGGCTCAAGGGCACCTCGGCAGTCCCCAGGTGTTTCGGGCACTTGAACCGGCGACCTTCCGGTTCCCAAGCCAAGTCCCAAACAGACTGAGCTACTGCCGCCCCTAGTTTGAACGTACGCAGGTTGCTGGTACGATCACTAAAACAACAACTGGAATGTTTTGTGTGTGTTTTTAATGACCTTCAAACAAACCGCATGTCTGATGCTACTAATCAGAGGTGATGATGTGACTGAGATGAGTGTCCCGCACCGGATTCAAACCCTGTGAGAAGCTCACACCCAAAATATTATATATATATATATATATATATATATATATATATATATATATATATATATAATATATACACAAAATATTAAATGTCCATATCATATGGCGATGATATTAACATACTATCGGAACGCATGGCATCGTACTGCTGCGCCCTCATAAGGGCCAGTGTCTCAGGGACAGAGCAGAGCTAACTTAGTGAGCTCTGTTTTCATAAGGAAGCTTCAAGGTTTGTTCAAGGACAGATGAACACATTTTTTGTTCATTAACTTTTCAGCCTCAAGCGATTCCAAAATCGTGCTTAAAAAAAATAAAAAGGACGGTGAGCTTGTGCTCGGGTTGATGAATGCTCACCATTACGGTTTAATCACCGAGCCGAAACACGTCCGCATGCAGACGCTCCACCGCGTGCATCCAATGCATACAGAGGATCCCGGGGCCCACATCACCCTCACAGAGACACACTCACTGCTTTATACTTGTGTGACAATAAACTTGACTTGACTTGACTCACTCCTCACAGCTTAAAGACCTTCCAGAAGGCTACAGAAGGACCCACAGGCTTCACAGGGAATCGAACCTGCGGCGTGAATGAACCGTGACACAGCGTACGGACAAATGACGGGGACGGGAGGCCGTGAGGGGGGAACACGGTAGGGCGTCACTTCTGGAGTGATTTCACCCAGCAGCAGCAGCCATGGCTGGAGCCCATGGCTGCCTGGTTTACCGAAAACAAGGTGGAGCGGAGGGGAATCACTGTGTGTGTGTGTGTGTGTGTGTGTGTGTGTGTGTGTGTGTGTGTGTGTGTGTGTGTGTGTGTGTGTGTGTGTGTGTGTGTGTGTGTGTGTGTGTGTGTGTGTGTGTGTGTGACGCGTGCGTGTGTGTGTATGTCTTCATCTGTGTGGGTTTGATGCGTTGTTTGTGTGTATCGTCATCTCTGTGTGTTATACGGTGTGTGTGTGTGTGTGTGTGGGGGGGGGGGGGGGGGTGGGGGGGGTACTTCCAGCTGAGTCACTACAGGGGCGGGGGGCGGGGGGCGGGGGGCGGGGGCGGGGGCGGGGGGGTGCATGGGTCAGATTCAGGCTACTATCAGCGGGATCCAGAGACGCCACGACAGGCAGACAAACTGACAGACAGAGAGCCCGGCTGAGGAACAGGGAGAGAGTAAGAGGAGAGGTGTCTGGGGGTCCAGTCACGGGACAAATGGGTGTAAACTAGTGTGTGACTAAATGCTGCGAGGGAGTAGAAGAGAGGAGAAGAGAGAGAGAGAGATAGAGGGTGAGAGAGGGAGAGAGGGGGAGAGGTAGAGAGGGCGGAAAGAGGGAGAGAGAGTGAGAGGGAGAGGGGGAAGAGAGTGAGAGAGAGAGTGAGGGAGGGGGGGAGAGAGCGAGAGGGAGGGGGAGAGAGGAAGAGAGTGAGAGAGAGAGTGAGGGAGGGAGGAGAGAGAGGAGAGAGGAGGAGGAGAGAGAGGAGAGAGAGAGAGAGAGAGAGGAGGAGAGAGAGAGGGAGAGAGGAGAGGAGAGAGAGGGAGAGAGGAGAGGAGAGAGGAGAGAGAGGAGGGAGGGGGGGAGA
>CM051015.1:3415194-3417694 GCA_027704905.1 Muraenolepis orangiensis | reverse complement strand
CTCGGCTCTCCTCACATGAACCCGTGGCCACTAGTCTCGCTGTCTCGCTGTCTCGCTGCTCCGCGTCAACTCAGGAAATAGTCAATCCATCATGTCCGCCCCCCTCCGCCCCAGAAACACACAGGCTTTACATATTACGCTGGAAATGACTCTCGGACCCATGGCTCACGTTGTCGTCTAGGCGGTACCAGGGATAGTGAGCTAGCTAGCTAGCTAGCTAGCTATATTAACACGGGACGTGCCGCATTCAAATGCCCTTCTGTCAACATCATGAGAGAGAAAGAAGTGGGCGGGCTAGTCTCCGACAGGTCAAGAGAACCTGAGGTACCTCCATGGGGATGTGGGAAACACCTGCCAACCTCTGGGGCTTAACGACCACGTGGACGGACCGGCAGACCGATTGATCCTCGCTCTCCACGCTAATCTTCCGTTTCTGCCGATTCTGGTGCCGGCCGGAGAAGAATGGACTAAAACAAGCGGGGGAGGATTTTGATTGGCTGAGCTGTGACCCCGTGTTCCCCGCTCTCGGACACCGGCTGGCGGTCACTCAGGAGGTCACTCAGGAGGTCACGTGGGGTCACGGGGGGGTCAACTCTGTGATGAATCACATGGCACAATGTGGTCGGCGCTGTGCTGTTGGTCTCCTAGCGTGACGCATTTAAAACCCTTTCCCAACAGACGGTTGAACAACAGACTGGATGGATGTTACGTACACACACACACACACACACACACACACACACACACACACACACACACACACACACACACACACACACACACACACACACACACACACACACACACACACACACACACACACACACACACACACACACACACACACACACACGTGCAAAACATGGCACATATTCTAGGAATAGTTGATTCATCAGAATTGCCACATATTTTTTGAATTTTCAGAATTGCCCATAATTACCCATCCTTGGCATTACATTCTCACACAGAGGCAACAACAAGCACGTTTACATACTGTATCATGTGCACACACACACACACACACACACACACACACACACACACACACACACACACACACACACACACACACACACACACACACACACACACACACACACACACACACACACACACACACACACACACACACAGCCAAACTGCAGACAGACACATACACTGACACACAGACAGACACATACTGTACAAGCATGCACACATGGCTACCCCAAACACACACATAAACTGCTTCACTGCAGACAGACAGACTGAAACACACACACACACACACACACGAACGAACGCACACTGACACACACGCTGACACACAGACACACTGACACAGACACGCTGACACACTACCGTTGACGGCGTCTATCCCCGCGTGTTGTCAAGCAGACCCCGCAAGGGCAGTCCCCAGAGAGAGCAGCGAGCAACAGCCTTCCTCTTCCTCCTCCTCCTCCTCCTCCTCCTCCTCCTCCTCTTCCTCCACCGACCACGCACGCCGCTTGAAACCAAAACACAGCCACCGCTACCCTTCACAAAGACCCCAGCGCCGTGTGTGTGTGTGTGTGTGTGTGTGTGTGTGTGTGTGTGTGTGTGTGTGTGTGTGTGTGTGTGGTGTGTGTGTGTGTGTGTGTGTGTGTGTGTGTGTGTGTGTGTGTGTGTGTGTGTGTGTGTGTGTGCGTGCGAGAGAGAGAAGTCCCGGTCGAGTCTTACCAGAGTACATCTGTTTCATGCACCCGCTGTAGAGTCAGGGAGGGGTGGAGGAGAAGGAGGAGGAGTGGGAAGCAGGAGTGGGTGGGGTGGTGGTGGCGGCTTCTTCAAGCCTTTCCCCCCAACAAAAAAAACAACACACACACACACACACTCACTCACACACACTCACTCACACGCCGAGCGCCGAGTGCTCTGCTTTGCTCCGCCACGCTCCTCCTCCGCCGCCGAAAAATCAATTTCACACTCCTTCACCTCCCACCTCCCTCCCCCCCCCCCCCTACCCCCCCCCCCCCCCCCTACTCACCCATCCCTCCCCCCCCCCCCCTACTCACCCATCCCCCCCTGCCTTCCCCGGTCTGTGATGCAATGCCTTCACCCATCGCCATGGCAACCCCCCGCCGCTTGGAAAACAATGTTTGTCCTGTAACTTTTCACTCTCCTCTCTTCTCCTCCCCCCTGCTTCAGAGGGGGGGGGGGGGGGGGGGGGGTACACCCCTGTTCCAAAACCATCAACCTGCCCCCACACCCAACTCACCCCCAGACAGTTGTGTCTTGCGCCCTGTGGCATTGTGGGTAACCTCATAGCACTTGCATCTTGTTCAGCTCTATTGGTGGCTTGATTTCTTTGTGTGCTTGTTCTGTTGTTAGCTCTTTTGTTAGCTCTTTTGTTAGCTCTGTTGTTAGCTCTGTTGTTAGCTCTGTTGTTAGCTCTGTTGTTAGCTCTTTTCTTAGCTGTATTGTGAGACAACGTATTGCACTTTTACAATGAGCACAGGTTCTGCTCTTGGAGGCTTGGTAGGAG
>CM051015.1:3410194-3412694 GCA_027704905.1 Muraenolepis orangiensis | reverse complement strand
CCGCTGCTGGTTAGAAAAGCGCTATATAAATGCAGTCCATTTAGCGTATTTGGCTGCATCACGTGAAACTCCCCATCGTCATGGTGATGGTATGTTTTTCCATATTGTAATCAGGCAGTATGTCAGCCTCACATGGACATCCTGATATGAGACGAGCTACTGTTCTACCCTTTACCATTCAGTCTATATATCCACATGACTCACCAGGATTTATCAAACAAGTCATTGCGTAGATATTTTGTGAAAACGCAAATTGCCAACCTAAAATATTGACGCAATATCTACGATAGAGGGATTTGGTAAGAAAATATATTAAAAATCTGAATGAACTGCCAAATATGGCTACAAAATATATATGGACATATTGCAGTGGCCCCATGTGTGTTATCGCCTGAGTGCCCAAATCCATCCAACCAACTGTCCTCCTAGCCCCTCCCCCTTTTATTATATTTTTTAGCTCTTTCCTGTCAACAATGATCTCCTGAAGGAGGAGAGCCGGTTCCCAGGGAGGGAGCTCAGTGGTGGTGGTGGTGGTGGAGGTGGTGGAGGCTGATTGGCTTCTCCACCTTGGAGTTGCAGCTCTGGCTCTGATGGAATCTAAGAGTCTGGGTTGTTGATGGAATGCTCACACGGTTTGTGTCTAACACAGCGCTTGTGCACACACACACACATACTCATGTGCACACACACACACACGCATGTACACACACACAAACCCACACACAAGCCAGGAAAAAGGAAGCTTCATCCACTTTCATCCAATTCATTTATACATTAACTCTCTCTCTCTCTCTCTCTCTCTCTCTCTCTCTCTCTCTCTCTCTCTCTCTCTCTCTCTCTCTCTCTCTCTCTCTCTCTCTCTCTCTCTCTCTCTCTCTCTCTCTCTCTCTCTCTCTCTCTCTCTCTCTCTCTCTCTCTCTCTCTCTCTCTCTCTCTCGTAACCGTTATCTACGATGGCAGAGGTGAAAGGCGAGAGCGTTTCCAGATGATGGACAGCCCTCCCCCTCCTCCCCCTCCCTCCATCCCCCCTCCCCCCCCCTCCCCCCATGCGTCACTCTCTTACTAACCCCCCTCTGTGAGAATCTCTCTTTAACCTCATCATGTAAAGCATCTTCGGTTCACTTGGCGTTATCATCATTAAATAAAAGGTGACAAAAACATTAGCTTGGTTCCAACCTCTCCAAGTCTCCCCTCTCCCCTCTCTCCCTCTCTCCCCTCTCCTCTCTCCTCTCTCCTCTCTCCTCTCTCCCTCTCTCTCCCCTCCCCTCTCCCCTCTCCCTCTCCCTCTCCCCTCTCCTCTCCCCTCTCCCCTCTCCTCTCTCTCCTCTCTCCTCGCCCACAGGCCCGTAGAGCAGCCTCCGGCAGCACCAACAGTCAGGTGCCGGTGACCCAGTTTGACGAGTGCCGAGCGCGGCGCGGGGATGACGGCGTGCATTAAACAGACACGCGGCCATCTTTCATCTCGACTCTCCCCCCGCCCCACCCTCCCCTTCCCCGTACTCCAGCGACATCAAAGCTCTCGCTCTCTCTCTCTCTCTCTCTCTCTTGAAGGGAAGGCACAGCGGTTGCTGTTCACATGGTTAACTGCTCCGCTACCACCGAGTGCTCCGGTGAAGGACTTCATACCCCAACAGAACCCAACACACACACACACGATAATTAAAGCTGAGTGGGGCAGAGTGTGTGTTTGTACGTGTGTGTGCGTGTGTGTTTACGTGTGTGTGTGGTGTGGTGTGGTGCACGTCATTACCACTACATGGCAATGAAGCTCTTATCTGGTTCGGATTCCAGGGTGTGTGATCACAGGTCTGTCAAAAGAGCCAGTGCAGATGATAGTCGTCTGTTCCATCTCACACACACACACACACACACACACACACACACACACACACACACACACACACACACACACACACACACACACACACACACACACACACACACACACACACACACACACACACACACACACACACACACACACACACACACACACACACCACCCCCCCCTTCCTGTCTGGACATGCCCAGAGCGCTATCCTGACACCGATGCCCCCTTCAACTCACTGACTGCCCCTGACTCCAATAATAGCCCAAGAAAAGGAAACCAGGTCTGCAGGACCTCTCCTACCAGCCGGGGGGTTTAGTGCTACGAGCCGCCGCCGTCATCTAAATAAATACAAACAACGCAGTGAAGCCTCTGTCCTCCTCCTCCGTCTTCTTATCACCGTGGCTTCAGAGGTGCTGGAGGAGATGGAAGCCTGGAGACAGACCTCAGCGTTGATCTGGAGATGCTCCATAAGGGACAACAACAGCATGGCGCCGATGTTGCCTGTAACTCGCCTACTACAGATCCTTCTATCGCTCGGTCTGAGGCCAGGAGTGAAAGACCATTCGTGACGTGACCCCCCCCCCCCCCCCCCACCATAACACAAGAAGGAGTGTGTGTGAACAATATCTGGGTTCCTGAATAGGACGGCTTTGGTTGTGTTGTGTGTTG
>CM051015.1:3382694-3407694 GCA_027704905.1 Muraenolepis orangiensis | reverse complement strand
TAGGAAGTTCAATGTAGACGACTTTATAATGAGCTCATCAGCTAAATGATTAAACACTTCGGGACACTACTTGTGTCTCCGTTAATGAAGTCATCGTGGTCGGCATGTCGCTTCTTTTCCCGTCTGCGATTTTTCCTTCAACGCAGCAATGCATCATGGGATATAAGCTGGGTCAGTGACCATCGTTTGGACACCACAGTACTTCTTACGATGCACTGTGGAATACGATGAGTGCACTATACAGGGGATAGTAATTCTCACTATACATTCAGACAGCACTACAACATGGCAAACTCACTATATAGTTGCACTATATATATATTCAAGATTCAAGATGTTGTATTTGCCATATTTAACAAGTGCAATTGACTGCTTACCACAGTATGAAATTCTAGAACAATACTATACTAAACTATACAATACAATACACTATACAAACTACTACTACTACTACTACTACTATACTATATAACAATACTATACTATAAACAACACCATATAGTACCTACAATATGCTATACTATAAACAACACTATATGCTATACCATACGATACACAATAAATAGTAACATAATAACGTGAGTAGGGAGTGACGGGGTCTGGATGGGCGAGGCTCCAGCTGGACTCCTCATCTACCGCCCTGTTTATCTGTGGTTTTGTTTGAGTCTTTCTCTCCATCACTTTCAGAGAGACTACACTCATTCACATTCTACGCCTTAACACACTGCGGTGCACACTTAGGCACTATAACGCACACACACACACACACACACACACACACACACACACACACACACACACACACACACACACACACACACACACACACACACACACACACACACACACACACACACACACACACACACACACACACCCACCCACCCCAAACAAACAAACAATTGCTAACAGAGCATCTGGGTGGGAGCTCAGGGTCCTCTGAAACTGGGACAATTCTAAACTGTTAGCCAGCATCCCCAAGGCTTTTGGAGAGGGGAGGGTGTGTGTGTGTGTGTGTGTGTGTGCGTGTTTGAGACGTGTTTGAGACGTGTGTGGGTGTCTGTGTGTGTGCCTTTGTGTGTGTGTGTGTGTGCGTGCCTTGTGTGCATGTGTGGGTGACGTGTGTGGGGGTGTGTGTGTGTGTGTGTGTGCGTGCGTGCCTGTGTGTGTGTGGGTGTGTGTGTGTGTGTGTGGGTGAGGTGTGTGGGGGGGTGTGTGTGTGTGTGTGTGGGAGAACATGCCAACGGACCAGTTTCCATGTTGTGTTGTGCTTTGCCAGCCGGCAGCATGTCAAAGCAAACAATGGCACAGCCTCCGACAAGGAGAAGCACAAGTGAAATCCCTGGTCTGGTGAAGCGAAGACCAATCCACCACAAAAATGATGAAAACCATGTTGTATGGAAGTATGGAAGCATGGCGACATATTAATAATAAAAAATAAATAAACAAGTAGTAATGTTGCTGTGACACTCTGACTCTGAGTGAGGTTGAAACACTGCATTACACCATGGCCTTGTACTGATGTGGAAACACACGGAGACACATACACACAACATGCATAATACATGGCAAAGGTAAGTGTACCCCCCCCATACCTCATGGTGACAGACCTCCCTCCTCCTGGATGCTTTCCCTCCAGATCAAATCCAGTGTGGGATTTGGTCTCTGCTGAATAAATGTCACACACTCAGAGAGCGAGAGCGTGCGAGAGAGAGAGAGAGAGAGAGAGAGAGAGAGAGAGAGAGAGAGAGAGAGAGAGAGAGAGAGAGAGAGAGAGAGAGGCTCCCTCAGTAACAGCTATCTCAACAACTACACCCATAGGCTAAGATCCACCAACAAGCCATGAGAGAGAGAGAGAGAGAGAGAGAGAGAGAGAGAGAGAGAGAGAGAGAGAGAGAGAGAGAGAGAGAGAGAGAGCATATGGGTAACTGGTGGGGGTAGCAGGGAAGTGTGTCAGTGGGTGCGAGTGAGTCAGTGACACAGAGAGAGAGAGAGAGAGAGAGAGAGAGAGAGAGAGAGAGAGAGAGAGAGAGAGAGAGAGAGAGAGAGAGAGAGAGAGAGAGAGAGAGAGAGAGAGAGAGAGAGAGAGAGAGAGAGAGAGAGAGAGAGAGAGAGAGAGAGAGAGAGAGAGAGAGAGAGAGAGAGGCAGAGGCAGAGCAGAAAGAGAGAGAGGCAGAGGCAGAGCAGAAAGAGAGAGAGAGAGCAGAAAGAGAGACCGTGAGGGCATTTCAGGGGTGATGAGGGAGAGGAGGAGAAAGGGAGAAACCAAATTAAGACACAGAAAAGAGAGAGAGAGAGAGAGAGAGAGAGAGACACACAGGCAGGAGTCTAAATGACAACTGCTGCCCAAGCCCATGAGCAGCTGAGCAGTGACCGAGGAACAGGGGGCTTGTGTAAGGTGTACTATGCTCAGCGAGCTAGCTAGATCTTTAACCAGACTCTCATAGACAACCCTGGCCAAATGAGAGGGCACTGGGACTTAAAGGACGATAATGTAGGTACAGCCCAGACACTTGTCCTGCTTAGTCCTAGTGCCTGGGGTTGGGTTACTAGGGTCGACACAATGATATTGTGATTGCAATATGATTCGCAATTAGTGAGAACGACAATCTTCGCATCAGTTATCATTTTCACTGAATAAAAGTGAATGAAATTTGTCGGGGTCTGAACCAAACAAAGATATGCAGGCCAGGGCATCTCTGCAGCACTACACAGTACTGCATTTAGAACGCTGTTATACATTTACCGTTACACAATTTATTCAAAAATGCCTGCATTTTGGATATTGCTAATTTCATAGACACAGAGAGGCAAGGACAAGAGAGAGACAAGAGAGATGGAGGAGTTGTTTAAGGTTAAACTAGAGGGGAGAAGTGTAAAGATGTCTCCACTACTCTCTCTACACCAAGCGGCAGCCATGAACATCCGTTTGTCAAGCCCTGACTAACGTGTAGTTCTGCTAACGGCCTCTAGGTGTCTCACAGTGGTTGGCTGCATAAAAGACCCATCCACTGTTCTAAGTCAGGCTGGGAATCTTTCGGTTATCTAACCATTCCGATTCGATTCCGATTTTTGGGGGGTCATGATTGGATCCAAAGATCACTTCTCGACTCAAAACGTCTCCCGTGAAACACATAAAAATGTAAAAAGATTCTATCAACTGAGTTAAGAGAGTTAAGAGAGATTTTGTTTGAATAAAACATTGAAATACATTTTTGGAAGTTGTGAATCAATTCAGAATCACAGAAGATAAGAATTGCGATTCTTACGTGAATCCATTTTTCCATACACCCCTAAGTCAACGAGAGGAAATTTGATTTTCATTCTCGTAATATAAACCCATAATTGTATTTCTTTGTTGTGTTATTATCACGTAATTTGAAAGATCCCGTTTGACAGTTTTATTAAAATTACAAACCATTGTTGCTGGTTGAGCACACATGATTGTGATATCACCAATGGGTGACATCATGGACACTAAGTCATATATATATATATATATATATAAAATTCTCTACACATCTATATCAATGAGACAGCGAGACACAAAAAACAACACTCTCCGACTGTGTGTGTCGAGAGTATGTGTGTGTGTGTGTGTGTGTATCACCACTCTCTGGGGCCATTTCGACCGAGGTGACAGAGAGGGTGAGAGAGAGCTCGGGACAGGGACGCCGAGAGAAAGCCGGGAGAGGGGGGAGGGGGGGAGGGAGGGGGGAGGAGAGCAGGTGAAGGTCTGTCTTGTCTCCTCTTGTCTCTCCTAAACACCTTGAGGAGGCAGGCCAGAGGAAGCTGCATTATCCATCAGGATGACCTGTAATATGGACCGCTTTCATATCTGCCACCCATGCTCATGACTGATATCTCACACACACACATACACGCACGCACGCACGCGCGCACACACACACACACACGTCACTCCACCACAGCTGGACTCCCGGCTGTGGCCGAGCCCAATGAATTATAGATCAGCTCACATTACAGTAGATCCGTGTTGCGTACAATCGGCGAGGAGGGAAGGTAAACACCATCAAATGATAATGCCACAAACAGCACGCCGTGTGCTGTTTGTGCTTGGGGGGGGGGGGGGGGGGTAGGGCGTGGCTCGGGTCGGTTGGCTGGGTTGAAGCGGTCCGATCCCCGTTTAGAGGGGAAATTCAGCTAGAGGGGAAAGCTCCAGATCACCCTGATTACTGCTGCCGACCGCAGGAGCTCAAAGTAATCCCTGAGATAAAAACGGGGGAAGCCCCGGGCCTCTGCCCCATGCAGACTAGGGGTGTGAACCCCAGGCTCCACAACCGCTCTATTACGGTTTGGATTCTCACAGCAGCGGTTCGACGCTTGGCGATAAATGGTACTTTCGATATATTGTCACCACATATTACAATAGAGTTCGTAAACACTAGCAAGTCACACAAATTAAAACGACCAGATTGAGTTTGGGAGTCTAATTTCATAATTTCATAAAAAAATATATATATAATTATATATGATTTATTAATGATAAAAATTGATTTGTGTGCTTAGCACTGATTGAATTGGATTGTTCCCCTCAGTATGGCTACATGGGTCCAGGCATCGTTCCACCTCTAGTGTCAACCAGGCTGCAGGAAGCCAGGCTGCAGTGCAACAGAACTACTGTCAGCCTGGGAGATAATGCGTCATTCTTTTTGCAAAAGCACGTGTGTGTGTATGTGTGTGTGTTATTGTACTACTTCCTGAGCACTGGTTCAGTTCTTGGAGACTTGTTAGAAATTAAATGCACTTTTGACTTCTGGTGACGAGTTGTTCTCTTACCTTCCTTTGTTGAAACACACTATTGTAAGTCGCTTTGGATAAAAGCGTCTGCTAAATGACTGTGATGTAATGTGTGTGTGTGTGTGTGTGTGTGTGTGTGTGTGTGTGTGTGGCTATTGCTGCACTTTGTAATCAGGGTTGTGAGATCACCTCTTGCCCTCGTCCATCAATCAGACCCAGTCCCAACGCCACCGCCGTTAGGACTGGGAGGGAGGGTCCTAAGAAGGGACAACATTAAAGAGAGGCGTGTGCGTATGTGCGTGTGTGCGTGCGTGCGTGTGTGCGTGCGTGCGTGCGTGCGTGCGTGTGTGCGAACCAGACACCGTGCCAGCATGCGTACACAGCAGGTTTCATTTCCTGACCCCTACACACACCCCTCCTACTCTACCCAAGTCGGACGGTTGTACTGCTTTTTTGGCTTTTGTGTGCCGAGCAACACAATGACATCAGCTTCCGCCAACACACTGGCTGTTGCCATGGCACCACACAAAGATATTTCTGGCCCACATGGTGAAGGAGAGAGGGGGGGTGTTTTGGTTGACATCTCCACCCCTTATTTAAGAGAGACTAAACAGACACAGCTGAGAGGGTGGAGGTTAGAGATGGTAAGGTTTAGGTCTTAGGCTAGGTTTAGGTATTAAGTTAGAGATGGTTAGTTAAGGTATTAAGTTAGAGATGGTTAGTTAAGGTATTAGGTTAGAGATGGTTAGTTTAGGTATTAGGTTAGAGATGGTTAGTTAAGGTATTAGGTTAGAGATGGTTAGTTTAGATATTAGGTTAGAGATGGTTAGTTTAGGTATTAGGTTAGAGATGGTTAGTTTAGGTATTAGGTTAGAGATGGTTAGGTTTAGGTAATACGTTAGAGATAGTTAGTTAAGGTATTAGGTTAGAGATGGTTAGTTTAGGTGTAAGGTTAAAGGTAGTTAGGTTTAGGTTAGAGATGGTTCGTTTAGGTGTTAGGTTAGAGGTAGTTAGGTTTAGGTATTAGGTTAGAGATGGTTAGTTTAGGTGATGGTTAGATATGGTTAGTTTAGGTGTTAGGTTAGATATGGTTAGTTTAGGTGTTAGGTTAGAGATGGTTAGTTAAGGTCATAGGTTAGAGGTAGTAAGGTTTAGGTGTTAGGTTAGATATGGTTAGTTTAGGTGTTAGGTTAGAGATGGTTAGTTTAGGTATTAGGTTAGAGATGGTTAGTTTAGGTCATAGGTAGTAAGATGGTTTGCACTTGACTTGGGGGTGTCTGTGCAGTCCTATGGATTGACCTTGGTCAAAATAGTAAATGCACCACATTTTAAAAACGTAGGATGAGATGTAAACATGGACTTAAATGAACCTCTACGGATTAAACGCATTCATGAGTTACCTGTTATTGTCCATCAATCAAACATTCTGGCTACACCCCCCCTCCCCCCCCCCCAAATCTCAACGTAGCCAGTGGGAGTGGCTTGTGCAAGAGTGTGAAAGCCTGCCAATATAGCCCCGCCCCTAAGTGGAAAAAAAAATGTAATACCTACGAGAGAAGCCATTTTTATAAACGTGCCAGTCAGCTGGAACAACGGGGGTTTGGTTCTCCTGGCTCACACCATCGTCATCTGCCTCCGCGTCTTATTGGCCGGCCTGTTAGGTCAACCACCGTGCCAGACCTGGACACTCTCTCTCTCTCTCTCTCTCTCTCTCTCTCTCTCTCTCTCGCTCTCTCTCTCTCTCGCTCTCTCTCTCGCTCTCTCTCTCGCTCTCTCTCTCGGGGGTGAGAGAGATATCTGGTGGGGTTGCATAAGCCAACATAGTACCCTTCTCCAATTGTGACCATTTTAATGATTAATATCATTCAAGATGAGTTGGATATAAAACACAAACAACACAAGCATCAGAGAAGCTCCTACAGTAAACCATGAGTCGTCTTCACAGACCAATGACCTGGCTGGCCTTCCATCACACACAACCCAATTAAGAAGCCTTCACTAATGGAGACCCCGCACTAAATTAGCAGTCACTCTACTCGCACACTCCGGGTCTTAAACCAGTCGTTAAACCCTGTTGACCTTCTCCCCTCTAACCCCATAGCCATGCCCTTCCCCCCTCTAACCCCATAGCCATGCCCTTCCCCCCTCTAACCCCATAGCCATGCCCTTCCCCCCTCTAACCCCATAGCCATGCCCTTCCCCCCTCTAACCCCATAGCCATGCCCTTCCCCCTCTAACCCCATAGCCATGCCCTTCCCCTTGATGTGAGCGCTTCCATATATTTTCCAGAGCACAACTATCAACATTATCTGTAATTCACCAGGAGAATAGAGCGTATTTAATCTATGTGATGGACAGCAGAGGCCAAGTCAAGACAGTTCAAGAGACAACAGAACAACAGTGTACATATAGATACATTTAGCATATTTTGTGTTAAGAAGGGAACGATATATCGCTGATGGTCCAGTAGAATTTGAATACAACTACATTAAATTACTCTTAATTGCTTTGTTAATATTGTAAAAATGTCAATATCCATTATATAACAAATATAACATGCCAACAAGTTAGAAGTAACGTTTGCAATATAATGCAGACTGGTAACCCCTCTATCCCTTCCAACAACTGCTGTTGGAATTAATTTACATACAGTGCTGCTCGAAAGTATGTGAACCCCCTAGACATGGTCATTGTAATTGTACAAAAATGTAAAATAACCTTATTAAATGTATATCCAAACACCAATTTGTAAAGCAGGACTTTCCAAATAATGGACACAAACAAAGAAAAATGATGTATTTTCATTATTTATTCAAAAAAAGTGGTTTCTCCCACAAAAACTGAAAATATGACTTGTGCAAAAGTATGTGAACCCTTTTGGTTAATAGCGTGTGGCACCTCCTTTTGCAGCCATTACTGCAATCAAACGTTTTCTATAGCCACTGACCAGTCTCTCGCATCTGCTGTGGGGGATTTTTGCCCACTCTTCCTTGCAGAACTCAGCCAGTTGAGAAAGGTTGGAGGGACATCTGGCATGTACCCCCCGCTTCAGGTCTAGCCACAACATTTCAATTGGATTGAGGTCCGGACTTTGACTTGGCCAATCCAGAGTACGAATCCTCTTTTTTCTGAACCATTCCTTGGTAGATTTGCTGGTATGTTTTGGGTCGTTGTCTTGTTGAAAAACCCATTTACGGCCCAGTTTCAACTTCCTGACTGATGGCTGGAGATTCTTATCAAGAATTTGCTGATACACTTCAGAATTCATGTTTCCCTGGATGATATGGAGTTGTCCAGGTCCAGAAGCAGAGAAGCAGCCCCATACCTTAACATTTCCACCACCATGCTTCACTGTTGGGATGAGGTTCTTTTCTTCATGTGCTGTGTTGGTTTTTCTCCAAACAAAGCGCTTACGATTATGACCAAATAATTCTATTTTGGACTCATCTGTCCAGAGAATGGACTTCCAGAAGGCCTCTGGTTTGTCCAAGTTCTCTCTGGCAAAGTTTAAACGGGCAGCTTTGTTCTTTTTGGAGAGCAGAGGCTTCCTTCTAGCAACCCTCCCATGAATGTCGTGTTGGTTCAATTTTCGTCTAATTGTAGACGCATGTACATTTACACCTGACGCTGCCAGAGAGCTCTGCAACTCTTTAGAGGTGATGTGTGGGTTGTCCTTTACCTGATTTATTATTCTACGGGTGCTTCTTGATGTTAGTTTTAATGGGCGTCCACTTCTAGGCAAAGATGCGGTCATCTTGGACGCCCTCCATTTGTAAATTATTTGCCTCACCGTGGATGGATGGAGCTGGAATCGTTTGGAGATTGTCTTGTAGCCTTCTCTAGACTGATGGGCTGTCAGTACCATTTTCTTGATTTCCTCGGGTATCTCCTTTCCTCTTGGCATGGTTGATTCGTATGGGTACACCCTGGCACTGCAGTCGTTTGGTTGTTTTTCTCTCTCTTTTAATCTGTGTTGTCCAACCCTTTTCCTAATGATGTCTCATTTGATTGGTTTGCTTAATTGACTAATTAAGCACCCAAAAGTGTTTCACCTGAATCTGTTACCTCCTTGACTTTACCAATACAGCTGGGGGTTCACTTACTTTTGCACATCCACTAATTCCATGTTTCATGTATTTTTTTGGCTACTCACACAATTCCCTCTAAAAAAGTACATGGAACTGTTAAACATAAACCTGACATTTCATATATGTAAAACTTGTGATGATAAAATAGGAAAATCATGGTAAAACAACAGAAAACTCTTAACTGTTCAAGGGGTTCACATACTTTCGAGCAGCACGTAACTTGTCAAGGCCACTGAAGTTGGTTGCGTCGTCCACGAAAATGACCCACGTTAAAACAATTACGTAAAGATATGTCAAAAACAATCATTCAAATACTCTGTGTTTAGCTAACCTTTGACGAAATGTTCACTGCAAAGACGTGTTTACTTTGTGGGCTTCCATTCTTTGCCCTCCCCGGGGACGGAGGTGTTTTTACAGGCACAAATCCACAATCTTCTCCTCAATGGGTTTTCTTTTTCATTTAACTCAACCAAGGCTGGTCTTTTCATCGGTTAGTGCATTCGATCGCACACCTGTCCGCTATTTTGGCTAAACCTTTGCTTTTTAACAGCTGGCGGGCAGTGGAAGAAAGCAGTGTTTTGCCCTCCTGCATTTTGTGCACGTAAGGTTTAACTCCCTCTAGTGGCCACCATACGAACAGCAACCTCCGTGCAGTTTAATACGTTGTGCCAAATGGCCACTTTTAAGAAATTATTTGAAGAAAATAACTTCGGCACAGCTGGTCGTCGTGGCAATGATAGATTCATTTGTAAAACCTTGTGAACATTAATGACATACACATTTTACAAGATGAAAATGTTATCTCAAATGTGCCACCTGCATGCTGAAGCTGCTCATAAGATTGTTTATCATGTAGGCTGACAGCGGACGGATGAAAATACACTTTCCTATGCGTGAGTGTCTTCAAAGTTCCAAAGTCCCCAAAAATGCCCCAACAAAAAAAACACCAAAGATTAAAGGCGGACCTTCGGTGGCAAAGGGTGGGCGTAGCGGTGGTCAGGCCAGCTTGAAGGCGCCCAGGAAGGGTCTGCGTGGGGGGAGGTCAGACCAGCTTAAAGGCGCCCAGGAAGGTGGAGGCGCCCTCCAGGGAGACCTGGGCCGTGGGACGAGGGATGAGCAATTCCACGCAATCGTCCACCTCCAGCTTAACCACGCCTGGGGGGGGGGGGGAGAGATCAAAACACTGGAGGTCTGTCTGATGTATTCATGGGATCACACACGCACAGCTCACATATCCCTATGACCTTGTATTTACGTTTGTTTGTTTTCTTTACCCCCACCGTCGAAGATGGGAGGAGGTTATGTTTGTTTGTTGGCTGGTCTGTCTGTGTGTCTGTGTGTTAGCAAGATAACTCAAAAGGTTATGTACGGAATAGGACCAAATCAAAACGGTTCTGATCACTTATGGACAAAGGAACAATGTATTGGATGTATGCACAGATCAGGATCAGCATCTGAAACCAGGGGATCTTTTGGTGTGGTGGAGGTATGCTCTTACGCAGGGCCCTACATATTAACTGGCTTTTTATGCCCGTCAAAATACAGTGGAGAGAGAGAGAGAGAGACAGGAGGGAGGGGGGGTTGAAAGAGAGCCAATGACACCTAGCATAGGATTGCAGGCGGGAATCGAACGTGGCCGGTTAGCGCACTAGTGGGTTGAGCCTCCATGAACATGCATTCATAACATAGAAACACGTTATACATTCAAATTATTACATTATGAAAACACACACACACACACACACACACACACACACACACACACACACACACACACACACACACACACTGATACACAATACACAAGGATCAGGAGGTGGTGGAGGAAGGAAGACGAGGAGATGTAAGAGGGGAGGGGGAGGAGGAAGAGGGGAGGGGGAGGAGGAGGAGGGGAGGGAGGAGGAGTAAGAGGGGAGGGGGAGGAGGAAGAGGGGAGGGGGAGGAGGAAGAGGGGAGTGGGAGGAGGAATAGGGGAGGGGGAGGAGGAAGAGGGGAGGGGGAGGAGGGAGAGGGGAGGGGGAGGAGGAAGAGGGGAGGAGGAGGAGGAAGAGGGGTGCACGCGGAGGAGGAAAGAGGAGGAGGAGGAAGAGGGGAGGAGGAGGAGGAGCTGGAAGAGGGGGAGGAGGAGGTGGAAGAGGAGGAGAAACGCGGGGCCTCACCCCCTGTGTAGCAGGTGTTGAAGGGATGGTCGGCGTTCATGTACTGGATGCAGCGGAACAGGACCACGTGCTGTGGCTCGTCCCCCACCACAGTCCTCTTCCTGCGGATCACCACGTGGCCCATGGCCAAGGTGGTGTGGCTCTCTGTGTAGTACACCTGAGGGCCCCACACACAGCCTCCGTGTTAACCTATGCCTGCTCGTCCACGTGCAGCCATACATGGTGGTGACCTTGAGCCTCCCTGAGACCGCCCTGACCTTTTTTTTTAACAAATCGGGAGGATTGAACCCTCTTTATTGGTCACACACATGTAAACATACAGTGAAATGTGTTCTCTGCATTTAACCCATCCTAGCATTAGGAGCAGCAGTCAGCTATTCATACAGCGCCCGGTGAGCGGTTAGGATTAGGGTGTCTTCCTCAAGGACACCTCCACAGTTTTTGCTAGGAGGAGCCTTTCTCTCATATGATGCAATGTGTGTTCTGATATTCATATGAGAAGCAGCGGAAACGTCTCTAATATCTGTATGGTCTCACCATGTTCGTTCCATTGCTTGTTTGTTAGCTCTATTGTCGGCCAACTCGTTGTACTGTTACCCGAGAGCTGGTTCTGTTCTTGGAGGCTAGGAATTAGAGGTAGGAAATGCTCTTCTGGTGACTAGTATTATACTCTTGCCTACCTGTTATGTTGAATGACCTTATTGTAAGTCGCTTTGGACAAAATCATCTGCTAAATGACTGAACTGTAATGTAATGATGGCTGGGTAATAATTATAATGGGGCAGTACAATTATGATACGGTGCTTGCATTGTAATTGCATTGGCATAGATGGACCATTCTCCCGGCACAGAACAGTATGTGTGCATAGACCAGGGTTTCGTAAACCATGAGGGTTGTGGGAGGTCGCTGACATGTAAGCTATGTAAATCTAAATGTAGAGGATTGAATTGGTCACATACATGCACACACACAGTGGAATGCTTTGTTTTGTGTTTCTCTGCATTTAACCCATCCTAGTAGTAGGAGCAGTGGGCAGCTATTGTACATAGGGGGGGGGGGGGGGGGCACCACGGCGGTGCCACAAGATGTGACCTTGCGCCGACCTTCTGGCAACCTTCCGGTTCCCAAGCCCAGTCCCAACAGACTGAGGTATCCCCTTATAGATATTTGATGATACATTCTGAAAGGTCTCATCAAGATGTGTCATTACAAAGCTTGATGAATGCTGGGATTGGAAACCAATACTCTCAGAGAAAAGCCAGTCCTGTGTAGGGGCCATTGGTGCACACTCTCTCTCTCTCTCTCTCTCTCTCTTGTATTTAGTCCATGCTTCTCCTTTGAATTAAAAAAACATTGGTCAACACGAGGCCTATACTGCAGCGCCATCCTGTGTACAATTATTGTCATGGCAGCCGGCAAACCCACCTGGCTGTACAGGAAGTAGTAGCCCTCCTCTTTGACCAGTATCCGGTTGTCGTCCATCTCCAGAGCACTGCCTCTCCGCAGCCCCGTCTGCCAGGGGATGCTGGTGTGTTGCTCCGAGGAAAACACTTTGCATGACGGCCGAGCAGAGGACAGACAGCCAATGAGTATTGGTATACTACAGTGTGAGATAGTACAGAAGTACAGACAACATACAATTGTGCTCCACTTCAGTTAGCTTCACCGTCAGGAATCACACTTAGATTCAATTGCTCCATTAAGAAGGCCTGATACATTAGTATCTATCTAACCCTTTTATTGTGGTGTATTCATTCATACATCTACCGTGGATGAATCCATGTCTTACTGTATAATGCACAGGGTGAACAGGGTTTTAAGATCGTAGTCGGAGAAAAAATAAAACAAACTAGAAAGATCAATTGAAGTGAAGAGGCACAAGTTTGGGGAAAACCACAATGACCCGGCTGGTACCTTTCTGAAAGGTCTCCCTGTTGCTGTCGGCCAACATCTGCAGGCAGGGCTGAGCGACTGGAGAGGCAGTAGAGAACACGGCATCATCGTTGTGGGTTTAACAGTTTACATATAACTCTCCTTAAGTATTGCACAATATCCTATCACAGCTATGTTTGCACATACTACTAATGTACATTGTACTCGCACGGGAATTTGCCCAGACGTTGACCCTCTTTGAAAACACACGTGCAGCTAAATGTACAGCGAGTGAGTGAGTGAACGTGTGTGTGGCAAGATACGTCTCCCGTTGGGCTAACTGCCTAGAAAATGATTCGTCATTTCCTGGGCTAACTGCCTAGAAAAGGATTCATCATTTCCACACCTCAGTGTTGGAGTGCATGGACGCTATATTGAGCAGCAGAAAAGGGAATTTAAAAAGTCCCCCTTTCAAATCACTCTTTCAGTATATGCAGTACAGTACACAGCAACAGTCCCAGTAGAAACAGGATGTTCTTGGAAATATTACAAATAATGAAACCTGAACCTCACCGGGTGTCGGTGTTTCAGAGGCTCCTCTCCTCTTTCTGGGACCGGGGGCAACCGGCGCCGACCGGCCCGTCTGCTCTGGGCAGCCTCTCCTGCTGCCCATTTGCTCCAAGGTCTAGACATAAAGCAGTCCGTCGTTCTCATGGGTTCTCTCTACCTTTACGAAGACCAGACTCGTCATCCGGACAAAGGGTGGGAGCGAGGAGTCTTCTCTAACGTCCTTACCTGAATTCTGTGCATGGCTTCTTGCTGCTCTTCTCTCCGGCGACAGACCTCAGACTTGAGAACTTTGACGTCGGCCGTGAGGGCCAGCAGCCGGCTGAGGCACAGGGCCGACAGAGAGGAGGTGGCCACGGTCGCCAAGATCAGCAATAACATGGGCAAAGAAGGCCTCCCGTCGACCAGCCTCTTATCAGCCACAGGTTCTTTGTTTACTGCCATGGCAAAGGCTCCGGCTACAACTGCCCGCTTACACTGGAACTTCAGGTCTCGGTCGATTCACTTTCGTTTGCTACCTCTCACATCCGCCCTCCCCCGAGGCTCTGTGACGAATCACCGCTCTGAACATGGCTTCCACGTTCTCCTTCTCCGTCCAGTATCGGCACCTCGTTCCTTCCCTCTGGTGGACCGTAGCCAGACCAAGAGATGGTGGACTTGTTATAAAGAGGCCACACTCATTTAAGAACATGTGAGATGTTGGCTAGGGGCCCAATGATTATATGAAAATAACAGGAAGTCTGATAATAAATAATACATAGCAACAACAACACAACACACCAGTCCGCTCTGAGAAGTGGAAGTTAGTTTCTTAAGAAAACTGATAAGATCAAACCATTTCTAACATAACGGAAAAAAATACAACCAACAGATGTGAATTGAATGTATTAATTTATTGCGTCACTGTACAGGAAATACAAACTGGAAATGTGTGCTTAGAAAAGCAGAGCTGTTGAAACTGTGGCAAAATAGAAAAAAGCATTGAGTGTGATGAAAACGCCCCCCAAAAAATGACTCCAGTTGTTAAACACTCATGAGTGATCGTATACAAAATCCCTCCAACCCTCCCGACTTGCAGTTTCACCTCACTGTCGGATCTGTTGTATTGCTCCAAGGCCCAGTGTTGAGAAACTACATGTGTTAGAGAGACCACATGTGACCCCGACCAAGTGGTCTACGGACCAACCGCAAGGCTACCGACGGCGCTCTGCGCGGGAAAAACTAAAGGGAAAAGCACCAAGCACACTCAGTTTTACCGCAGGCGACTTCTTCTCTTGCATAAGGTCACGCGGTCAGTGTCGGTCAGTACAATGGCTATCGGAATAGGCAACAGATCTAGAAAAATGGTACGTGGTATACATAGAAAACATGACAAACGTGAAATGGACGACGCAAGGACGCAGCTCCGCCGTTGTGAATAAAAGATCCACACGACAACAAATATGAACCATGAGGGTGGCGGACTACACCGTAAACACGGTGAACCACGCACACATCCAGGCGGGACCCCCAGGGGCTGCAGTGTTTAGGCCTGCGGATTTGGTTTCGTTCCTCCGTGCTTCGAGTTTTTAAGCGTACTTTCCATTGTTAGGAAGTACATGGAGTCAACATGGAGCGCTTCAGAATGGCTTTGAGAACAAGAGACATCAAGAGACAGCGAGTGTGTTCCTCTAAACCTGCTCCGCTTCTTTGACCACATTACAGGGAAAAGAAGAAGAAGAAAAAAAAATAAAGGTTAATTAGCTCATTAAAAGTCCTCCAAGCAAGTGAAGCCATTTTGTGACACGGACCAAAGAGCTCCACCACAAAACCGTTATCACCCAGACCACAATGGATTATGTAAAGTATTGGGAGGGAAACCATACACATTATAAATTCTTATTTCCCTAATTAAATCAGTGGATAAGCCCATTTAAACGGCCCAGCAAGACCTAGACGTTTTGACATAATGGGAAGGGTGACAGTCGTCTCGACTCCATAAAACATATTACCATATCATATATTATTTCATATATATATATTTTTTATTTTTTTTACCTTTTAGCCAATCTACATTAGCCAACTTTTATGGCTAAATGTCAAAATATTTAACATACAGGAGTTACAACATGCGAGTGTTGCGTGTTAAACGTGAAGCCATGTTAGTTTATGACGTCCGCCTTGGTGACTCAAGTGCTTCAGTAGGAGGATAAAACTGCTTTAAAATCACACAACCTTTGACTGTCAGGAATACCGTACTTACAAAAAATATATACAAATCATTAAGCAACATTTGCTATGAAATACTGCAGGCATTTCAAGGCGCCGGTCGCAGGCATCATTCGTAAAAGGCTTTTAATACATGCATTCAAAGCCGTAGATTTAAAATGATTTGTGAAAGCGGTTCGAACCACCTTCTGCCTAAACAAAACTAACGTAAAATAAGACCTGATGTTACTGAATTATTCAGGACTGATGCAGACAGTAACGTCAAAAGACATTAAATAAAAATTAACCCAACAGCTCGGGAAAAAAAAAAAGACTTAAAAATGTACATTCCGTCAAGTCAGGTAACGCCAAGCGGCCTCGCCGTGGATAACCGGCCGACTCCTCCGACGACTCCTCCTCCGGCCGGGTTAGATGATGGTGACGCTGGCGGACGACTGCACGCTCTCCTCCCGGGCGTGGCTCTTCAGCAGGTCCTTGATGAACTGCTCCAGGGCCGCAAAGTAGCCCTGGCACTGCCAGGTGTCGTTGTGCGTCCCCTCCTGGAAGATGGCCAAGCGTTTAGTCCGCGCGGGGGACAGCTCGTACAGCTGCTTCATCATGAGGGGCGGGATGAGCTGGTCCGACAGGCCCGACACGAACAGAGAGGGCATGCGGCACTGGGCGATCTGCCGGTACGACAGGAACTGGTTGCGGTAGCAGCACAGCGGCAGCAGGCGCATGGGCAGGAAGGAGAAGAGTGTGGCCGCCATGTGCGGGATGCTGAGGAAGGTGTTCTCCACGATGGTGGCCGCCACGCGGTGCGGGTTGACCGAGGCCAGGCGCACGGCCACCGCACCGCCCAGGGAGCGGCCAAACAGCACCACCTTGGTCTTGTCGAGGTCGGGCCGCGTCATGACGTAGTCCAGCGTGGCCTCGGCGTCCAGGTACAGCCCCTGCTCGCTGGGCTCCCCTTGGCTCTTCCCGTAGCCGCGGTAGTCCATCAGCACCACGTTGGCCTTCAGGTTGACCAGCATCAGCAGCGCGTTGGGCACCCGGTGCCCAATATTACCTGCGTTACCGTGGAAATAAAGTATGGTGGGTGGCGCCGGGCAGCCGGGGGCGGGTTGACCCCCGGGGCCGGACGCCATGTCCCCGCCGGTGTAGCGCAGCAGGATGAGGTTGAGTTTGACGCCGTCCTTGGTGCGGATGGAGACATTTTCGTGCGGGATGCCCGTCGGCATGGGAACGTAGAGGCGTGAGGAGGAGGGCTGATCCGGGAAGTAGAGGAGGACATCTTGGAATTTGTAGAGGATCCCGGCCACAGAGGCCAAGATGAGAGCTAGCAGGAGGAATCCCCCATAGAGGTGGAAGGTGAGGATGAGGGCCAGGAGGGAGATCCGGCAGGCGCCCCAGGACCAGGAGGCCAACGCAAGGGCACAGCGCTCCAATGTTCCCCACAGCCTCCAGGGTTTCTCCATGACGACACACTCAGGGCTTGATCACACTGCACGCAAACTGGGAGAGAAATACAACAAATAGAACCTTCACCCAAAGCTTAAGCGTCCTCATTCAGGAATGTATACATGCTAATGTTTTAACACCATCAATGCATGAATGGATCGCAACAAAACGTAATCACCACGGACAATGACCTGCCGTCTATATGACCAGAACAAACTGCCCGTGTGTTTAATGCACCTCTACTCAATCTAAGAAAACAACAACAAGCTAAGCATGTTTGACAAAACCTTTTTCATTGCCCATAAAACTGATATATGGTCCACTCTACTATCAAGTTCTGGCCTGGTTGGTTCACTCCAACATCCACTTCAATATGCACTGGGTTATACAATTTCCTTGAAATTCCAAACACTGAAAGTACATTCAGTTGGTTATGAATGTGATACACCCAACTGATTTTAAGAAGCACGTTTAGACAATTTTGCCAAAACATCTGTGGAGCAGTTTGAGGTAAGGCTCACTGACCATGCCTCCGATCGACTGGTTCATATACATTTTAAAAGCTACAGTCTACTGTATGAAGGCAATTAGGTTGCCAACGTGCTTCCAGACTCATGTCACAGTTTGATGACAAAAGCTAAAGTAAACACCGCACCCAGCTTTCAATAAATGGCAATACTGTCTTGTGGAGGAAGAAGTCATGGTGCACAGATGCAACACTTTGTGTATCTGTGGTAGCCACAACTTCTGTACAACTTCTCCAATTATATGCTACAAGTACAAACATCAAGTCTGCAAGCAAGACCACAATCACAAACACAATACTGCCACCTTGTGTGAGCTGAGCTACTGTACGCGATGAGTTACTGTAAATTAACATTACTATAATGTGTTGTTATAGAGAAATCATTGGCCGGTTCAACAGCGCAGCGTTTACCGTAACCACGCCGCTAAACGCGCATCGCAAAATTACAAACCGCATCTGCGGCTCTTTCGGTTTGTAATCTTGCGTTTGACATTAGATCACGGGGCGTCGAGTGTAAAGGACCGCTTTGGTTGTATTTTACTATTGCCATTGTCCTTGGTGTGAACATTACGATTCGTTTCAGGGGTATACTGCCATTTAAGCGAATTTATCTTAACATTGTAGAGGTTTTGTTCACAAGGTGTAACGCCCAGATTGTCACGTATCAAAAACAACCCTATATCTCCTCGGTAGTTACTTCGAAGCTTAAAAGAATATATCACTCCAGAAGGCAGAGATTGATACGGGTTAATAACGCTACGTATTGCCCCTGTGTTGGGTGGGACGGCACTAGCTGCTAGCCTTAGCTTGCGCGCTAGCCCCGTCTTTAACATATTTATCAGTTACCCACCCACTGGCTTACCATGTCATGGTCGGCGAAACACAGTTCAGCGAGGACCACATCGTATTCACCGAAAGCACATCGAACGTCAGCACATGTTACGGATTACATCGAGGAATTACGGACACACACACACAGGCAACCTAACTGTAAGTAACTGTCATCCAAAACCGGCGAGCCTAGCCGCGAAGCTAACCATAGTCGTCATCAGTGTGCGACCAGCTGCGTCCGAGTTGACGCGGAACCGGGAACCCGGAATGACGTCACATCCGAGTTGAATGCGTTCCAGAAACACAGGAGAACGACCCGGAGGATTGCATTGGAGTCCTACCATTGGCTACCAAAAGTCCTACCAAATAGCTAATCATTGTTAGCAATACCAGTTCATAATGACGCATTACGCGGTATTGTCAGCATACAAACACCGCAGCTACATGTCCACAGACAGCAGGTGGACAGTACCGCGTGTACGACTGATTTAATGATTTAATCAGACACAAAGGAGAAAGAAGAGCTACAAACATGTTATCGAAAATGTATACATAGGCCGTGTTCCATTTCAGGGGCTGCGTCCTTTTAGGCTGCATTTGAAGGCTGCATACGTCACAGCAGCCGCGACGAGGCTGTCCCATTTCGTAGGCTCCTTCAAATGCAGCCTTATTGTGTTATAATTCCTATTAATATATATATACATATATATGTATATATATATATATATACACATATATATGTATATATCCATCCATCCATCTTCTCCCGCTTATCCGTAATCGGGTCTTGGAGGTAGCAGCTCCAGCAGGGGACTCCAAACTTCCCTCTCCCTGGCAACATGGACTAGCTCTGACTGGGGGATCCCGAGGCGTTCCCAGGCCAGTGTGGGGTAGTGATGGGAATTCCGGCTCTTTTGAGTGAGCCGGCTCATTTGGCTCGGCTCACCAAGAAGAGCCGGCTCTTTCGGCTCCCAAGCGGCTCTTCTATTTTACCACATATACCTTTTATTTACATGAAAGAGGTGGTGGTTCTTGATATCCAGCAATCAGTGGTAAGGCAAAAGTAAGTTTGAAAACTGGCAACTTTAAGTCATAGTAACTTAAATTAGTCAAGTAGCACCTAATCAAAACTTTTGAGTTCTGAAAACTTTAGATTTTAAGTTTGAAAACTGACAACTTTAAGTCATAGTAACTTAAATTAGTCAAGTAGCACCTAATCCAAACTTTTGAGTTCTGAAAACTTTAGATTTTTAAGTTGAGCAGAACTCAAAAAAATTGAGGCAATCGATTGCCTCAATTTTTTTGAGTTCTGCTAACTTATTCGGGTTCACAGTGTAGGAAAAGCATATTATGTTGCGCAAATTATTTTTAAATCAGATTTTACACATATTTCTGGGTGCATTCCATATTTTAAACACACACATATTGACAATTTATATATATATATATATATATTTTTATTTTTATTTTGTTTGTGCGTGTGGTTTAGGGGGGGCGGCGCCCCATCGCCCCCTATGGGCCAGCCGCCACTGTTTCACTCATCTTATTTGCGCGACGCAAACTGACACCCCTCCCTCTGTTCAGCTATCAGCACTGAGCACACGCCGCCCCTCCCTCCTTATCTATCCTCACGTGATGCACAGCATGACATGCAGTCATGACAGTGACATTCAGTCACTGCATGTACGCGGAGCACCCGTAAAAAAATAAATAACGGCTCGTTCGCGGGTGCGAGCCGGCTCCCGTCGTTCACTAAAAAGAGCCGGCTCTTTGAGCCGGCTCGTTCGCGACCGACACATCACTAGTGTGGAGATGTAGTCACCCCACCTCGGTCTGCCCCGTGGTCTCTTCCCACCTGTACCTCGGTCTGCCCCGTGGTCTCTTCCTCCCACCTGTACCTCGGTCTGCCCCGTGGTCTCTTCCTCCCACCTGTACCTCAGTCTGCCCCGTGGTCTCCTCCCACCTGTACCTCGGTCTGCCCCGTGGTCTCCTCCCACCTGTACCTCGGTCTGCCCCGTGGTCTCTTCCCACCTGTACCTCGGTCTGCCCCGTGGTCTCCTCCCACCTGTACCTCGGTGCCGGTCTCGCCCCCGTACCGGTCTGCCGTGGTCTCCCAGTTGGATGTGCCTGGTAAACCTCCCTCGGGAGGCGACCAGGAAGCATCCTCACTCGATGAACCACCTCAACTGGCTCCTTTCTACGCGAAGGAGCAGCGGCTCTACTCCGAGTCTCTCACTAGTGACTGAGCTTCTCACCCTATCCCTCAGGGAGACACCAGCCACCCTCCTGAGGAAACTCATTTTGGCCGCTTGTATTCACGATCTCGTCCTTTCGGTCATTACCCATTGCTCATGGCCATAGGTGAGGGTAGGAACGAAGACTGATCGGTAGATCGAGAGCTTTGCCTTCTGGCTCAGCTCTCTTTTGGTTACAACGATGCGCCAAAGTGCACCCAATACCGCTCCCGCTGCACCTATTCTCCTGTCAACCTCACGCTCCATCCTCCCCTCACTGGAGAACAAGACCCCGAGATACTTGAACTCCTTCACTTGGGATAAGGACTCCCTTAGGGAGGGATATGTATATGTATATATATATATATATATGTATATATAAATATATATATATATATATATATGTGTATATATATATATATATATGTGTACATATATACCCCTCTCCGGGAACCATCACCTTATCGTGGTGGAGAGGTTTGGGTGTCCCTGTGAACCTGAGAGCTGTGTTGTCTGGAGCCTAGTGCTCCTGGTAGGGTCTCCCATGGCAGATTGGTCTCAGGGGAGGGGCCAGACTAAGAATGGTTCAAAGACTTCAATGGACAAAAAAACGAGAATTGAGGATACCCTGCCCGGAGGAAGCCCGGGGCCCCTTTCCGGAGCTAGGCCTGGAAAGAGGGCCCGTAAGCGAGCGCCTGGTGGCCGGGTTAGCCACGGAGCCCGGTCGGGCATTGCCCGAAAAAGCAACATGGCCATTTCTCCTTCCCGCGGACCCACCACCTACGGGAAGAACCACTGGGGTCGGGTGCACTGCCAGTTAGGCGGCAGTGAAGGCAGGGGGCATCGACGGACCAAACCCAGCCAACAGAGACTGGCTTTGGGGACGTGGAATGTCACTTCTCTGGGGGGGAAGGAGCCTGAGCTGGTGCGGGAGGTGGAGCGCTACCAATTAGATCTGGTGGGGCTTACCTCTACGCACAGCACTGGCTCTGGAACTAAACTCCTGGATAGGGGTTGGACTCTTTCTTTCTCTGGAGTTGCTCAGGGTGTGAGGCGCCGGGCGGGTGTGGGGATACTCACAAGTCCCCGGCTGAGTGCCGCTTTGTTGGAGTTTACCCCGGTGGACGAGAGGGTCGCCTCCCTACGCCTTAGGGTCATGGGAGGGAAAACTCTGACTGTTGTTTGTGCCTATGCACCAAACAACAGTTCGGAATAGAGTCCTGCATGGGGCTCCTGAAGGGGACTCTATAGTCCTCCTGGGAGACTTCAACGCACACGTGGGTAACGATGGGGAAACTTGGAGGGGCGTGTTGGGGATGAACGGCCTACCTGATCTGAACCGGAGTGGGGTTTTGTTATTGGATTTCTGTGCTAGTCATGGATTGGCCATAACAAACACCATGTTCAAACATAAGGATGCTCATAAGTGTACATGGTACCAGAGCACCTTAGGCCGAAGGTCAATGATCGATTTTGTTATCGTATCATCTGGCCTGAGGCCGCATGTTTTGGACACTCGGGTGAAGAGAGGGGCAGAGCTGTCAACCGATCACCATCTGGTGGTGAGTTGGGTAAGATGGCGGGGGAAGCCTCTGGACAGACCTGGTAAGCCCAAACGTGTAGTGCGGGTGAACTGGGAACGTCTGGTGGATGCCCCTGTCCGGGAGACCTTCAACTCACACCTCCGGCGGAATTTTTCGGGCATCTCTGTGGAGGCTGGGGGCATTGAGCCAGAGTGGTCTTTGTTCAAAGCTTCTATTGCCGAAGCTGCGGTTGAGAGTTGTGGCCTCAAGGTCATTGGTGCCTCAAGGGGCGGCAACCCTCGGACTTCGTGGTGGACACAGGTGGTCAGGGAAGCCGTCCGGCTGAAGAAGGAGGCCTTCCGGGCTATGTTAGCCTGTGAGACTCCGGACTCGGTTGCGAGGTATCGACAGGCCAAGAGGACGGCAGCCTCGGCTGTAGCGGAGGCAAAGCAGCGGGTGTGGGAGGAATTCGGAGAAGCCATGGAGAAGGACTTTCAGTCGGCACCAAAGCGTTTCTGGCAAACAATCCGGCGCCTCAGGAGGGGGAAGCGTGGGTCCATCCAAGCTGTGTACAGTAAGGGTGGGACATTGCTGACCTCAACTGAGGAGGTGATCGGGCGGTGGAAAGAACACTTTGTGGAACTTCTTAACCCAACTACACCCTCAATGGTAGAGACAGAGCTGGAGGATGAAGGACGGCAAACATCAATCTCCCTGGAGGAAGTCACTGCGGTAGTCAAACAACTCCGCAGTGGCAAAGCCCCAGGGGTTGATGAGATCCGTCCAGAAATGCTAAAGGCTCTGGGTGTTGAGGGGCTGTCATGGATGACACGTCTTTTCAACATTGCGTGGAAGTCTGGGACAGTGCCTGAGGAGTGGCAAACGGGGGTGGTGGTACCCCTGTTCAAAAAGGGTGACCAGAGGGTGTGTGCCAATTACAGGGGTATCACATTACTCAGCCTCCCTGGGAAAGTCTACTCCAAGGTGCTGGAAAGGAGGGTTCGGCCGATAGTCGAACCTCAGATTGAAGAGGAACAATGCGGATTCCGCCCTGGTCGTGGAACAACGGACCAGCTTTTCACTCTTGCAAGGATCCTGGAGGGGGCTTGGGAGTATGCCCATCCGGTCTACATGTGTTTTGTAGATTTGGAGAAGGCATATGATCGGGTCCCTCGGGAAATACTGTGGGGGGTGCTGCGGGAGTATGGGGTGCGGGGGTCATTGTTGAGGGCCATCCAATCTCTCTACTCCCAAAGCAAGAGCTGTGTCCGGATTCTCGGTACAAAGTCAGGCCTGTTCTCAGTGGGTGTTGGCCTCCGCCAGGGCTGCGCTTTGTCACCCATCCTGTTTGTGATTTTCATGGACAGGATTTCAAGGCGTAGTCATGGAGGGGAGGGGTTTCAGTATGGTGGGCTCAGGATTGAATCACTGCTGTTTGCAGATGATGTGGTCCTGTTTGCGTCATCAGTATGTGACCTTCAGCACTCACTGGATCGGTTTGCAGCAGAATGTGAAGCGGCTGGGATGAGGATCAGCACCTCCAAATCTGAGGCCATGGTTCTTAGCAGGAAACCGGTGGATTGTCTACTCCAAGTAGGGAGGGAGTCCTTATCCCAAGTGAAGGAGTTCAAGTATCTCGGGGTCTTGTTCTCGAGTGAGGGGAGGATGGAGCGTGAGATTGACAGGAGAATAGGTGCAGCGGGAGCGGTATTGGGTGCACTTTGGCGCACCGTTGTAACCAAAAGAGAGCTGAGCCAGAAGGCAAAGCTCTCGATCTACCGATCAGTCTTCGTTCCTACCCTCACCTATGGCCATGAGCAATGGGTAATGACCGAAAGGACGAGATCGCGAATACAAGCGGCCGAAATGAGTTTCCTCAGGAGGGTGGCTGGTATCTCCCTGAGGGATAGGGTGAGAAGCTCAGTCAGTAGAGCCGCTGCTCCTTCGCGTAGAAAGGAGCCAGTTGAGGTGGTTCGGGCATCTAGTAAGGATGCTTCCTGGTCGCCTCCCGAGGGAGGTTTTCCAGGCACATCCAACTGGGAGGAGACCACGGGGCAGACCGAGGTACAGGTGGGGTGATTACATCTCCACACTGGCCTGGGAACGCCTCGGGATCCCCCAGTCAGAGCTAGTCGATGTTGCCAGGGAGAGGGAAGTTTGGAGTCCCCTGCTGGAGCTGCTACCTCCGCGACCCGATTTCGGATAAGCGGGAGAAGATGGATGGATGGATGGACATATATACCATGGGTAAATAAAGATTGGTTAATATTGGTGAAGTTATAATTCCTATTAATATATATATATATATATATATATATATTAATAGGAATTATATTAATAGGAGGATAGGATATTATAGGATATTAATATAGGATATTAATAGGAGTTATAATTCCTATTAATATATATATATATATATATATATATATTAATAGGAATTATAACTTCACCAATATTAACCAATCTTTATTTACCCATGGTTCTCTCTTAGCCGAAATAACATCAAACGTCGATGCCGGCGGTGAAACTCCAGCTCCTTATTTAAGTTCATTAGTTAAAAAGAATACTGAATACAAATCATCCATTTTTAACACGCAATTGATTTCCCTCGTATTATTAAACTCTCAAAAAGAGGCTTCTAGTTGGACTATCTCCGCGGCTCTGGTCAGCGCGCGACGACGGTGGGCGTGGCGCTTCGTGACGCAGCTGGTGACGCATTCAGGAAGTACTCCGTAGGCTAGACCGTCCCATTTAACACGTTTTTGAAGCAGCTTTCGGAAGCAGCCTTAA
>CM051015.1:3365194-3377694 GCA_027704905.1 Muraenolepis orangiensis | reverse complement strand
AGTGTGCATTGAGTCTGTCTCTCTGGAAAGCTCATCTCGTGGAGACTCCACAGCCTGAGAGGGCCTGGAAGTGAGGGCCGAAGTTACGCAATGTTTCACATACGGATCTATTCCTTTCGAAGATAAAGATGGAGGTTTCTACAGTGGCCAGTCTACTACACAGGTTTGATTTTAAACCTTTACAGGGATATTTTGTCTAAGGACTTTGGTTTTTAGCTTGTCTTACCGCCGGCTACGGGAAAAGTTTAGTTGACCAGTGCTCGCCAAGTTTGTGTCCGCTGTTGGCCAAGGCAGGATACCGACCATGGGAAGATGAGGCCACGGTTGAACTCGTCTTCTGGATCCCAGGGTTTCCAGTAGAGACCATCCCATGATACACTGATCCCCGCCCCCGGTAACATGATTGGTTAGAATATATTTGAAGAAAGAAAGACAATGAAACGCCCTGTTCACCCAGATTTAAGCTCGTCTGCCTTCAGACTTTAGATAGTTCATCTAAAGTCTGACTTGTGAGACTACTACTGCCAACCTGATATAATCGTGTTGGCAGAGTACCTCTTTTAGTTCGCACCATTTCCTCGCATATTAATATTATATTACACGTCTTATTACTATTTTACCATTTCCCATTCTCATGTATCATTCATATTGCTCCCTCTGATGATGGTGTGTGGTTGTTGACATCCCTGACTTCCTGCTGACTATGTGTGTCCAGTGTTCTGATCCGGCCTGAGCCAACATGCTTCTCACACGGTGAGAAGCATGGAAGTGATCAAGTGATCAAGTGATCAAGTGATCACTGTTCGGATTTTGTTTTCAGAATCAGAACCAGAATTCCTTTATTGTCAATCCGACACACTGCACTCTTTAATACATTACAGCAACTGTGAATATACATTAAACAACAAAATAAACAGATAAAAATTGTCAAATATGAGTATATATAGACATATATGTATATAGTGCAGTGGCCCTATGTACAAGTAGTACAAATGAGACATATATACATGGGAGGTGCGGTAGGATGTAAACATGTAACTAAGTATTGTATACGTTTTGTTTTGGGTTTCTCTTTTCTGAGCGTATTTCTGAAGCCATGTTGAGGCCGGTCTCCTGTAAGCCGCCGGCAGACTGTAAAGTAATGGTAATAGATGCTTTTATAAAGCGCTTTTATCCAAAGCGCTTTACAAGTCATGCCTCACATTCACCCATTCAACCACCGACGGCGGAGTCAGCCATGCAAGGAGACAGCCAGCACGTCAGGAGCAGTTAGGGTTAGGGTGTCTTGCTCAAGGACACCTCGGCAGTTTTTACTAGGAGGACTAGGAGGTTGTGAGGCGACCGCTCTATACTACCGCCCAAAGTCTGCTCTGTAATGCTGGTTTCGGCAACTACTTATCCAGCGCTGCTAAATGAATTCCGTGGTTAGTTGGAAGTTATTGTTGCAACCTTTGATAAATCGCTGCTGAAAATCAATGTTTGCAGATGAGTTTAGTTTTCAATGTCTTTATGATTGCATGCGGGAGGAATGGGCTTCACACCTCTGGGCTCCCAGAGTCCCAGTGAGTGTGAACTGGAGGTGGTATTGAGTTTGCATGGAGATCAGATACAATCCGTTTATCTGAATTAAATAATTGACCACAGTCTAATTGCTGTTCTGCATGTGTTCTGTGCCCGACCCCTGTAAGGCCTAGCACATCAATTATAGAGTACAAAACACTTCTCTGGTCATTACACTACATAAGCACACACACACACACACACACACACACACACACACACACACACACACACACACACACACACAAACAAATGCGCACACACACACAAGCATGCACACACACGCACACCTCCGCACACATGCACGCGCACAACACTCACACACATGTGCACACACCATGCACACACACACAAACACATGTGCACACACGCACACACAAGCATGCACACACACACACACACACTCACTCCCACACATGCACGCACAACACTCACACACATGTGCACACACCATGCACACACACACACACAAACAAACACGCACATGAGCACACACAAGCATGCACACACACACACACACTCACTCCCACACATGCACGCAGCAGAACTGGGAGGGGAGGCAGCACAGAGCCTGGACTGGAAACCAGAAACGGCAAGGGGTGGAGTTACACCTTGTTTCCTGTTTGGTTCACGGAGAGATATTCTACCAAAGAATTCATTGGCTCGAGTGTGCAGTACACACACTTTTTTTTACAGTTTACTACTTGCGTGCCACCAGATGGAACACCATTGGTCGAAACAAAATTGAACCGAAAAAAAGGACAAAGCCCTCTTTCACCCAGATCTGAGCTTGTCTGTCGTCAGACTTCAGATTACGAATCTACACCCGTAGATAAGGAATCTAAAGTCAGATTTCTGAGACTAGAGATCCCCAGGGGGACATTCAAAGCGTCCGTTGACCATAAGAAGACACGCAGACGACGAGACAACAGAAAACCACACGTGAACAAGACAATAACTCGCCAAAGTGTACCACTGCAACTCAACACATACAGTAAAACAACAACCAACAGGCTGTGACCCGTAGCCCCATGGAGGCCCGTAGCCCAGCTGGCCTGGTGGGTAGACTGACATGTTGACCTGGTACCCAGGCAGGCCTCGGGGGGGGGGGGGCAACAGGCCACGGACACCCAAGAGTGAGAATTGGATTTGTCGATGGAAGAAAGGTGACAAAAACCCACCCTCCACTACAGAGGGGCGGGTGTAAGAGGTCCACTATAAAGCTCAGCTAAAGATGGCTGTTCTGTATGGCTATATATCTCAACTGGACCACATTTCACCACTTCCGCAGCCCCATAGCCCTGCAGTAAGTCAGTGTAATAACCCTGGGCCGAGGTGCCGGGTGATTTAAAGGCCAGACTTTAAACCTATGGATGTGGTGCATAGATCACAGCCCCTCCCCCCCCCCCCCCCCCCCCCCACACACACACACACGCTCCTCTCTCTGCTGGCTGGTCTGAGGCTTACTGAGAAGTCTCTGATGCTGTCAACACCTTCTCCTCACTGTCCTGTTGGTCGTTTTGCACACACACACACACACACACACACACACACACACACACACACACACACACACACACCACACACACACACACACACATGCTCACGCTTTGTCTCTCACACTCTCTCTCAGTGTTTTCACATTCACACCCACACACCCACACACACACACACACACACACACTCACCTGCTCTCCCTCTCTCTTGCTGTGTTTTCACACACACACACACACACACACACACACACACACACACACACACACACACACACACACACACACACACACACACACACACACACACACACACACACACACACACACACACACACACACACACACACACACAAGCGGCTTCTCACCTCTGAGGCTGCACAGTAAGAACTTAATGAAAAGGTACTTTCCACTGGCTGTGGAGCACCAGTGGGAGACGTCCTTAAATGTCACCCCTAATGGGGGGAGTCAGATAGCCGGATGTTGAGAGTGTGCTGATGACAGGCTGCGTGAGCGCCCTCCGACTGGGAAACACCACCACTTCTTTGTCACCGCACTTAATGTCAAAATGTGTGCTGGATGGATGTTTAGATTATGAACTCTAACACGTACAATTACAAAAGCACTGCAGGAGAACAAGAGAGAAGGAAATACATTAATAAATGGATACAAAAAATATATATATATATGTGTATATATATATGTTTTTTTAATCCATATATGTATATCAAAATATATGTACAGTGTGTACAATTGATAAAAAAATGGAAATTAATGAACAAATGGATACATTGTGTGTATTCAATATTATATATATATATATATATATATATATATATATATATATATATATATCAGTGTTTCCGCTAGGATTTTTTTTTTTCTTGCCGGTCAAGTGTCCGGACAGATTTTATTTTACCGAACAAATTCGAAACTTACCGGTTTTGAAACCATGTTTCAAAAACAGTCTATATTACAAACGCAACTATAATGTACACCTAGATTGACGAAAGAATGACAAAGACCTCAAATAAATTTGACTATTTAATGAACAACAAAACGAACAAGAACGATTGAGCAAAACCTCGTTAGCCGCAAAAATCGAGGCTATTTCAAAACCCCTGTAACATCTGTAGTCCGTTTTAACATAGGCTACATGGCATCACATTCACCCTGTAGGCTACCAGGCAACTTTTTGCTTTCTCCTTAATTTCATTGCGGCAAAGTCCTCTGAGCCGAGCTGAAATCAAAGGTGTCTAATGTGTCTTTGCAGCTTGCAATCCGCATAAGATCATCACTCTCTCCTCCTCCAGACGACTCCGCACTGATGTTTTCAAACCATTCTGAGGGAGAAGCCCCTCTCTGCTGGTCGCTTGACACGGGCACAACACAGGCCATTTAGCCCGAGTGGCCCAGTCGGTACAGCTCGCTGAACTCAGAAATGAGCACTTGGCAAGCTGTCGCAAACATTAAAGCCCCATAGCCGTGGAGCGCTAACATTAAAGCCCCATAGCCGTGGAGCGCTAACATTAAAGCCCCATAGCCGTGGAGCGGCCATCACTGCACCTGCATCGCTTGACGTCATGAGAGGAGGCAGCTGATTGGTCACTTCATTCGGTCACCCTTCCGGGGGGGAGGGGGCAGTAATAAAGCTGTCAAAACTCAAATGTCCAGGATCTCAAGATTCAAGAAACCTTATTAATCCCGAGGGAAATTAACAGTTGATTAACAGTTGAGTGTCAATTAACAGTTGACACAGGGGGAATAAATGCACACACAAATATACTAATACCTAAAAGCTAAAAATAAATGTGTTCTAAAGTCTGAAAATCAGTGTGTAACTTTAAGAATGGATCACATTCTCTTCAATAAAGAAAACTTAAAGAAAAACTAAATTTGTGAATGGATTTGTGATGGTGTCTGACACTGAACCCCCTTAAACAGTACAACAAATGTCTCTCTCACTCCCTGTGTGTGTGTGTGTGTGTGTGTGTGTGTGTGTGTGTGTGTGTGTGTGTGTGTGTGTGTGTGTGTGTGTGTGTTCTCTGCTGTGTTTGTGTTTTGTGTGTGTGTGTATTTGTTTATTTTCCCTGTGTGTGTGTGTCCACTCTCATTCCATTCGCCTGGCTGTAAAGAGTATCCAGAGCGATAGCGTCTTTTAAGATTGCAAGATGGCTTAACAATAAGCAGGTGCTCACTACCAGCAATACCGTCAGACATGCTAGTCTGTTTGAAGCAACATGAAGACCAGTTGCTGTTTTAATGAAATCCTGATGGTTCTCTGTTACAATTGCACTTGCGCGCGTGCAAGTGGTGAATTTTGTGTTCATCATCAGTTCATTCATTCAGATTCAACTGCATATCACTTTCTGGTGTATTTTTCTTTAAGATGTTGAATCTATTTCTTACAAACCTTTCGAGGATACATTGGTTAGCGTTCAGAAGCCTGACAGCAACAGCATAATATCAGTTATTTGTCAATGTTTTCTTCTTCTCTTTTACTGAACCCACTTGGGTAATTATTTTCCATTGATAAGTAATGTTTGTACTTTAAATGGTTATGGATGAACAATTGTTATGTCTTCAAAAATAATAAGGTTGAGGGAATATGATACAACCTTGCAAACAAAATACTGTGGTCACTACCGAAACAGTGCAGTCACTACCAAAACAGTGCAGTCACTACCGAAACACTGGATGTTTTGTAAAAAGTATATCGAGTTATCAACTAAAATGTTATCATACTGATTGGTTTAATGTATGTTCAATTTCATCAATCATCAACTCTGGAATCAATATGATCAGTATTATGCATTTTACAAAGAAAGATTGCATTTCGATTTTGATGAATTGTATAAATTGAACTTTGAAATTTGGTAAAAATTTCATTTTTATTGATTTAATTGTGAAAACCTTCAAGAAATATTTGTAAAAATACTCTTTAGAGAAGGGAAGGAAACACAATCTTAACAGGTTAATATAATACTTTTATATATATATATATATATATATATAATATATGGATATATGTATGATTTGCGATTTATGATTTACAGCATGCCACGCGACCGTTAGCACGCCGCCATTTGCGCACCGCCATGACTCTCTGACCACTCTCTGACCCCCACCCCCCCCACCCCCCAACCCCCCCACCTCCCCACCCGGTGCCATGTATCAGGCCCCGGCCAGAAGGCTCCCAGGGGGGGGCCGGAGTCAGATGGATGTGTTTCTGAGGAGCGGTGGGGAGAGGACGTGTTTACGCCCATAGCTGACATGCTTGAGAGAAAAGTGTTGATCTAAACACCAAGGCGGGTCATTCTGCTCTCTGGAGCCGAGCCAGGGGGGGGAGGGGGGGGGGGGGGGGGGGCCTCACACACAACAGGAACACGGCCGGGTGGCTGCACTTACTTGGCTTTCACTCTTTTTCACTCTTTTTTTTACTCTCTCTTTTTACACGTTTATTTCGCCTTTGACCTTTTTTTTCCAAACTTTGCTCAGTCAGTAGCAGATATTTACCCAGCCTCACGGCATGGCTGATAGAGAGAGAGAGAGATAGAGACAGAGAGAGAGAGAGAGAGAGAGAGAGAGAGAGAGAGAGAGAGAGAGAGAGAGAGAGAGAGAGAGAGAGAGAGAGAGAGAGAGAGAGAGAGAGAGAGAGGAGAGAGAGAGAGAGAGAGAGAGAGAGAGAGAGAGAGGGAGAGAGAGAGAGAGAGAGAGAGAGAGAGAGAGAGAGAGAGAGAGGGAGAGAGAGAGAGAGAGAGAGAGAGAGAGAGAGAGAGAGAGAGAGAGTGAGAGAGGATGACGAGGGGGCTGTCCTCTGCCATGAGGAAGACGCCACACTATCAATCAGATGGCGACATCACCACATCCACACATCCCACAGGGCTGAGCCAACATGCTCCCATGCAAACCACAGCATCTCTGCATCAGCCCCCCTACTTTGTGATCACCCCCTTTGCATATGCACCCTTCCAAAGAGAGACAACCACAACAAACAACAAACTAACTAACAAACCAAAATATACAGCTGATGCTCTGCGATGAGAAGGCCACCACAGGGAGAGCGGGAGGAACTGCCGGACACGTGACTGGGAGACTGCAGCTACTGTCTGCAAAGTCATCTGAGGTCGGCCCCAGTCTCTCTCGCTCTCTCTCTCTCTCTCTCTGTCTCCCTTCTCTCTCTCTCTCTCTCTCTCTCTCTCTCTCTCTCTCTCTGTCCCCTTCTCTCTCTCTCTCTCTCTCTCTCTCTCTCTCTCTCTCTCTCTCTCTCTCTCTCTCTCTCTCTCTCTCTCTCTCTCTCTCTCTCTCTCTCTCTCTCTCTCTCTGATGAGACGGATGACGCAGGGCCTGGGCAGCAAAAGGACTCCACACAGCACACAGTAGCCCGGGTCTCGGGGGGGAGGGGGGAGGGGGAGGGGGGGGGGAGGGGGAACCTTGAGTTGGATAACAAACAAACAAACACAACAACCAGCGCTCAGGTGAGAGAGGAGGAGATAAGGGGAGCATTCCACACACACTGGAGAACAGGAGAGCGAGGCCGCAAGAGTATTACCACATGTGGGCGAGTGTGTGTGTGTGTCTGTGTGTGAGTTTGGTGTGTGTGTGTGTGTGTGTGTGAGTAAATGTCTGTGCATGTGTGTGTGTGTATGTGTGTGTGTGTGTGTGTGTGTGTGTGTGTGTGTGTGTGTGTGTGAGTTTGTCTGTGTGTGTGTGTGTGTGTGTGTGTGGGGGGGGGGGGGAGGGGGTTTAAGATGGGAGGGGACCTCTGCTTTTACCTCAAACCAGATCTTGGAACCAATTGTATTTTATTTTCATTCAGTGATGCTTTCATCATCACTGAATGATTTCATTCAGGATAACAGAGAGCAGAATGGTTTCTCCGGGACCTCTGCTCCCCACTTCACTGCTCTGCTTCTTTTACCTCCTGTTTTCTCTCCAACGGACTGCACCATTCTGCCCCTGAGCCGGGGGGGGGGGGGTGGGCAGGTGTATCCCTCTCATCAGGAGGACGGGCTTGGGGATAGGTGTTGGGGATAGGTGTTGGGGATAGGTGTTGGGGATAGGTGTTGGGGATAGGTGTTGGGGATAGGTGTTGGTGATAGGTGTTGGGGATAGGTGTTGGTGATAGGTGTTGGTGATAGGTGTTGGGGATAGGTGTTGGTGATAGGTGTTGGGGATAGGTGTTGGGGATAGGTGTTGGGGATAGGTGTTGGGGATAGGTGTTGGGGATAGGTGTTGGGGATAGGTGTTGGGGATAGGTGTTGGGGATAGGTGTTGGTGATAGGTGTTGGGGATAGGTGTTGGGGATAGGTGTTGGGGATAGGTGTTGGGGATAGGTGTTGGGGATAGGTGTTGGGGATAGGTGTTGGGGATAGGTGTTGGGGATAGGTGTTGGGGATAGGTGTTGGTGATAGGTGTTGGGGATAGGTGTTGGGGATAGGTGTTGGGGATAGGTGTACATGTTGCAGTAAAGTGCACGGTTATATATCATTTAACCGGTAGTGAGCAGGGGTATGTAATTATATCGACAGGATAAATATATATAAATGTAGATAAATATATATAAATGTATATACAGCAGGTAGTGATCAGGGATATGCAGTTTGGACCAGCCCGATCTTGTGCCGGAAGATGCAAACGGTAGTGTGCATGAAAATGATGATATTGCAGTATTGGTAGCCCTAGACACTCCTTGCCTGGATGGGCACAGCAGTTACGCTCCCACTGCAGAGGGCCATCAGCCGCCCCCAATCCCTGTGCAACAGGAGCAATCCTTGCAGGATTCGTCTGTAGAACATACCCCGGTAGCTGACGTATCAACACCAGCACCAGAGCGAGATTTAGTGCCAAGGCGGACTAATAGAACAACAGCAGGCCACCATTCAAACCCTCACAACCTCCCATGCACATCAACCGGACGACTGTCTGAAGACGAACCTAGAGGTGCTCATTTTATTATTAGCTCCCACAGTGTTGTTTTTAGACCCTGGTTGTAACATGTTTTTTTGTTCTCTTCTTCCTTGCTACCTGTCACCGGGACGGTGACATTCAAGGGGTGGTGAATGTAGCGGGTAGGGTGGTTGAGACCGGAAGCACAGCATGAAGGCCGGCCCACTGGCACTGATTGTTTGATTCGCGCTTGCCTTTAAAAGGTGTCTGACGTACACAGGAGGACAATAGTGCGTTTTGTGTTTTGAAGAGTGAGCCGCTTGGAGTTAAGCTGTGCGATCAGGAGAACGTGAGTTTTTGGAAGGTCATGTCTATTGGGTTTTAACGCTAAACTCATTCATTTGAGTAGCGCTTAACACGGCTCATTGTTTGTTTGTAGCTCGGCCTGGCGTCTGTGTGCGTATGGTGACCAGTAAATGATATGCGCAGTTACAAGTCTACAGTAACCAGTGGAGCGAGTAGTGATTCCTCACGGGTTTGCAGCAACGTAAGTTTACTGGCTCCCTTTCGCCCTCAGACGTAACGTAATGTTTATAGTTCTGATTGTTTCCTGTCTGATATTGCCTATGAATAGAAGCAGCGCTGACGCTGACAAGAGTGTGCTCAACTATTAGACATCTATACGGTGGAACTTCATTGGCTTTATAGCTTTGAATTCAGGCTGTCCTCAAAACCGTAAGTTCATTTAATCCCTTTTGTAATTAGTCTCTCAATCGTAGATCTAGCCTTGTAGCATAGAATACCAAACCATTTATGCTTTGTGATTACAGGAGGATTGTCTTCGTCTGTCCAACTAGCCACTGTTTTTCCTGGGTTTAATCATTCTGTTGTTTTTATCTATTTGTTCGAATATACTTATGTGTGTGTCTCGGAACCTTGCCACAACTGTGTTGCGACCTGGAGTTCGGTGGGCCTGGGCTGACGGCCTGCTACGTTTAGCCTACTAGTTCACACGTTTGTTTTGTTTGTTCGTTTGTTTTGTCTGTCTTTCTTTGTTTGTTAGGCAATTAGTATAACTCTGGCCTTGGGCATTGTGCAATATTTCTCGTTGGGGCGGTGCTCCGTTTGCAGTGTTCACCAGTTTGTAGTGTGAAACGCCGTGTGCGTGTACGGCCTATTTTGGTGTGAAGTCTCATAGCGTTGAAGTGTGTGTGTGTGTGTGCGCGTGTGCACTCTAACTATTTATTCAACCTTATTTTACTATACTATTTATTAGACTTTTAACACTGACTTATTATGTGATTGTGGTGCCGTGACTTATTGATTGCAGCATTTTGCACACCTGTGGGAAATAATTGCTTGTGCTGATTGCCAACTGTGTATTTATTGTGCCTACTGTTTTAAATAAAATTGTATTTTGATTACATCAGTCCCATCCTTGTTCCTTTATTGGACATAACCTGTTTAGATAGCTTTAAGGGTAGCGCTGTTTGGAGCGCTGTTTGGGTTTCCTAGCTTAATTATACAAATTGTGAATTTGGGCGCCCCCTGGGGGTCACATATACAAAGTATGGCGTGTTCGACTGCTAAACGCCATTTCATAGTCTCTGAATACGTAAAAACTCTCAACCAAGTCGCGATTTGTTTCGATATTATTCTAAACGAACGTGTGATAAATGTTCGGCTTCACTTCCAGACACGTACGCATTGAAGGGATGGCAAAATAACACCACTCTTTGGCCACATTTGAGCTTCGGTCATATGTACACCTGATCGACACGCCAGGGATGGACACGAAGGAATCTCTCAAGGCTTTCAAATCACTGCAAGCTTATCCGTTGTTCCTCAGTTAAACCGCTATTTAACAGTTATTTCATACTAAAGGCATTTTATTCTGAGTTTTCGAACGGTTTTCATTCCAATAACAGATCATTTGTACCAAAACATTGAATAAAGCAAACAGTCACCAAATCGGACTGAACATACTTAATAGTGACCTGACAGGACGTATACATGTACATGCAACAGGGTGCTGTGGTTGGGCAACCAACACAGCCAGACAACGCCACCTTGGGAGTTGCGCTAAAGGAAATGGTTAAGGGGAGGGGGATATGCAAGAAACACCTTCAGGTTACAATGTACGGGATACCCTAGGTTCTTTACAGGTAAGGAGAGAGACGTGGTTCCAAAGTTTAATAATTCAATTGATTGGAAGGGGAAAGGACAGGGGTCCGGACGGATCTGCGGGAGACAAGCGTCAGTCAATTATTTTTATTTAATTCCAGTTGATATAAAATCGATATAAAAATATGCGTTTGATACAAAAATATACTTCCAGCCTGCTGTATTAAAACATTGACCTATCTAGGGGTTATTAGCTTTGAAGGCGCATGTTCCAACCCGGGGGGTGGGGGTATACTGACAACTAGGGGGCTCCTAGTGCAAGCTAAACACCACACTTGACTCGGGATCACACACAGCAAACTAGAAAAGGAGTGACCATAAAGTGCATTTAATTCAGGCTCACGCATGCCGATAGTGTTAAGACCCCAGTTAGGCTAACAACCTCCCCCCTAGGATGGCACCTTACCCGGACTATAGGCTAGCTAACAGATAGCTTCAAGATATAGCACAACAGGCCGGTTGGTTGGAACAGAATGGTATAGGTTACCAGGTAGAGAATACATGTTACTGGGTTCCAAACAGGTATACCTATACAATTAGCCTACGGCCAATTAAACAACAAAAGGGAACCGAAACAAAACCAAACTACAGATTAGAGGCAAGTTTGTACAAAGACACAACAGCAGGTGGCGTTCTGACCGACCTGAGGACAGAACATACACACATCCATAAATAAAACAATTCGGTAGATACAAACAGAAAGCTTGGCAGAAAAATGACCTCGGATGCCATAAGGACAAGCCTACAATACCCGCAACCTATAGATAGCCTACCTGTCAGTACGAGCAACCGGGAAGTCAGGTGACCAAGAGGCAGATCACTGGGTGCACCGGGCTTTTATAGGGGATCACGACTCATTGTCGAATTGTCTGCCAGGTGTGAATGCAAGCCCCATACATCTTTTCTCAGACCCAATAATCACTGGCTGCCCTGCCTGTCGCATACAGGCATACATACCACAGAACGCCATAGGAAGTCCTTTCTTCCTGTGGCCATCAGACTCTTTAATTCATCTACCTCGGGTCGTGAGAGGGACAGTGGAGACTCAGTGACCTGAGGCCAACGTACTTATTATTATTATTTTTTGGTCAACGCACTGTAAATCATCTCACTGTAACTTTGCACTGTAAATTCTATTTCAAATTCTAATTCACTTTTCACTTTTCACATGTCACTTTTTCAGTATTCATCTGAGTTATTTATTAATATATTATTACTGCCAATTTGCACTATACGTATTGTTGTGTATTGTATATACCTACGTATTACTGTAATAATACTGTAAATTTATCTTCATCTATCAATACATTTAGATTTCATTTAGAATTATTTTAACTATATTTTTGTTTATACTAGTTTTATTTAGTTAGTTGT
>CM051015.1:3360826-3364194 GCA_027704905.1 Muraenolepis orangiensis | reverse complement strand
TCTCTGTCTCTCTCTCTCTGTCTCTCTCTCTCTCTCTCTCTCTCTCTCTCACCCCCCCTCTCTCTCTCTCTCTCTCTCTCTCTCACCCCCCCCCCCCCCCCCTCTCTCTCTCTTTCACCCCCTCTCTCTCTCTCTCTCTCTCTCTTCCAGGTACGGGAAGAGGTCCGGTCCTGAGATTCTGGACACGCTTGTTTCAGAGCTGTTTCTGAAGGAAAGCGCAGACTCTCTTCCACAGACCAGGTGTGTGTGCGTGTGTGTGTGTGTGTGTGTGTGTGTGTGTGTGTGTGTGTGTGTGTGTGTGTGTGTGTGTGTGTGTGTGTGTGTGTGTGTGTGTGTGTGTGTGTGTGTGAGCGTGTGTGTGTGTGTGTGTGTGTGTGTGTGTGTGTGTGTGTGTGTGTGTGTGCGCCTGTGCCTGTGTGTGTGTGCTCGTGTGTGTGAGGTAGAGAGAGAAAGCCCAGTTTTTATATTTTTTAAAACCTCTAATTAAAGTTTTGAATAATATTGTATGATGCATGATATGGTAATCACTTAGCTTTAGGTTAAATAGGCTTCTGTTAACAATATGGATCAATAAGTCTCTCTCTCCCTCTTTTTCCTCTCTCTCCAGATATGACCCCTCATTGTGGTGATTGGGGTTCGGCCGCTCGGATGCTGACCCCCCACCCCCTTTATCTTCCAACAATAGTCAAACTATAATTCCAACAATCATTTGTCATCGGAGGGCAAAACGTGTGCTATAACTGCTCTAATAAAGTGTCATGGTTTGAACATTGTGTGCATCCAGCCTGATGTGTTCATGTGTTGGTGTGTTCATGTGTTGGTGTGTTCATGTGTTGGTGTGTTGGTGTGTTGGTGTGTTGGTGTGTTGTGTGTTGGTGTGTTGGTGTGTTAGTGTGTTGGTGTGTTGATGTGTTGGTGTGTTAGTGTGTTGGTGTGTTGGGGTATCGGGTTTATCGACGCGGTGAGGCGTTCAATTAACAATCGATGGTGCCATTGATGGTTTCCACATTTATTCTCCTTAAGAGAATATGCCGCCAATTGGATGTGTAATGGCGCCCTCTAGTGGCGGTTTGTTTTTCCTTTAATTAAAATGACAGCCACTAGAGTTAGTATGTTATAAGCCTATTAAGCCTGGGAAAGAGCAGATTATTACTATATAGTATATTAGTATACTATATATAGTGTATAAGTATATATTGTATATTAGTATACTGTATATAGTGTACTACTCACGTATAGGAGATTCTTAAGATGATACTAACGATATTAACGTCTGAATTTTAGCCTACCGAGGCGTTGTTTCAATGTTTTGAAGTGGGGCACTAACACACACACACATACACACACACACACACATACACACACACACACACACACACACGCACACACACACACACACACACACACACACACACACACACACACACACACACACACACACACACACACACACACATAAACACACACACATAAGCACACACACACACACACACACACACACATAAACACACACACACACACACACACACACTTTTACCGTCAGGCAGGCGATACCTCAGTATCACATGCCGTACAAATAGACTCAGAGACAGCTTCCACAGTCAGGCCATCAGGCTGCTGAACAAGGGCGTATAGCATATAACAATGTATATTTTATTACATTGATTTATATATACATATAATATTTCTGTGCCGATATTTTGCATTTTACAAATTGCATTTTTATTTTTTAACTTTATTCTATTTTAATTATATTTTTATCTATTTTTATCTATTTTTATCTTATTTTATAACTGCTGTCTGTCGTCGGGTATTGCACATAAGATTTTCACATCACTGCTTTATACTTGTGTAAACTGTGAAGTGACAATAAACTTGACTTGACTCACACTCACACTGTGTGTTTGTGACTATGTGTGTGTGTTTGTGACTGTGTGTGCGTGTGTGTGTGTGTGTGTGTGTGTGTGTGTGTGTGTGTGTGTGTGCGTGTGTGTGTGTGTCACACACACACACACACAAACACACACACAGCCACACACACAGACACACACACGCACAGACACACACACACGTCGTCGTAATAGCATTAATATGGGTCCCCATATCTTCTTTGATTAGTAACATTACAGCGTCTTACATCCCTGTGTTTTAAGTTTAATTTAAAACATAAATAGATCACCAATGTGTGATACGCTGAAGGCGTCTCCCGAAGGATGGTCCTCGACTGGCTATTGGTTGAGGGGAACCCCGTCGTCATAGGAAAGGGGCGGTGCTTGTAGGTGTGATTGGCAGCTCGTCGTTTCCTCAGTCAGTAGTAGGAGGAGAGAGTCAGCCGCGGGACACGACCAACAGACAGACAGACCGACAGACAGACAGACAGGCGGACTACCGCCAACTCCCGGACCCCCAAAACACAGACAGGTAAGACACACTCCATTACTACGGGTCAGCAATGAGAGAAAGAAACGACTTTTTTTTTGTTGGTGCATTAAGAGTTTAGGAGTAAGACCCCCCCCCCCCCCATGGGGTCCGGTCCGGGGGGGGGGGGGGGATGAGGGACCTAGTCTTATGGGATGGGATGCTGCTGTTATGTTTTGTTCTTTTATGTTATATGTCATTAAAAGACACAGAACAATGGCTCCGAGATGTGAAGTCATCACACACACACACAGCCGAAGATGGGTAACAAAAATGGCCGCACGTGAGGCAATCTCTCCGGACCCGTGTGCCGGACCGGGCACGGGACCCACACGCTGCCCCCCCCCCCCCCCCGCGTCCAGGTCCGGGGGGGGGTCCAGCGTGTGGGTCCCGTGCCCGGTCCGGTCGGGCCCACGCCGGGTCCGCCGGGGATCAGCCGTAGTGGGTTCGGGTTTGGGGGTTGTTTTTAATCTCTGATCGATGGACACTGACCGGACTCACTGGTGGGGGGGGGGGGGTCCCAAATGGACCAGGATGGGTGGCGCAGAGAGGGGGGGGGCAGACAGGGTTATCGATTAGACGTATTTACTATTATTGAGTCCCGCCGAACAGGACGGCACTCAACGTCAAAGACAATTTGTCTGAGAAATGAGTCGCGTATTAAGTAGTCGTTACACTGGTGATAGAGGGATGATGGACCGGAGACTGAGGACTATGGACCTTTTACGTTGTTACAGACTTGTTAGGGGGGGGGGTCACGTGACGAGGGAAGCCCTAGGACATACGTCATACCCTTGGGGGTTTCTTCCAGGGAGGGGGCAGCAATTGGGCTATTAGACCAGCAAGCACCAGATCCAGACCATTGACAGTTGGTTACAATCTGTGTGTTCAACGTCATTTGAAAAACCAAGGATGAGGGGAAGAGAAGAAGACTACACAGCATGGAGGGG
>CM051015.1:3348326-3355826 GCA_027704905.1 Muraenolepis orangiensis | reverse complement strand
GTGATGGATGATGGTGATGATGGTGATGATGATGAGGGTGATGGTGATGATGGTGATGATGGTGATGATGGTGATGTCGTTGGTCGGTGAGGCTTTATTTAAACAGTTTGTTTAAATACCCTGACTCTGGTTAAGGTAACGAGCTTCACTTTGATTCATTTATATTATCTCTACCTCATTTCCTCCCTCATCTGTAATGCTGTCACAGATACGCTCTCTCTCTCTCTCTCTCTCTCTCTCTCTCTCTCTCTCTCTCTCTCTCTCTCCTCTCTCTCTCTCTCTCTCTCTCTCTCTCTCTCTCTCTCTCTCTCTCCGCCCCCCCTCTCTCTCTCTCTCTAGAGAGACCAGGGAGGTCAGAGAGTCCAGAGGCCAGAGAGTCCAGAGGTCCGAGAGTCCAGAGGCCAGAGAGTCCAGAGGCCAGAGAGTCCAGAGGTCAGAGAGTCCAGAGGTCAGAGAGTCTGTACTGGAGAGGCCTGCTTGGGGAAGCACTTTTTATGGGCGCGTTGCAGGTGGGTTGAATGATGCCAGCATGGAACCACCATGGTGGAGATATGAGATATGAGAGAGACTGGAGCTATCAGTGTGGGAGATCATGTTTACAATGAGAGAGAGAGAGAGAGAGAGAGAGAGAGAGAGAGAGAGAGAGAGAGAGAGAGAGAGAGAGAGAGAGAGAGAGAGAGAGAGAGAGAGAGAGAGAGAGGAGAGAGAGAGAGAGAGAGAGGAGAGAGAGAGGAGAGAGAGAGAGAGAGAGAGTATAATATTGACCTAGAGTTTCCGACTGCGTGAGGGAATGGGGGGAAGCATCCATTGGACTTGTTGCTAATGGTCGATCAAACCTCTCTCCTCTCATACCTCGTACTGCTGGTCACATCAATTCAATGCATTTTGTGCCGGAACAAACGTGTTGATCGTCAGTTCAGTTAAGCAGCCGTTACCCGTCTAACATCAGCTGAGTCGTCTCACCTCCTGTCTCCCTCCCTCCTGTCTCCCTCCCTCCTGTCTCCCTCTCTCCTGTCTTCCTCCCTCCTGTCTCCCTCCCTCCTGTCTCCCTCCCTCCTGTCTTCCTCCCTCCTGTCTCCCTCCCTCCTGTCTTCCTCCCTCCTGTCTCCCTCCCTCCTGTCTCCCTCCCTCCTGTCTTCCTCCCTCCTGTCTCCCTCCCTCCTGTCTCCCTCCCTCCTGTCTCCCTCCCTCCTGTCTTGGATTTCCTTTTGCCTTCATGTGTTTACATTAGTGCTCACACTCCTACACCCAGAGAACTACATTACCCAGGATCCCTCACCCAGACCCTCCCTGAGCAGGGGGGGCTGATGCCTCATCCCCAGCCTCACAGAGTCCACGGCCTTCAGGGCAGAGGGACCACGTCTGGCCTCTGCTAGAGCAAGGCAATTAGTTCTTAATGCGTTTTCCTATATCGAAGACACACACTTGTGCGTACACACACACACACACACACACACACACACACACACACACACACACACACACACACACATGTACGCGCACACACACACACACGCTTGTGCGTACACACACACACACACACACACACGTATACGCACACACACACACACACACACACGTATACGCACACACACACGTATATGCACACACACACGTACGCGCACACATACACACACACACACACACGCTTGTGCGTACACACACACACACACGTATACGTACACACACACACGCACACGTACGCACACACACACACACGTACGCACACACACACACACTTACACGTACATGTACACGTACACACACACACACGTATATGCACACACACACACACACACACACACACACACACACACACACACACACACACACACACACACACACACACACACACACACACACACACACACACACACACACACACACACACACACACACACACACACACACACACACACCGCTCCACCACGGTAACAAGCTCAGTCATAGGTTTACTTAGCTCTATTTATAAAGCATGAATAGCTTTTATTGCTAGCGTGCGCGGCTCCATGGGCTCACTGACTCAACAACACATGGAAATAGGAATATGAATAAAAGATGAACGAGGTCCTCTTGTTATTCCCCCGGGTTACAAGGAGCACGGCTCTCTGTACAGGGGTCAAGCCAGGGGGTTGTTGTTTGGTTGTTGTGTTTGGTTGTTGTTGTTGAACAAAAACAACAACAACAACTGTTTTGGTTGTTGATTTTGTTGCATCCGCCAGCATCAGATATTTGAGTAATGTAGTTCTATGGGTAATGTAGTTATTTGAGTAATGTAGTTCTATGGGTAATGTAGTTCTTTGGGTAATGTAGTTATTTGAGTAATGTAGTTCTTTGGGTAATGTAGTTATTTGAGTAATGTAGTTCTATGGGTAATGTAGTTATTTGAGTAATGTAGTTCTATGGGTAATGTAGTTCTTTGGGTAATGTAGTTATTTGAGTAATGTAGTTCTATGGGTAATGTAGTTCTTTGGGTAATGTAGTTCTTTGCGTAATGTAGTTATTTGGGTAATGTCGTTCTTTGGATAATGTAGTTCTTTGGATAATGTAGTCCTTTGGGTCGGCGTTTGGGGCCGATCCTCGACGGCGCCGACAGCCCTGGGGTCCCGGGACCGGCCCGCCACACGCGGGCTAAACCCCAGCGGTGCTACGCGGCTAGTGGTCGCCCTGCAGCCACAGGCCTGAGGGGAGGAGGGGGGCGGGACCCAACATCCACCTGGGACTGCTGGTCGAAGGGAATCGCAGAGAGACGACCCTCCATCTCTGAGAGTCGCGGTCGCCATGCGGTTCCTCGTGTCTCCGTCCTCGCTCTCGTCGTTAAATAAATCGACCGCCGGTGCGATGAACCTCTGGAAGACTCAATCTTGGGTCGTGGAACAGCCAGGAGACGCCAGGCGTCCCTTAGGCCCTTGGGCGTGGTCTGCGCCCAGGACACGAAACACCAGGTGTGTTGGGGGTCCAAGGGGAGCCGCTCGGCCCGGGAGCCGCCGGGTTCTGAAGAGCGCGGTGGACGGTTCTCATCCTTCATCACACTCACCTCCGCATGGCGGGAGGAAATGGGAGGGTGAGCGCCGCTCGGCCTTTAAACACGGAGGAAAGGGGAATAACATGAGCATGAGAGAGAGAGAGAGAGAGAGAGAGAGAGAGAGAGAGAGAGAGAGAGAGAGAGAGAGAGAGAGAGAGAGGAGAGAGAGAGAGAGAGAGAGAGAGAGGAGAGAGAGAGAGAGAGAGAGAGAGAGAGGGGGGGCGGCGGAGAGAGAGAGAGAGAGAGAGAGAGAGAGAGAGAGAGAGAGAGGGAGGGAGAGGATTTCATAATCCAGTGTTTTTCAGCAGCCGCAGATTAAAATCCCAGTGGCGGTGTGGGGGGAGGGGCTGAGCAGGTGGCGAAGAGGAGGGGAGGGGGGGGGCATGTGGGCGGGGCCTCGGGGTGACGCAGAGTAACTCCAGAGGGGCTGTGTGTGTGTGTGTGTCTTATTTACTCATCTGCAGCCCAACAAGCAGCAGATGTTCGCAGGTTAGCGGTTTGTCCGCGTTACGTAACTGAGCTTCAGCCAGAGGCTGCTGGTTCCAATCCCTCACCGTAACACACTCCTGGTCAACTGGGTGTACTGAAGTGTGTGTGTGTGTGTGTGTGTTTATTTATGTGTTTGTGAGTGTTTATTTGTGTGTTTGTGTGTGTGTGTGTGTGTGTTTATTTGTGTGTTTGTGAGTGTGTGTGTGTCTAGTGAAGTGTGTGTGTGTGTGTGTGTGTTTATTTGTGTGTGTGTGTGTGTTTATTTGTACGTGTGTGTTTGTAGTGAAGTGTGTGTGTGTGTGTGTGTGTGGTGAAGTGTGTATGTGTGTGTTTATTTGTTAAACCATTAAGAGCAGACGTCCTTCTGGCCTCTTTAACGCCTCAAACCACACACCACTACACACTACTACACTACTACACACTACTACACACTACACACTACTACTACACTACTACACACTACTACACACTACACACTACTACACACTACTACACACTACTACACACCACTACACACTACTACACACTACTACACACTACTACACACTACTACACACCACTACACACCACTACACTACTACACCTACTACACACTACTACACACTATACTACAACCTACTACACCCTACTACACCACTACTACACCCTACTACACCACTACTACACCCTACTACACACTACTACACCACTACTACACCACTACTACACCCTACTACACACTACTACACCCCTACTACACACTACTACTACACCACTACTACACCACTACACACTACTACACCACTACTACACACTACTACACACCACTACTACACCTACTACACCACTACTACACCTACTACACTACTACACCCTACTACACCACTACTACACCTACTACACACTACTACACACCCTACTACACTACTACTACACCACTACTACACCTACTACACCCTACTACACCTACTACACACTACTACACACCTACTACACACCTACTACACCTACTACACACTACTACACCCTACTACACCTACTACACCTACTACACCACTACTACACACCTACTACACCCTACTACACACTACTACACCTACTACACCCCTACTACACTCTACTACAACCCTACTACACCCTACTACACCCCTACTACACTACTACTACACCCTACTACACCTACTACTACACCACTACTACACCCTACTACACCCCTACTACACTCTACTACACCCTACTACTACACCTACTACTACACCACTACTACACCCTACTACACCCCTACTACACTCTACTACTACACCACTACTACACCCTACTACACCTACTACACCCCTACTACACTACTACTACACCTACTACACCCCTACTACACTACTACTACTAACACCACTACTACACCCTACTACACCCACTACTACACCCCTACTACACTCACTACTACACCACTACTACACCACTACTACACCCCTACTACACCTACTACACCACTACTACACCCTACTACACCCCTACTACACCCTACTACACCCACTACTACACACCTACTACACCCTACTACACCCCTACTACACCCTACTACACCACTACTACACCACTACTACTACACCCTACTACACCCACTACTACACCCCTACTACACCACTACTACACCACTACTACACCCCTACTACACCCTACTACACCACTACTACACCCTACTACACCACTACTACACCCTACTACACCCTACTACACCCTACTACACCTACTACACCTACTACTAAACCACTACTACACCCTACTACACCACTACTACACCCTACTACACTCACTACTACACCACTACTACACCCTACTACACCACTACTACTACTACTACCACTACTACACCCTACTACACCCCTACTACACTCTACTACACCCCTACTACACTACTACTAACCACTACTACACCTACTACACCCTACTACACCACTACTACACCCTACTACACTCTACTACTAAACCACTACTACACCCTACTACACCCTACTACACCCTACTACACCCCTACTACACTACTACTACTACACCACTACTACACCCTACTACACCCCTACTACACTCTACTACACTACCCTACTACACCTACTACACTACTACACCTACTACACCCCTACTACACCTACTAACCATACTACACCCTACTACACCCCTACTACACTCTACTACACCCTACTACACTCTACTACACTACTACTAACCACTACTACACCCTACTACACCCTACTACACTCTACTACACCCTACTACACCCTACTACACCCTACTACACCTACTACACTACTACACCACTACTACACCCTACTACACCCTACTACACCCCTACTACACTCTACTACTAAACCATACTACACCCTACTACACCCTACTACACTCTACTACACCCCTACTACACTACTACTACCCTACTACACCACTACTACTACACCCTACTACACCCTACTACACCACTACTACACCCCTACTACACCTACTACACCTACTACTAACCACTACTACACCCTACTACACCCCTACTACACCTACTACACCCCTACTACACCCCTACTACACCTACTACACCACTACTACACCCCTACTACACCACTACTACACCCTACTACACCTACTACACCCCTACTACACCCTACTACTACACACCCTACTACACCCCTACTACACACCTACTACACTACTACACCCTACTACACCCACTACTACACCCCTACTACACACCCTACTACACCCTACTACACCCCTACTACACCACTACTACACCCCTACTACACCACCCTACTACACCCCTACTACACCTACTACACCCACTACTACACCACTACTACACCCCTACTACACCCCTACTACACCTACTACCACTACTACACCCCTACTACACTCCACTACACCCCTACTACACCCTACTACTACCACTACTACACCACTACTACTACCACCTACTACACCCCTACTACACCCCTACTACACTCCCTACTACACCACTACTACACCCCTACTACACCCACTACACCTACTACACCCCTACTACACACCCCTACTACACCCTACTACACCCCTACTACACCCCCTACTACACCCCCACTACACCCCTACTACACCCCCACTACACCCCTACTACACCCCTACTACACCCCCACTACACCCCCTACTACACCCCCTACTACACCCCTACTACACCCCCACTACACCCCCTACTACACCCCCTACTACACCCCCTACTACACCCCTACTACACCCCCACTACACCCCTACTACACCCCTACTACACACTACTACACCCCTACTACACCCCCTACTACACCCCTACTACACCCCCTACTACACCCCCTACTACACCCCCTACTACACCCCACTACTACACCCCTACTACACCCACTACTACACCCCTACTACACCCCCACTACACCCCCACTACACCCCCTACTACACCCCACTACACCCCTACTACACCCCCACTACACCCCCTACTACACCCCCTACTACACCCCCTACTACACCCCCACTACACCCCTACTACACCCCCACTACACCCCCACTACACCCCCTACTACACCTCCCACTACACCCCTACTACACCCCCTACTACACCCCCACTACACCCCTACTACACCCCCTACTACACCCCCCACTACACCCCTACTACACCCCCTACTACACCCCCACTACACCCCTACTACACCCCCCTACTACACCCCCACTACACCCCCTACTACACCCCCCTACTACACCCCCACTACACCTCCCACTACACCCCCTACTACACCCCCCACTACACCCCTACTACACCTCCCACTACACCCCCTACTACACCCCCACTACACCCCACTACACCCCCTACTACACCCCCACTACACCCCCTACTACACCCCCCACCACACCCCCTACTACACCCCCTACTACACCCCCACTACACCCCCTACTACACCCCCTACTACACCCCCCACTACACCCCCTACTACACCTCCCACTACACCCCCTACTACACC
>CM051015.1:3338326-3340826 GCA_027704905.1 Muraenolepis orangiensis | reverse complement strand
GAGGTACATCCCCCCCCAGCAGAGAATCTATCACGCTCAACGATGGCCATCTTTACAGGTAGGGGTTTTACTTTACACAGTGACACAGATTAGAAGCAGGAGGGGTCAGGGGTCGTTGGGGGGGTGGGGGGGGGGGTGACAGCCGTTGACATGACGACATAGGGAAGGACAGGAGGAGAAGGGAACACTGGGACTACAAATGGCTTGAAAGGAAGAGGGGGAGGGGGATGGTAAAGAGAGGAAGATACAGCTGTGTCGTATGGATGGAATACAGAGTAGTGTGTGTGTGTGTGTGTGTGTGTGTGTGTGTGTGTGTGTGTGTGTGTGTGTGTGTGTGTGTGTGTGTGTGTGTGTACGTGTGTGTGTGTGTGTGTGTGTGTGTGTGTGTGTGTGTGTGTGTGTGTGTGTGTGTGTGTGTGTGTGCGTAAGTGTAAGTGTAAGTGTAAGTGTAGTGAGGGGGGGGGGGGGGGTGGTGTTGAAATGGGTTCTGTAGAGGAGGAGAAGATGTGGTGTCCCAGAGTGGATTGGTGGCTAGCTAACGAGGGGGTTGTTCCATCATCCATCATCCCCACTGTTACAGTAAGCATGGATCAAGCGGGACCAGGTATCTGGACAAGGGATGTGGACACACACGTGGGCGCTCTCCAGTGACAGAGACTGAGCACTGCAGAGGAGAGTTCTGCTTCATACGTGTTCTGTCTCAGTACAGAACAGAGCAATTCTCCCACTAGCAAGTCGTCCCACTGATGGAGAAGAACTGCAGGGACGTCACCGGTCCATGTTTGCCTGCACAGACTCACATGTTGTTGAAGCAGAACCTTCAACACATCAGTCCATTCAGACTCTAGGGGCTTCTAGACTGTTCTAGCGGTAGAGACTGGTAGAGGGAACGACAGAAGAGAGAGAGAACGGATGTGTGTGTGTGTGTGGTGGTGGGGGGTGTGTGTGTGTGTGTGTGTGTGTGTGTGTGTGTATGTGTGTGTGTGTCTGAATTTGTGTGAATAATTTAAGACAAAGAAAATAACAAATTCATACGTGGAAAATGAAAGAGACGGTATCTGAAAAGACACTGGCTGGTCCGGACGTTGAGAGGGATTGTATTTGTTTATATGAAGCAAACAGCCCATTGTCAGTGTTTCAGTGTTAGGGACCAGATGTATTCAGCGTGAAGTGGGCTGTGTACAGATCGCAGTGGGCTGTGTACAGATCGCGTGGGGTATACAGAAACAGGACAGCCGCGAGTCTAGTGTTGATAGCCTATCAAAATACTAATAAAAACCTTATTTGTATTCCATATCGTAGTCCACCAGTTTTCGAACGTGTGGCTCCGCGTTAGAGATGCTGCCGTATGAGTTGGAACATTTCTGTTGCCCGCATACGTCAAGATATATACAGGAGCAATGCCGTCACTTCAATTATTTAAACACAAGTTCTACGTCTTGCCTTGAAACTTCAACACGAAGCGTCCGCGCTCATAACCAATGGAAGCCAGGCGGCACACGGGGGGCCCTAGTTTTTGCTAGGAGGAGCCGGGGACCCCGGTCATGTGACCCCGGTCATGTGACCCCGGTCATGTGACCCGGTCACGTGACCAGCTCTGATTTAACTGCTATTTCTGGAAGATTTATGTGTACGGGCCCAGAGCTCTGGTGTGCAGCCGAGGGGACCTTGAAAGACCAGAGCGATGGAGCCTATCAATTATTGAACCAGATAGGCCTTATCTATTATCTCTGGTGGCCGGCACGGCGACTTGTACGTTCATCAGGCCAGACAATTGGTGGAGAGCGTTCCTCATTCAGCGGAGCAGACAGTGATCATGGAGCTGGGCCTCAACTTGTTGGGATCCAATGTGTGGAGCCAGCCACTGATATATAGAGCATGGCTTTGGAAGTGGAGCAGAGTGCAGCCAGAGTCTGTCTGTGTGTGTGTGTGTGTCTCTCTCTGTCTCTCTCTCTCTCTCCTCTCTCTCTCTCTCTCTCTCTCTCTCTCTCTCTCTCTCTCTCTCTCTCTCTCTCTCTCTCTCTCTCTCTCTCTCTCTCTCTCTCTCTCTCTCTCTCTCTCTCCCCTCCGGACAATAGAGGCAGTAGAGTGTAAAATGGTGTGGACGAGGCTGAGAGGAGGGGAGGCTGGCACGGCAGTCGGGGCACAGATGAACACAGATGAACACAAGCATGGGCCCATCCCAACATGGGATGGGCCCATCCCAACATGGGAGGGCCCATCCCAACATGGGATGGGCCCATCCCAACATGGGATGTCCACTTGTCAACAGCACACTTTGTATCGTCGTTTTTTGGCCCCTTTTTTCCCGATTGTTCCCTTACCTGTCCACCAGAGGGCCACGGTGTCCCGGCCCCACGGGGCCCAACGCTCGCCCCCCCACCCCACCCTGGTCCGGTCCGATCACACAGACCTGTCCGTGGGGGGGTGTCAGGTCTCCGTTCTTTGTCCGGCTCGGGGTTAACAGTCAACAGTCTGGATAACCTTTAGGGGGCGTTGT
>CM051015.1:3328326-3330826 GCA_027704905.1 Muraenolepis orangiensis | reverse complement strand
ACACACACACACACACACACACACCACACACACACACACACACACACACACACACACACACACACACACACACACACACACACACACACACACACCATGTTCTCCTTGCATCGACAGTCCACCTGGAAGTGTGTGAGTGCATGTGGACACGCCTCATGCCCCGCCCCCTCGACACGCCCAATCTATCAACTGGAAGCGTACTTGGTGATGCATGGGCAGCATATGAAGATATGATTTCATATCTGTGAGTACTCCGTTAGGCCAATGTGTTAAAGCTATTTGACAGTTATTTGACACACAGCCGAGATGTAACGCTGTGAGATGTGCACGCACGCTGGTTCAACTACAAGCCAGCATTCACCGGATGCTGTGTTCTAAACCCCACTGTTATTTATCAACGATGATACAATGTCAATAGGACACCCAAGCTTACAAGAGGGTCCTCAGTAGAGCGCATGTATACCTCCTGCCACACCAAAAAGTCCCCTGGGATCCAGATATCCTGACTTTTACATGAGTTATCTTGCGAAAAAGACAAGAGTTGATGCTCAGCCTCAAGCTCCAGCTTCCGGACCTCCAGCTTATGGGCATACTCTGCCTGCGTCTGCCCACGCAGGTCCTCCCCCGAAGGAGAGACCGGACTCGGATTAAACCGAGGGAGTGTTTTAGGGAGTCTGCCCAACACGCCAGTGTCGAGCTCCGCCTTCGCTGCAACATCAGACTCGCCCCTGAGCACCACCTGGTCACCTTGTTGTGGCCTCTCTGGTGTAGGGAGAGCTTGGTCACCTTGTTGTGGCCTCTCTGGTGTAGGGAGAGCTTGGTCACCTTGTTGTGGCCTCTCTGGTGTAGGGAGAGCTTGGTCACCTTGTTGTGGCCTCTCTGGTGTATGGAGAGCTTGGTCACCTTGTTGTGGCCTCTCTGGTGTAGGGAGAGCTTGGTCACCTTGTTGTGGCCTCTCTGGTGTAGGGAGAGCTTGGTCACCTTGTTGTGGCCTCTCTGGTGTAGGGAGAGCTTGGTCACCTTGTTGTGGCCTCTCTGGTGTAGGGAGAGCTTGGTCAACAGCAGGAATGGCCTGCTCCAGATCAGGAAGGTGGAGCTCCCGCTGGGCCACCAGAGCCTCTTTAACCCTTGAGAGTAGTTCTGCCTTTACTGCCCGTTTAGGTACTTCTATTTCATAATATTCAGCAATCTGTCCTAATTCTGCCACCTTACACTGATCCAGCAGATCAACAGACGGGTTGTCAATAAACAACTGTACTAGGGACGTCGCCATAGCAACGTAAATCTGAAACTACCAAAAACACAACCCCAAAAACTAAACACCACCAACACTGACCAACACGGTGGTAAGCAGGCTCAGGATTCAAGGATCCCGGACGAGCCCCCAATTGTTAGGCCCTCCCCCGAGGTGTTCTGCTAGGGTACAGGGAGTCGCAACAGCCTACCTAAACACAGTGGGCCAGTGTGAACAATGTATGGGGTTTGGGGTAAACCCTGGTGTGGGGCACCCAAAACTAAAGACTCAAACAGAAAGCAGTGTTAAGCAGGTATTAAATAGTTTAATTAACTATTTTCACCAACAAAGGAAAAAGGGGCAACAGGCAATCACAAACAGGAGCAACATAGACTAAACCAAAACTCTACGAGGACAGGAGAGGCAAAACAAACTAACAATTAGCTAAGGACAGCTAGACAGAGGGTTTGGAACAGGGAGAAGGGCGCCCTAGTGTGTATAGACCAAAGAACTACTGCGTGATGCAGTGTAGACCCCAGGGTTTCTTACCTAGCCCGTCTCCCGGGCTGGTGAACAAAAACACAACAAAAAGGAATCCTACACTACTCTAAAAAGGGTTGCAAAGGCCGGAAACAAAAACAGGAACAAATAAACGCTCAACACACGATAGTAAACTATATGGCAAAATATAGTTACTTCGCCCCAAAATTTCTCTCAATATTTCAGTATGTCAGCCGCCCAAAGTGCCTCTACCTCTCTCCTTCCTCCCTTGACAAAATAACTGAGACATTTTATAGGACACAACATGGCAGAGGGATAATTGATAAGTGGACACAGGTGGTGGATGATTGATAGTTTTCTGGGGGGGGAGGAACCACAAGGCACCACACGCATCCCTTTGGGCCACCTGAGGGAGACAAACGGGACAAGGACACAGACAGGACAGCAGCAAAACATACAGGAACGTAACACAGACAAAGACAGACAGACAGACAGGCAGACAGACAGACAGACAGACAGGCAGACAGGCAGACAGACAGGCAGACAGACAGACAGGCAGACAGACAGACAGACAGGCAGACAAGCAAACAAACAGGGGTGAAAACATAACCTATCCTCCACCTATCTTCCATGGCGAAGGTCATTTAAATCAACCATACACACATCACATCCAAAGTGTCCGTGGAAAGAGACAGAGTCCCATGCACGGCGTTTAGGTTGGAGGTTTATGCTGTAAACTCTGAGATCATGGGTGTGTGTGTGTGT